>VZSR01000920.1:7280438-7347362 GCA_013398615.1 Brachypodius melanocephalos
TTTTTTTTTTTTTTTTTTTTTTTTTTTTTTTTCCCTCCAGGACTCCCAAATGTAAGAAAGAATGGAGCAAAGCAGCAATAAAAATCACAAATATTCTTGAAGCGTTGGTCCAGAAACATCACCAAAATCTGATGGAGCCACTTCTTATGTAAATGAAAGATATGAAAGGTCCTGTGCAAATGCAGTTCCATGCAACCATTTAAAAATAAGATTATTGTCTCTTAGTAAGACCATCTTTCATAATGTTACTTCTTCTTCATGGCAAATAGGATACAAAACATAGGCAATGTTTTAAAGAAATTAACATCAATAGAAGTTGCATTTGATCCAGCTGTAATATCAGCAGACCCTTTGAAGGAACTGAAAGTCTTTGTACACAATACAGATAATTCAAAGCATAATGAAAAAGTAATACACAAAAATGCAAGTGCTTATTGGACGGGGTGGGTCAGTAGGTCATATCATCATCACCAACATTGATGCATCAACATCCAAAAATGCAGTTTGTAACACTGATGTGGTCTGCCCAAAACTAAATACTTTGTGATTTGAAGGGTTTTCTTTGTTTTGGGTTACCTGGCAGTTTTGTTACCTCTAAGGCATATTTTAAAAAAATGTTTTATGCATTTAAACACATGGAAGGAATTGCCAAACTTCCTGATGTCAAAGACAGACTATAAAGAAAGAATATTTGTGTGAGAGGCACAAATTGCACCCACTGTCTCAGGCAGAGGAGGTTTAGGGACCCTGCAGAGTAGCAGAGAGGGGCAGGAGCCCACTGGATGTCCCACCCCAGGGGTGCAGGTGAGGAGCTGGGCTGGTGACAGGTTTCTCCCTTGCTTTCAGCTTCAGTAACAGGATGTGACACTGACACAAGGACAGATGCTGGATCTGGTTAAGTGATGCAGGAAGGTCAAGAGAGAGAGAGAGATCCACCAGTCCTAAATGTACAAGCCTGCACCTGCTCTTCTACTCCCTTCATTGACTCTGAGAGATATGATTAATCTTTTTCAGATAGGGAGAATGGTGAATATTATTTGTTTGAGCATCACTAAGTTTCCCTGACATTCAGATAAATGTAGACAATAGCTCAAAAATTGTTTCTTTCTCCTGGTTTCATTTTTGAAGTTCCAAAGTATAATGTAAATCCACTAAAGTCTTATTTGTCTACATGAAGAGTTTTGCTTTGGAGATTCTGAAGATGATTAGTTGTAATAGTAATGAATTCTAAGCACGGAAATGATGATGTCTACTGCCAGCAACAATCATGCAAATTTGTAAATGTTTACAAATTCACAAGCTAGACATATGCACCACCGAGACCAATATTGTAGTGCTATATTTAGATTGTTCCTATTCCCCTCTCAAGATATATATACAAAAATAACTTCAAGTGATCAATTTTATTTAGCTTAATCTATTTTACTTAAACTGCAACAAAAAAAAGGATGACAGTTTGAACAGAAATCTAGGAGGTACAAGGCCAAATGTGAGGAGGAAAAGGTGAAAGATCTCAATAAATATAACTTGATTATTTTTTTCCCTTAGTAAAACATATTACAAATGAAAGTCCAGTGCCCTCTATTGCCAGCAGTAGTGATTACTTTGCTTACTTGGCATGTCTGATACATTTCAGGGAAGCTCTTGATATTCTACAAAATACAAGGACTTGTATATAACTTGTGTCTATAAAAACAAGAATGCAAAGACAAATAATTTTAACGTAATAAACATGCATGTATTTTAATCGTCTTAATTTTACTAATTCACTCAAATTTCAAATTAAAAGCCTGGGAAACTGCATTATCTTAGAAGTCTCTAAAACGTGGTCTGTATTTACTCAGACATTTCTAATGATGAAAGTGTTTTGTCATGCACATGCTCATTGTTTCAGATAATACACTGGCACAAGTGTTAGAAGGGAAGTAATTTTTGTGACTTAAAGCCTTAAAATTTGATTTGGAGAAGTAACATAACCTCTGCATGTGCAAAAAACCAAAAGATACGGAGAATATCTTCACAATCATCAGTGCCCTACTGCAGCAGTGACACCTTTAATTCTCTGTGACTAATGAGGAACTCCTCCAAGGGCTGCTGCACTCACAGGAAGGATGTCTGTGACACCAGAGGCAGGAAAGGGGATCAGGCTTGGACATGGGTATGGTTCTGCTGAAGAAAGAGCCCATTTTCCCCATGGAAGAGCTGCTCCTGAACTGTACCTAGTTTTGAATTTATGCCCACTAAGGCAAACCAAAGGAAACCTATCAGCTTATATAGTCATGAGAGCAGACAGAAGCCAGCCTCACTTGCAAGAGAAAAGTCTGGAGATACAACGCCAGCAGCCTCAGCTCCACCAAAAGGTTTGCAGATAATGAGGTGGAAGGAGAAGGTTCACTTATCATCAAAGTGAAACTTAATCTGCTCTCCAAAAACTGTCCTGTTAAAATGCAATCATTTAGACATTGGGCGGTGGTGGGGGGGGGAAGCCTGCAACAGGCAAAAGTGTACAGTCTCCTGGTAATGGGAGAATGTTCTAGTGGAGAAATATTAGAAAATCCCTTCCTTTCAGGGACACAGGAAAAAATATTTACTGTCTGAACATTAATTAAGAAACAAACAAACAAACAAAAAACAACCAACCAACCAACAAACAAACCCTAAAATGCAACCACAACCAATATAGAGACATTTTGATTCGCATCTTTGTTAATGTTAAACATACATCTTTGTGACTTTGAAGCTGAACCAAAACCAATTTTTCTCCTCTCTAGGTTTTCAGAGAAAAGGTTCTTTTCTGTACTGACTATTTACAAAACATCTCCAGCTGTGTGACAGCCACAGTGATTCATAAGGCTCAGGCTTCTGATGTTACCAAGAACAGGAAAAAAAAGAGAAAAAATGAGAAACCCTCCCTCTTAAACACTACTTTGGTTTTGTCATGCTGCATTGTGACACCACACAGCTTCTGGTGCTCCTCCCTCTCACAGTAAGAGGTGTTCGAAAATCTCTATCTCCAGCACTCAGGCCTCTACAGTGGGCAAAATTAAATATTTATAAATAATGAATGGATTATTTAGGGAGATAATTCCTAGGTATTTTACCAAGAGTAAGCTAAAATAGTTTTTTAAACAAAATATAAAAAGTCAACAAGCAAAACTGAAAGCTTGCATACAGTGTTGATGTTATGTGCAAAATTCAATGCATGAGGATCTTTGCTGCCCTTGAACTGTGCCTGTTTCTATTCTTAGTAATGTTCTGTTCGTGATAACTTACTTGATCATACAAAAAAATCTATAAGAATATATTAATAGATAGTATAAGTTCCAGAATGAAATCTAAGTAAAATAAATAGCAATATTGTCATTGATATTACCTTTAAAAGTATAGTGAAAGTAATTTTTAAGCAAAGCAAATTTAATTGAAGCATAATAAATATTTGCACAGCAAAAATCCAGTTTTACTGCATCATAAGAAAAGATGCAGAATATAGAGTACTAATAGGTTATTATATATATATATATATATATCTCAATGGAAGTAATTCTGAGCATGTATATTCCTGATACTTCCTTATGTATTCTGGAGATATTCAGAAGAATAAAAATCTCTTAACACTTAGCAATGCAAATGTGTTTTCTACACCAGGTTTAAACATCATTTGGTTTCAAAAGCTTTTTCTTTAATGATACAGAATGGACATGATGTGCCTTCGGTGTGTTCTTGCAAGATGCATTTTAAAAAGGTTACTGGCACAAGAAAGCCTGGGATTTAAAAACAGGATGCGTCCCAGGGGTAGTATTGATCACACAGAGCTGCAACTCAAAGTTAAGAACTATTAATCTTCAATGAGAGTTCTGGTTATTTGCCACACTGTAACAAATAATTGAGCTCCCACATTAGGAAGCTGTGCTTTCTCATCACTTTTAGTGTAGCACTTAGAAAGGCTGGCACTAGACACCAAAGAGAGTAATTAGGTATTTAGGATGAATAAATATAAACTGTGGTCTCTAAACAACAACAAATCTTTTTTTTCAGTCATCAAAAATGATACAATTTAAAGTCTAGCAGGTTTTCTGAGAGTTTTCTTTCAAAAGAAAAAATAAATTCTGAGGCTGCTCACAAGTTATTTTCTACATTTAATAAATGACCTGAGCTAACATCTGCCATACTCTCTTTTAACACGTGAACTTTAAAGAACTGATAGAAGTTTTAGCACAGACACAATTTCAACATTTTACTAACAGTCAGTCTTTTGTTTGCCATGAAATCAATGTTCCATGTGATACCTGATCCCCTTTTATATGTATATACAAATTAGTGTTCCTTAGATGAACAGAGCACAGGTTTCTTCCTGGTGAAGTTCAGCAGAACTCTAATAATCTAATGGCAATGTGGAGCTCAGCAAACTTTTATTTATCTTGTTTCTCCAACAAGAGAAGTACTTTTGTGCAGGCACAAAATCATCTGTAAATGGCTAAAGCACCACAGCTATCCTAGTGAACTTCTCTGAACTTGTCTACAATGACACTAAAGTTTGGTATTGCAAAGGCAGCACTGATGCACTCTCTGGAATTCAGTTCTAAACTCCAAATCCTACAACACCAGCACACCCTACTGATAGTTTTTATTACCTGAAAGAACTAGAGATCTTTCCTGGTCTCACAGACATGCATATGCAACTACTGTTCTGATTTCAGAAAATACAGCGTACCAGCAGACATCAGTGCAGCTTGAGCACACTGATCAGAATCTCAGAAATATAGGATTTAATTCTGATTTTCCTACCAGTCACCCACTCACCAAAGCAGCTGTCTTCATTTGACATATAGGTCAGCTGTCAAGAAAGCAGTGTGAAGAAAGCTAATATTGAACATTTTAATCTGTGTTTTTGTGATTTGTTGCCAAACTCCATCATTCCCTTTAGCTCCTTTTCTTGGTTATCAACTGTTGTCCAGAAGTATGGCTAAAGACATAGATTATTCACAGGTGTAAAAACACTTACATGGAAGTAGAATCTTAAAGAAAGTTGACAAATGAGACTATTCATGTCTTCTCCACATAACTTCACCCAATTACTCCCATCACAGAGTATTTTGCACACTGAAATCACTTTTCTGTGAGTTGCTTTTAAAATTTATTTTAATTTGAAGTCATGGTGAGTAATAGCATGGAAAACTGAGCCAGTATGTCAGCAAATGCAGCACTGCAAAATTCTCTATTGCATGCCAGACTTATGGCTGTGCTGTCTCTCTGGACCTTCACTATTTGACTCACTTCCTCAAAAGACCAGTAAACTCTTCATGTGTGTCATTCATTCCTGTTGTCTGATATGCAGAAGACACTTAATCTACAATCACAGGAGACCACTAAAGAGTCTTGAATAATTGCAGGTTGTCCATGCACTCAGGAAGGTGAAAATAACTGAGACCATCACCACACATCCCATGATATAAGCCACATACAAACCCTGAGCAAATAAATCATTTTAGCAGGTCTGCAGTTTGACTAAAACTGTAAGCAATGCCCTCTTGTGTGTTCCCTTTATCCCTGCATATAACACTTGACTGAACAATTTAGCTGCTATTCAAAACAATTTGATTAGTAAAAGATGTATTTAATTTTGCTGACTGTCATTTACTAGCCACATATATTCTAAATGAACCTGTCAACCTTACTTTTTTGGCACAGGTTGCATCATTACTGTGTTTCTTCACATGATCACACAAGAATGGAATCTAATTCCACAGTCACCATGCAAATAACTGCATCTTAATGTTTCCATCTGCCCATAAAAGATGTCATTTTTCACAACTTAAGTTCTCCACAAAAAGGAAAACTAGCAAATGATCTTGGTTTTCCATAAAGCTAAGTAATGTAACATCTGATGTCCTTTCATCTATTTTCATAATCAGATTCTTCAACAGCAAAAGGAAGAAAATCCAAGCATTAGGTAAAGAAATAATAAAAAAAACCCCACTTTTTTTCTCCCCAAAGCATGCTTTGATTTCTGACACTTGTCCAATTACAGAGTTTACATGACAAAGTCTACTGTCATATATAATATCTTCCTTCCTTGTGTAGGGAACTTTTTATTCTTTTGCAGCAGAAACGTGGAAAACATGCTTTAACCTCTGAATTTGCGTGAGATTTTATGAATATCTGTTATTTGATATCATGAATTAAAACATTGAAAGCTCCTTCACCGTTCTTCTACAAAACCCACTTATACGCTAATTTTTGACTTTGTGCTAGCCACAAGGGTATATCCTAAAATTCAAGCTACCAAAATTTACAACTATTAACTCATGTCCTCCTCTGTACTAACAGATGTTTCTACTGCTGACATTAAAATTGTCAATAATTTGAGACACTCTCTATAATGAGGGAACAAAAAAATTATCCATATTTCATTAGTCAAAGAAATTTACTCTTTCCTTTTTAGGGTTGGGTGTTGCTTTTTTATGTTTTACCTTTTTTTTTTTTTTTAAATGCTGGAATTTTCATGTTTTCCTTATAGGATTAATTGGCATATACAGGCTCTTTCCTATATGCAAGTAAAGAGTATTTCCATCTTCAGAAGCACTTTCTGTTTTGAAGTCTATTACGCAACGAACGAGGCAAAATGTTTAACCAGTGGAGCAACATAAAATAATTTATAATGGAGTACAAGGCACTGTTAATGTAATTGTTGTGCCTGTTCCCAAGTCCCAGCTGAGAGCTGCTACACTTGCAGGACTGTGAGAGATTTTCATTCTCCTGAAATACACAGTTCAGGATTTCAGTTATGTCAAATTTTAAAACTTGGTATCTGAGCAAAAACTGTCATACCCAGGACCAGATATATCTCTAGTGAGAGCTCTAATTACAGTGCTATTATTAAAAACTAGGTTATAATACTTTCCTTTAATATCATTATGTACTCCCTGCAGAACTTCATTATTTTATAAATAAAGTTCATCTGAGGTCAAAGAAAACCTCTTTCTGAATAAAATGATATTAAATTATGATGTTCCACAGTTAAAAATTGCTTTAAGTTTAAACTTATTTCATGCAATTTAGATTTTAAACCGAAAAGGTATCACCCAAGAAAGTCACACTCCGTGTCTATGATTGCAATGGGGAAAAGAGGTCTCTTGGATTACCTTCTCCCATTTCTTTTATACTTTAAATTTACTGTGTTATCTTACAAACATTGAAAGCCGGGTTTTTTGCCTTTACTACTGAAACTTTGATTTTCTTATAGATGAGTCACATACTGTAATTTTCAAGGCCCAGATTATCTTCATAACCCATTTTCTGTCTAGCAAAAGAAGTAAGAAGTAGAGGAAAATTTGCTCTTTTGAGCAACTGTAAGAGGGACCTGCAAAATTTATTTTCCCCAGTTTTTTGATTTAGAGCACCCTACTCAACTTGCTAAAAAAAGTCTGAAGAGACACAGCCTCACCTATAGCAATTGAAATATTGCTGACATTTCTGCTGTCTTCTCCTAAATACCCTTTCACAGACTTCTTGGTAACACTCCAGAGGTTTTAGGTCTGCACATCTCAGAGAGAAAACTGCCAAGATTGTGTGGCTGAAAGTTTGTTACAGATTTCATGTTAGGGACTGGATTCCACAGTTAAGAAGTATCAGAGTTCACTGCTAAACTCCAAGCATCTGAGTGAAGTAGCTACACATGATCCAACTGAAATGTCACTGTGGGCATGGCCAGAGGAAGGACAACTCTCTTCCCCCATTGGTAAAAAATTTTATGTGGGTTCTCAAGTTATACTGGCAGCAAATAAATTAGAAAATTATTTTTCCAAGACTTTACAGCTTTTCACATTTAAAAGCATTATTTGTATTTACATCACAGGTCATGTGAAACAACTTGCAAAGCCAACTGTTTTGAAAGCTCAGTCCAAGAACAAATGCACTGAGACACAAGTGCTCTAGACACTGAATTTTTAGGAAAGTAATGCAGCTCTTTGGGGAGAAATGCACTATAAACCAAACACAAATGAAGATTCAGAATGTTTAGAAGTAAATTTCATTTTGACTGCATAAGAATGGGGTTTTTTTTAATATGGAAGGTAATTGATTGGTGAGAATTTTCTAACATAATTTCATTTAACCCTAAATATTTTACAGTTAATTAGTGAACTGGATTTCACTTTTCACAAGAGAAATAAATGATGTAATACATTTCTCTGTCTTAATTCCAACCCTGTAGGCTAATCTACTCAAGACAGCACCCCTAGAACTACATAGGATTGAATAAAACCAATTCTGCAATGAAATTAATTTATTTAGCACTTTTACAAAGCTGACAGTGATGACAAATCACTAACAAGGTGTAGCTTGCTAACTCAAATCGATTCCACAGCTAGAAACAGATGGATTTGAACCACTGCAAGTAAGTCAGAAGTGGAATAAATTGTAGATTTCACATGGAAATCCACTTTCATGTTTTGAAGACCAGCTCTCTGAGCTGTTAGAAGATGGAGAAACACTGTCCTGGGACTATACAATAAAACCTCCTGTATTTCTGTCCTGCAAACCCCAGAAAGAAGTAATTTCTTCAAGATTTAAAGATCAATAGTTTCTTGACAGCTGAAATAAAAAGGCCCTGTCCAAAAAACCCAGGTCATGCTTCAGACAAATAAAAACTTGAATCATAATGTTTAGGAGGTTTTTTTCTCAGGGCCCAAATGAAGTAGAGGGAGAGCAGTACTTTTACAAACATATGTTTGCAAATGCATTTTCACCTGCAACTAAAAATACTGTTGTAAAACTCAAGAAAAAATTGCTAAAACACCATTAAACTACACTTAATAGAATTAGAATTGGAGGAAAGATCTCTAGATCATTCAGATGAATGAGTCAAATCTAACATTAAAAGCATATGTTGATAGCTATTTTCTAAACCTTTCATAATTCTTGGTATTCTTCTGCAGATTTGGTCCAAGTTTCCTCAGTAATTGCAGCTTTGCTATTCCATAAAACAATCATTTCTGAGGAAACAAGGCTCTAGGAGCATTAAATTATCTTTAGATATAGATGCCAAACAGTTACTCTTCATTTTCCACAACTATTTCTGTGACCATAAAAAGGCCTAACTGGTAATACATTTCAAATTAGGCTGTATCAGATGATTGTTGCTGTGGCTACTTATTCATACATGAAAAAGCAAGATTACAAATTACTCAAGCTAAAATCTCACTATTGACCAGAAAAAGAAAATAATTACATCTTTCACCCTCTGTGAAGCATTCCATTATTAGAAACATATTAAAGTTGCCTTTTTATTCTGCAATAGTGCCATGTTTCAGATTCGTTTTGTTTGTGATTCAACACAGTTCTCAGAGCTTTCCTTTTCTTTATTATTGCCAGCCCAGCTATCCCCCCCTTCTGTATGCAGATGTTTTACTGCTGTCCTAAACATAATTTTTCACAGTTGTCTTGTAATTCAGCATTCTTCAAGACAGTATTTCATCCTGAGCCAGTCCTCCAAATTGCTGGACATCTCTGCTATGAAGGTGCTTAGCACAAATGTGTGCTGTCTAAATCACTGGAATCAGTGTTAGAAAATATTCCAGATCATGGAAAAGCCCTGTGGGACTCCTTGGTAGGCTAAACTACTGCTGAGCATGTTTTTCAGCATTTTGGTGGCTGCATTCAGATTATCTTGCTTCCCCTTTTTTAATGAGTAGAATCAGGTGGGACACAATCAAAAAACAGACTAAACCAAAGATACTTCACAGCTACTGTTTCATTGCTGTCTATTGCCTAGTAAAATGACAAATGATGGGATTAATTTATTTTATTATTACTGGCAAATAAATATGAATCATTATCTTCCAGGAATTTAAAAAAAAAAAAAAAAAAAGTTTCAGCAAATTAATCGCTCAAGCAGAATTTTTCCTGAGTCTTAAAGATAAGATCATTATATACTGCCAGAAGGGCATGCTTTAAATAAATTAGTTATTTGGTCTTTCTTTTCCCAATTCCATTTATGATCTACCATACTCACAAATAACACTTCAAAACATAATTTACTTTCATGATTTGTTAACTGGATTGCACCTCTTATCTCTGATCTTGCTCTTGTCCAATTCATCCAGTTTTATTAAAGACGCAATTGCAATTAGAAACAAGAAAAGACAAGTCTAATAGAGGAGACTCCATGTATTAGAAACACAACAAAGAAAACCCATCAAGAGTAATATAGATGCCTCACTAGTTTGAGAAATGGCAAAGTAAATTGAAGCAGAGAACATTTTAAGAGAAGGACAGCTTCTTACATTTCAATCACTGCTGAAATCAAAGAAATAAAGCCTGAACATTTTTTTCTAATAAATCAGTCAACTGCCTTCAGCAATATATGAGACTTGTAACTGTTATCTTGAAAACTAAGCCTCAATGTAAGAATATCAGGTTTCTTTTTTGTTATTATTTTTAAATATATAAAAAATAGATTTCGGTCAATAAATAAATAAATTACCTTAGCAAACTGTGCATTTATCCATTTTGTGAAAGTTTTCTTTTGAACATCCTCCCGTTCATCTGCCAGAGAAAAGAAAAGCACTTCATTAGAATTATTCATGACAATACTGCAATATCATTGAGTAATATTTCAGTTTTGATTTATTGTAAACTACTAATAATACCTCAAACACAGGCAGGAATTTTGTTTGGATCTGTACTTTGACAATTGCATCAACACATTCTGAAGGTTTACAAATCCTGTTCATAGCCATGGTCTATACCCCTAGTTCAACGGACCTATCCTGTGTTATCTCTTCTTCTGGAAGAGAACATCCCATTCTAATTTTTCATTTCATATAGGTATAAAAAACCCCAAACATGTCATCTGATGGTTTTGGCATTATGAAACTCTTGAAATAACTTGAAATAATATTATATGCACCTCCTCAAATTGCTTGAGGAAGTGAAACCTTCTGGACCCCAACAATAGTTCTCCATTGGCAGCCCCTGATGTACCTTGTGTCTTTCTTAACTTGCAACTATTTACCTGTCACAAATTGTTATATAATTTTCTTTCAGTGGAAAAAGGAGAAAAACAAGCCTACACATATATTTGTTCAGCCATACATGAAATTCTTTTTCAATTGTTTAATATGAAATCTTTGTAGAGGGAGATGATTTATCTTAGGCCTTGATTTCTATATTTAAATAGTAAGTACAGCCTTCATACTGAATGGAACTGGACAAACAAAGGTACAATTCTGCAGTATTTTATACAGGTTGAAAGATATAAATTATTTCAAACTAGAACTTGGTAAGCATTTGCTCAAAAAGATCTATTAGGCATCACCCCTGAAACATAAAGGACAGATTTCTTTGCTTGGCAAAATAGAATCAACCCCAACTAGAATTAAAGGGCATATGTGGAAGAGGGTGCAGAATGCTTATACTAAAATATAGTTCACTCAATGCAGCCTTTTGGTTTGCAGTAAAATTCTCCACACTTCTTAAAAAAGGGATATTAAATTCCCTTCTGAAATGTTCAGCAATTAATAACGTTAATGGATTCAGCTAAATTTGAAAGGCAGGAATGGACAAGCTGGAAGAGAAATTCATGGCATTAATAATGTACTTTGCTATCCCTCCCTCCACCTTTCCAAGGATCCAAGACAAATTTTTCTGATACAAATATATCTTTGGTTCTTCAAACTGCAACACAGTATCACTTTAAACACACCTGTCCCACCAATATGTCTTTCAGTTTCAAAGATACAAAATCCTCATAAAAAATACTAATTTGCAAAATTACTATTGCATTGTAAAGAATTACTGCATACTTGAAGGAGCATATTCTAACTGAGTTCAGATGATCTTGAGAAAAAAAAAAAAAAATGCAATAGTACAACAGGAAACTTGCCATAGAAGACATGCATAATATACACTCTGCCACTAATATATATATGAGTATTTGCTACAATAAACTTCCTAGAATTCTATTGCTATCTATCCCAAATAATGCTGTCAGCTTCATCCTTTGGCTGGAAGTAATACTTGAATAATTAAGAGACTCATCTAAAAGTAACAGCATGTGAAGGAGATGCAGGGGTTTTGTAATACATGATGCTAAAACTGTTAAAAATTTTATTTTTCCCCACAAGCAACACTTCTCTCTGTGTTGACTGTAAGTTGTTTATTATATGAGTTTTGTTTCATTCCAGCCACAAGCAGTACACAGAAGATGAGAGAAGAAAGATACATACTGTTGCTAGAAGATAAATATTCGATCTAATGTGATATTACAAACTTTTTCAGCAACTTCACATAAAATATTACACATAAATAGCTTCTTCTGTTTAATCATCTCTGCTAAAACTGCCAAATGCAAATGAGTTCGAAGAATAATGTGTCATTTAGCAAGGGAAGAGAAAAAGAGACAAAATCACCTTTTTCAAACTATATTATGTGATATTTAGCAGGGAAAAGGAAAGAACCAAACCACCTCTTTAAACTGTTCAAACTTCTGCTTTTCCACCCCAGGCAGCTGTAATAGCATATTTAGTATCAGAGTGGGTTGTTTGTTTTAGATTTGTTTGTTTGTTAGTTTTCTTTTTTCCACAAAGATATATGCAAGTTTAACAGCTATTCACCAATGAATTCACGTCTACTGTGGTAATAAAAACCAAGCTGTCATGAGAAAAAGGAGAGTCAACCTCACAAGTTCAATGTTTGAAACTTATTCAAAGTCCATGCAATGCTCTGCTACTTTGTAAACACAAATGTATTCCACTGCTGTTATCTTTATACAGAGATCATTGCAAGCATTTTTATCTCTAGGTGCTTGCTCTGACGAGTTTATACCACCACAATTTGTTAGTGACAGCCTCCTAACCTAAAAATGAATCAATCTTTTGGTTATGCATGGCATGATTTCCCCACTGTAAACATGACCTTTTACAAAGAGATGTTCTCTTAGCCCAGATTTATGGATTGAATGCTAGATGTGGAAGCTGACTGACATGTATCTAGGTGCTGCAGAAACGTGCCAAGAACACTCTTCTGCCACTTTCATAATGCTGTGTTTGTAGGAGATCCCTCAGTAGTGAGCCAGCGAATGTCCTTGCAGGTGCTTTTACTGTGAGACAAGAATAATCAAATGGCCAGGCAGGTAATTCCTCCACATGCTCAAGAGCAATATGGTATGTTTATTTCTTTTCTTTCAAGCTGGAAGGATTGCAAAAGTGTACTGCCTCTCTTCAAGTTAGATTTAAACACTGCATGGATCCTGAATTCTTTTATCACAATAACAATGGGATCCATTCCCTCAGCAAAAATGCTTTTCTCAAATTGATGGATATTGACTGGAACAGGCTTAACCTCATTTTCTGCAGGTTATCAACTCAGAAAATGAACGTTCTGAGGTCAACAAAAAGTCTTCCAGAAGAAAATAGATATTGAACAGTAAGATTTACCTGATTTTCGTGCCCTACAGCCTCTAGTACCACTGAACAGATCTTCTGTTAACTACCACACTTTCACAAATGTGTTCTGATGAGCATCCAGCTTTGCAGCTGTGAATGCAAACCTCTCAGATTAGTTAACTGCACATTTGACTTTTGAAGTATTATTCCAGGTTAGGCCTCATAATAAATTATGACCCAGAGAGAAAGTGCAGTATTAATGAAGCTAATCATCTGACAAAGGACAGTTCTGACACTTAATCAGACAGTAAGGCTAATAGAGACAAGTGGCACACTGAAGGATGCTTAGGAACAATCATGACTCAAAAGAGCAAAGATGCTACTAATAACGACAAGTGGTCACCATACAACTGTCCTAGAAACCTAATAGCTCATGTTTGCAACCTGCCACTCCGATGCAATTCCCACCTGTTTTCTACAAGAAAATCTCCAATGTTATGTTGTCATCTCTTAGTAAACCGCAATTTTTATTACCCTTACTTTTCCACACCACCCTACCCCCTCAAATACCACCAAACATATTATATAAAAAATTGTAAGAGGAAAAAAACTATATTTTAAATACCGGTATACTCTAGATACTATTCTGAAAGTATAAAGCACTGCTAACAAATCACTAACCAATATTACTTTTTAAACAATTTGAGCTGAAAAATACCAAGAAGAAAAATGAACCAAGATTCAAAAGCATACACTATGTATGTCACTACATCATTCCATTTATATCATAAAAGCCACTTTCCCACAGAAAACATGTAGTAGGGAGAAGGAAATTCACACACTGGTGCATCCTGCCCTTTTTTCCTAGAGGACCTTCAACCTCTTAACTCTTGACACACCTGAATAAATATTTCTCTCACTAACTCATAGGATGGCTGGGGCTGTAAGGCACCTCTGGACATCATCTGGTCTGACTGCCCCAGTCAAGCAGGGCCACCTAAAGCAGATTTTACAGGAATCTGTTAAGTGTGGTTTTTTATTATCTCCAAGGACAGAGACTGCACAGTCTACTACCACATGAAGACTGCATCTTTGGCCTTCCACAGATCTGGGTCATGTTTTCCAATGTAAGTTGCATAGAAAATTCTTCTCTTGAGTAAGTGCACCCCAATTTCTAAAATTAGAAGACATTCAACACAACTGTTGAGTACGGGAAATGATCCATGTCCTCGGATTATAAAATCAATTTTAAACAAACAAACAAACGAACAAACAAAAACCCATTGTCCTTATCATGTCAATGAAGATGGGACATTTGTAGAGTGTTTGACTCACTCAGAGACAGGCAGTGACAGGAGGCTCAGTTGTGTGATAGATTTTATGCAGCCTTCTGCAAGCAATTCCTTCAAAGGTACAGGAACACAATCAGGGAAGAAGAAGGCATGTTATTCTGTTACCCAGTATTGCCCTGAGTTAGGTAAACAATAATTGAATAGTTATGTTTTGTCTACCAGAACCTACAAGCAAGAAGAGAGGAAAAAAAAAAGAAAAAGGAAGAAAAGAAAGAAAAAAATTCCCATATACTGGTGAAAACTTTGAAACAATGGTGTTAAGGCAGGTGTCAATTCCCTCATTCATGGCAACTGCAGGTTCATTGAAACACTGCACTTTAGAGAGTAAACCCATCAAAAATGCTATTTGATTTTCTAGCAGCCAAACAATGCAGATTGAGAAAAGGTCAGGATTTTCCTCAGCGAGTGGGAGTGAGTACCAGCAATGGTGGGAGCACTGGGAACAAAAGAGGCCACAGAAAATCACATTATTGATACTCTGGCTCCATCGACTCACTATTCTTTGAGATTTTCAGTACATTGCTACAATACCCTGCCAGTAACTACAGCTGCTGAGAAATGTTCCCTTCCCATTCTTGCTTATCTGAGGGGGGAAGAAGAAATCAATGCAATACAATGACTGAAAGATATTCAAGTGGACTAGCTTTGATTTTTAGTCATTGAGGTCATCCAAGACATTCACAAATTGACAGGAAATACAATAGGCTGCTTTGACAGACAGACAAGGAATTGAAGTCTATTTCTCAAGTAAGGCAATACAGACCATGCAATTCTTTGTCCATCTTCCATAAATGTACTGATGAGCAGTGTGTTGACTTAATCTGAATATTGTTAAAACTCCCTGTTCCCCGTGCTACTCTCTTGAGACTTTACTGTGAAACCAGAGTCAAATCACCATAATCAGACCATCTCAGGCTTTTCAAAACACTGATGAACCTATTCAAATGCTCAGCAGAAAGGGAACACTGAAAGCCCTCATTAATATAGATTTATAGGGAAAAAAAAAGTACAACTAAACACTATGAAAAACAGAATATTAAAATTTTCTGAGAAAGGTGTGGTAGGATTTAAGGTAAATTTAGGAAATGAGCAGGTATATTCCTAACATAAAAGACTTTGTTCCCCATTTTCTTCAAATAGAGGAACTCAGAGAAAGGGATGCCATTTACTAATCAGAGGACAAAAGAGGATATCTGTAAGACCCAGCCTACAAGATTTCTACTGACAGATTGGTGTAGCAGGTTGAACTACTGAACTACCTTGTATAGACTGAATGTCAGGGTGAGAAAATCTTTTATTTTTCTCATTTCATTATTTTAGTTGGAATTGTTCTCTCATTATAAATGTTTTAGGGAAACTGCTTCCTGACTTTTTCTATTTTTTAATTATTTAAGACACGGCAAGTGTTTATATAAGGTCTCACTCTTCAAATCTAACTTTAATTAATTAGCTATTCAGAGAAAAACTACTGAGTGTTTTTGAAGACCAGTATGGATGTCATGTGTGAAAAAAGAGCAGCACAAAGGATAGAGAACATGACACCCTGCCAGCCTGGAACAGAAGGAAAGATAAAAAAGGGAAAGAAAACAAACAAAAAAACCCAACAATGACAACAAAAAGAGCAAGGAAAAAAAAAAAAAAAAGAAAAAAAAAAGGAAAAAAAAAAAGGAGACAAATGAGGAAGGATTGAGGGGAAAACAAGTGGTGAAAAAACACCTTTACCCTGGCTTGTGGGAAAAAAAACAGGGAAAGAGACATGTGGAAAAGAAGGAATGGGATGGGAAAAAGCAAAGATAAACACTTCCTTTCTGGAAAGAAATAAAGGCTATCTGGTAGCTAGAGGATGATATGCAGGGAAGCAGTGAATTTGAACAAAAGAACTACTGAAGCATGTGCAGCTTAGTCAAGAAGATTTGACTAGCATCCAGAAGTACCAGAATAATGCAAACAAGCTACACATGATTCTTAAAACAACAACAGGCAGCTGTGAAATGTACACACAGATCTATATTTGAACAAATTCTTGTAATTTGTTCATGTTTGTTAACCGCCCCCCTGCCCTCCTTCCCCTCCACCATTTCTCAGCCATTCTTCTAAATAAATTGCAGCATATGGAACTCCCAAGACAAAAGTAGGATCACAATTCCAATGAAATTTCAAAAGAAAAGAAACAGAATGTCAGCTCACATTCCCAGCACATTTTAAGTATACACAACAAAGGGGTGTTCAGCTCCAGTTCACATACTGGTAATTGTATTCCCAGCTGTTGACCTAGTCCTCCTCTGGTCCATCACAGACAAATACACTTTGGGAACTGATCCTACTTCTCCAGGTCCATGGATTTGACCTGAGGACCTCTAACACAACACTTAAGTGTCAGGACATCTGCCTCAAGTGCGGGTGACCCACCCCTGCCTTACCCTTTCAAGGATAAGGGCTTGTAAGAGTTTTGAACCACACTCTGCCAAAAATACTCTGTTCTAGTTATTAACAGCTTTGCAAACACAAGCTTAACTGGTTTTGTTTCTTGGAGATTTTTATTATGTTCTAACCAGCAATTACTTTGGATCCAGTGATTTTTTTCCCAAAAGGAAATCACTAGTAAAATGCAACCTAAAAAGCCCCAGTGCTTCAATACATCAGATTTCTCTGCATGAGATAAATAACTGCTCAAACTTAAAGAACTAACCAATCTCTACCTGAGAAGCTGCTGCTTCAGAAAGGAGCTCAGTTTATGCCTTATCTTTACATGGAAATATACAATTACTCATTTGGATATGCATCTGTGTATAAACAGTGTCCCATTTTGTATCTATTTTTCAACCTCACACACACATATTGACAAATGAAAAGAATCCTTTTTAATGTTTCAATGGAAGCCCATGTTAATTTAGCATCTTACTATTGTTATAACACTATGTTCTGAATACAGTAGAACATATATTACACCTTTAAATAAGGTGATATATTTGTCTTCACTTAAACCTCCATGCTAGTTAGAAGGGCTGTACCACTGCTGCTTTCTGGAACTTGCAGAATATTGTTTGATTTAATTGTATTATCAACTTTTTTTGCAGTCAGACACCAATGAAGTCATGTTGCTAGTATATCCAAATACCCCGAAAAAAATACCAATGATTATTTAAAAACTTTTTGGTTTTGTGGTTTGTTAAGGGGGTTTTTTTTGGCTTTGGAGTTTTTTGCGTTTTTTGTTTGTTTTGGTTTTCTGTGGGTTTTTTTGCCTTTTTTGTTGTTGTTGTTGTTGTCGTTGTTGTTGAAAGTAACAAAACTCACTTGCAGGATAAGTCTTCTTTGTGTGACAAAATTAACTAAATTTATGGGTAAGGATACTGGTATTACCAAAATGTGAAAGAAAAGGAGTTGGTCAGTACTAAATTAATCTTGCCAAATGAGTATATATGGGAAAAATACTTAATATTTTTTGCTGGTTCATTTGAACAGGACTTTCTTTTCTTGTTTACAGATTAAGGAAGCACAAGTTAAACGCTGCTAATACATCATGTAATACTATATAAAATTAACAGAAACACTTTGTACCACATAGATGTACAACTACTATTATTATTGCTATACATAAAATCTCCACAGACCAAACCTGCAATTTTTACCACAGCTGCTGAGAGATGCTTTGATCCTTTCATCTTACAAAAACAAAAAATAACTTGTAAGGTTGACTGGCAGAAATCACAATGTGCTCAGTGGAGGGAGGCAATGTTTGCTGCTCAGCCCTCCTGCTGGTTGTTGGGCTGACTGGAAAAAAAGAACCTGACTGATATTTTAGGGAAAAAAAAAACCATATAACTTCTTTGAAAGAGTCACTAGACCTGGTAAACAGATTTAATAGATCTTGACTGTAGTAACTCTGGTTTCAGAGTTTCTTACTTTTAACCCATTTTTGTTCTTTCCCAGAGAAAATGGGAATTATTAACTGAAGACAGAGAGAATCAATATCAATCCTTTTTCTCCTCTCTGAGCTCATGGGTATTCCCAGACTCTGCACAGGAAGGACAGGGACATTAGGACAGATGGACAGGCTCTGGTGTGGCCTGGCAGAGCAGAAAATCCTCCTCAGTTAGACACTAATAAAATTGGTTTGTGTGCACTGCACCTTCAGTGACAACCTGTAATAAGGATTGTTACTCCTCTGCACCAAGGATCTGAGAATTGCTGAAACTAACTCAAAGTGAAACCTCGGCTGCTGTTTAACCAGCCAGCTCAAAGAGAGCCCTGCACTACAAATGTCCCTGTCACCATTGTGGGAAAAGTTACAGGCCAGAAATGAGCAGCACTGGCAGCTATTGTACTTTAGCAATGTCACAACCCCCCCCGCCTCCCCCACAAAACAACAACAAAAAACAACAAGAAAAAAGTCCCCCAAAATAAGAAACTTGTTCTGAAAAAACTTTGACTGGCTCTAGGTTTTCTGGTTTTCACCGGGAGGAGGAAACCTGTGATAAAGGAGCTGTGTTGAACACTGAAGTTGGCCTGTCAAGACAGAGGGGTTATAGGTTTTTGGGTATTTTGTTTGTGTTTTTTAAACCTTGGAAGAGAGGTCAGCATTTAGCTGATCTCGGAGTAAGCTATGACAGAGGCACTACATAGGAAGTGTTACTAGAACACAGATTAATTACTAGAAATAAAAAAGTCAAGGCTGTGTAACTAGATAAAATTACCCACAATTTTCATTTTGATAACCTTTATGAAAACTACAGTTATTTTTGTTGGTTTTTTGTTTGTTTGTTTGGGGTTTTTTTGTTTGTTTGTTTGGTTTTTTTTTCAGAAAACAGCAGATAATGCTTACTGATTGTGTCCTTCCTTAGATAGAGATTTTTACCATCTAGGTTACTGTTTTGGTTCAGATATGAGCAATAGAGGACAGGAGACCAAGTACAGGAGACCAAGCACAGTAATGTTAATTCATGAGCCAGCCAGAGCAGAGCACATAAAAAATAGGACATAGGAGCCCACAAACTTTCTGAATTATAGATTTTCAACTAATAACAAATGAAGCTGAAACAAGTCTAAGGATTTAAAATAGGTAATCAGAGTCTAAGTCACAACATTAGTATGTAGTGTTTCACAGAACCTTCTGATGTGAAAATGAAATTGCTGTTCTGTTTTCAGCAAATGCCATCTAGTGATGCATAGCTGCAAAGCTTTGAACCACTTTGATTTTTTATGTATATGGTCCCAGATTTTCTGACTTGCTCCTATGGAAAAATATAAAAATCGGGCAAATGCTTTACATGGTCACAGACTCTCAAAATTCATGTCACACACATGCAGAACACAGAGGAGGATGGGTTAACCGTATGCAAAGGATCAACATTTGTTACAGTTTCTATTAAAATATTCATTGCAAACAACCATGCTAAGTACGCTGTGGTAGCTAGCACTATTCTGTAATATTTCAAGATCTTTTTTTGTTCCTCTGTCAAAAGAAATTAGAGAACAGGCTGTTCTAGTCTGCTTGACTGACTGCTGTCTATTTTATTTCATCTGACCCAATTAGTGTCTGAGTTAATTAGGAGGAGCTGCCACTGGGACATCAGAAAATGTATCAGAGAAGTTTGCAATTAATGAGACCAAGGTGTTAGTATGCAATTGTTTACAACACACACACTCTATTTTTATGGTGAAGATACTGTCATTTTAAAGCTGACAGCATCAACTGGTCCACAGCCAGAATTCATCTAACTATACAATATTTGAGAAACTTTGAAAGAAAATAACACATGCCTGTAAGAACAGCTGTGTAAATTAAAGGTAAGTGAACTGTATTTTCCACTCTTGTTTCACCTCACCTGAAGTAGACAAAGTAATGATGAATGCATTTAAACCATAATTGTGATCTATTTAATTTAGAAAGAGCTATTGCAGATTTTGTGTTCTCTTTTGGCATCCTTTCACCACTCCCAAGCACCCTCCACTTTCCAAGGGTAGAACAGAAAGGATGATCAAAGAGTAAAGCCCTTGTTGATAGTGATAATTGTGGGGGGAAGCCAATAGAATAGAATTGAATTCCCCTATACCCTCTCCCATTTCACAGCTGCTTTGTCCTGTTTGTAGTGGTTCAATTGTACAAGTGACTGAAAGATCATAAATTTTGAGAAATACACATTAGGATCTGAATGTCTGGCATACTGAACAGGACTGTCCAGTACTACCTCATATTTGGAAAAACTCCAACTGAAGGCTAACACAATTAGATAAAAGACCAAATTCCAGCACTTCACAGAAAATCTGGATTACAAAGGATGTTAAATGTGTATCCCCTACACCCTATAATATCAAACATCCCTGAAAGGAAAAATAAAATAATTGAATTTCTAGACAGCTCATAAGCAACACCTTGCAAACAGCCACAATGTTTACTGCAGACTGTTCTTCCTTCAGCTTCTTTCTGAGGCTTCTGTTTTTCATTTAACAGCTTTATTTGGGAAGTGACTGTTCAGCTCTCACACAAAGAAAAAACATTCAAATTGGAAGAATGGAGGAGGTGTTTGTCTCTTTTGCCTCCAAGATGGTAAAAAATGAGAGCACAATAGAAATGAGTTTTAGAGATCATCACAAAGATGGCGACAACTGTTACAAAAAATATGCATTTTTTAGAATTTTTAAGATAAAATGTATTAAAGTTAGAACTCAGCAATGTGCCTAGAGCCACCAGTAGTTCAAACCATATTTTTACCCAGCAACCAGTGGGGGAAAAAGCTATCATTATAGAGAACAGGCATTACAATCTGTAGAAATCACATTGCTGAAGACAAAAGGAGCATTTAAGGTTTGGTACCACCCTTGTCCATCAAATTACACAACAGCATTAGCTTCTGGTCCAGTCTCTGTCTCTCCAGTATCCCAGTGAGACACAGAGGAAATACAGAATGTGTTTCTTCTCAAGCAGTCAGACACAGATCCTGCTCATGAGGATTTTATTATCTACAGTCACACTAAAACATACTCAGCTATGTGTTGTTAAACATACGTTTACAACTTTGCAGAAGGTTCTCAGATTGTTTTTAAGTTGTCTGCAGAACTAACTGAAATTAGGTAGGAATCCTATCTCAGATTCATTTGCCTGACATTAGTGCACTGGCACTTGTTAAAACCGAATACTCAGTTTGGGGCTGAACACATTTTCCATCCGCACATGGGGACAAAGCTCAACATCTTAAATTTATCTTGGGAGAGTGGAGTAGAAAGAATTGGTAAAAATAAAATAAACAGGGACAAGAAGATAGCAAGGAAGAAGGAGGATATACATAATTCCCTAATCCATATTTTGAGGTACTTTTTCCATTCTGAGGTAGGGGGAAAAGTAAAGAGAAGAGCAATTTTTAAAATTATAACATGATTACATTTTGTAACATGTCCCTGAAATTCTAACTCCAGAATATTTGAAGCATTAGTGAAATATTTATTAGAATTAGACTTAATGGGTATTGTTCATCTTCTCATTAAGTGGGCATTGTCTGAGCAAGTTACAAGAATATTTGCAATAACAAATTGTATTTATATCCAGCAGATTTCATGCCCTCCCAAATGAAAGTAGGATTTTCTAGCTGTACCAGACATGAACAGTTTAGATAACTAATATATTTGCTGCCTGTATGTATTCTGTGCATTGAACAGTGTTGTTTTTCTGTTTTCTTTCTTTTTTTTTTTTTTTTTTTTTCCATTGCATATATCACTCAGAACTGCTTTCAGTGAAGGATTTCATATCTATAACATTAAGTGAAGATTAGGAAATATTAGTATTGATGCTAGGACAGTTACCTATTATAAACATCGATTTTATTTCAACTCAATGCCAACTCATCAGCTCTACTGAGAGGAGCTATGTTTCCTTGATATAGATTCACTAAAAAAAAAAAAGAAAAACAAAAAAAAAGAAAAACATCTATTTGTAATTCTTTTTACAGCTGTCCTTTTCCAGTCTAGACAACTCAAGGCAAGTGTGACATTTCACAAGATCATAAACTACATTGAAGAAACATATTGTCATCGTGTTGTGATGCTTTTGCAACAGTAAAGAAGAGTAATTTTCTTTGTAGCCTAATGCTTTTTAGAGGCACCCTAATCAATCTGCATAGATATTTTGATCACATTCATCCTAATAGAGAAACAAAATGAACAGATATTGGAATTTCAGTTTGGGCTTCTATCTTGGAGGATGTACAAAAGAGCAATTGAAAATATTCAACATAGAAAACTCATAAGCCAGCAGAGGAAAGGAAGGAAGGAAAAATATGTTAAAATGAATGTTAAAATGTATGGATAACTTATTGGGAGAGGAAAGAAAGAAGAAATGAGGACTCAGCTAAAAAGACTACTGATAAAATGTTACCCAACAAAGCTGAAACTATTACACTGTGGCTTTGACAGCTACTAAAAACCTGCACATGAACCAAGGGAAATTCACTGAAATTAGAGCATGATGGTTAAGAATGAATCAAAAAATGTCATACCCATTAATCCTCAGGTAGTTCAGATAGCACTATACAAAACAGTTCAATATGAACACAGTAGAGAACATACACCCTCTTTACCTGCTTAAATCAGGTATAATTCCTATTTTCTTCATACTCCTCCTTTAATTTATTAATAATATATCTTCTTTGTGCACTCTTTAGCTTCTTTAATGTTTTCACACTCCAAAATTTGAATCTGGTTACCTGCTCACTCCACAGTTCACAGTTACACTGTAGAATTCTTGAGCATATAAAATCCTTGGGACTAATGTGTAAAAGGATAAAAGGGGATTTATAAAGATTAATGGTGGGAAGGTATTCAGATGGATCTGAGCACGAGTACCCTGAGGCAGTGTTTAGCTTCAGTAAGGACTAATTACTGATATGCAGATGCTGAGATGAGCTCAGTTGGTCAGAACATGGTGCTAACAACACCCAATATTGTGGGTTCAGTCTCTGTGTGGAGTATTTCCTTAAGAGCTGGACTCAGTGATCCTTGTGGGCCCCTTCCAGCTCAGAATATTGTGTGAAACTCATGCTGGCATCTACCATCCACTGTGCAATGGGTCTTTAGCCTAATTCGGTGAGCACGAGGATCAAGAAAACCAGAATGATTACAATATGCTGCTCCTTCTACTCAGCTCGCAAAACAAATATATCTTGGCCAACACAAGAACCAAAAAGAAAGTTTCTTTCTGAGCATTTTGAGAAGTGAGGAATGAATTGGCTACTCTTCTAATTGCAACACCTAACAACTAACTTAGCAACAAAAATAGTATCTTTGTTATTTTGGTATTTCTACAGCACTAATTGTCAGGCATTCTTCATCAGCATCAGCAGCTTGATGACAATGACATACAGAGGTTAAATCATTTGGATATCTGATTAGCTGTCAGAAACAATGATTCTATGACATTCAGGCTCCACCTAACATCACAGCAGGACCCAGAGGGTTTGCAACCAAATACAAGTTTTGGAAATTAAAAGTACTGTCATTCTTATAATGGAAGAACTTGAAAATCATGCAGCAGGCAGCTACAGTAATGAAAGTAACATGGAAATGATTTACAATTAATTCAAAACAACTTACAAAGGTCAAATTGGCATGACTGTGACATTTCAAGCAATGTAAATGGACGTCTTAAAATTTTGCATGCTTCTATTTTACTTTCTCAGTAATAAGGAAATTGAATGAATTTCAGGTCTTTGACATGTTTCATCCATTTAAAATTTGGTCTTAAATAGAAAATAACTTTGGTAATACACAATTCTCCATATTAAATTGTTTAACAGCTAAGGAGATCACCATGCATTAAAAAAAAAATCATTCTTTTTAAATTATTTCTGTTCCAACTGTAGTCAAATTTGATACTCAAGGACATGAAGAAACCTTAAGATAGCTTCTAAACTCTGTTTGTGCATATAATCAGGCATGTAGATAGTATTTAATAGAATATAATGCAGATATTTTCTCCCTGCTAGTTTTTACACATATAAGAAGGTACCCAGAACACAGACTGATTGGATGCTGACATTTTGGACTAAGCAAAGTTAGTCTGACTACAAATTTAAACTTAAGCAGAGAGAGAATTTAATTAACATTTCCTATTTCATCATGAAGCCAGATGTGGTCATGAGAAAACAATTTTCAGTGCTAACAGTAAATATATTGAAAGAACTACTCAGTGAAGTAAAGAAAGAAGCACAATAAAGAAACACTATGAAGACAAAATTTTAGAACTGATTATAATGTGGCTTAAGTTATCTTCAAGAAGAAGCAAGTATTTACACAGTAAAAAAAAATTGTGTCAGTAAATGGACATATGTTTCAAACAGGACAATGTCTTCTATAAAAGTGCATTTACACTGTAAGCTGTAATTATATTATATTATATGGATCCTAGTTAGAGAAACTCATGCTCTTTGCTTTATTTTTTGAATATGGTTTGCTGTCATCTTTGGCTTGTACAATGTAAATCTCACACAAAATATGTTACATTCAATCAGCCAATAAGACAGGTCATCATCAGGACTTATATATTTAAAATATTGGAAAAGGATATAGCCTCAGAAATAGAAACAGTTAAGTCAGCTTCCTTTTGGTTGTTGATTTATTTAAATGCACTCGATTTAGGGTGAGCATTTAAAGGTCTGCTGGTTTTTATTTTAAAATGGAACAGATGTACACCTGCTTTTCAATGTACTGCACTGTCAAGACATCCCCCACAGCACTTCTTGTAGTTCAAGACTCTGCTAGAACATAGAGGAACCTACTTTATCTTTCAACTTTGAAAAATAGAAATAAAATAATACTGCACATACAGTTAAAAAAAAAAAAAAAAAAAAAAAAAAAGTACTTTCTTATTTCACAGACATTGGACAGACAAGTCTCCATCCTGGCTGGAAGGAGGTGAAAAATTAGTGTCATTGTTTGAAATTATGCATGTTACTGGATTACTCATTAGTGAGGATTACAGTCTTGGCAGTCTAAGCAATGTAGATTGAAATGACTGCAACAAGTATAATGCCAATACTAAGAAATAAGTAAATTATGGAATTATAGTCCTTTATCAGTCTGTAAAGCTTAATAGCTTTCCCAAGATTTAATTTTTTTTATTTATCTTTTCCATAGAACTTCACATCTTTGAAAACATTTCTATTCTAAGGAATACACAGTTACTATGATTGCAGTGAAAGTAGTAGATCAAAAACCTCAAAAGTTGCCTTTGATTTTTTCCTACAGGCCTTGTCAGAAACATAAGCATTCTACAAATTTAAAAGTTGAGATTAGATATTACTTTACAGAATTATTTTAATATTAAATGCTGCTTTAGAGAATTAATTAATACTGCAAAAACATTTAAGATATTAAAATTCTGTGCACTTACTTACACTGTAGAGTTATGAATGTACATTAATTAATATTTATTCTAGAACATTGAAATTTAACTGGAAATATGATTGGTAGACTTTCTGTGCACATTCTGAGGACTATAAAAACAAAGCAACCAATGGGGTGATTCAGAAGCAAGTTGCAAACAATAAAAAAATCATCATGAGGTACTTCTCAAATGCATCCATATTCGAGTTTTCCATATTTGTATTGAAGTGAAATGTATCTTAACAGTAATCAAAGCACCAATTCAAACACACAGGCATACACATATATACCCAAGGGAATACATGGTTAAAGTATTGAAGTTTCTGCAGTGGGTTCTGACCTTCAGATAAATCAGAGGTCTGAGACTCCTTGGCTGGCTGTGATACAAACAAAATATTCACCCATATGGTGTTCACTTGTGCAAGTGTTCAAGGAGCCACATCTCCACAGCACTGGTACATTAACACAGCTCTCCATACAATTCTGAAAGATGGCACATACATCCAGTGACATTTGGTGTCATTTATTTAACTGTTCAAAAAAATGTTTATCTCACTTCCAAGCATTCCTGGAGATCATTTTCAGTTCTAATGGGACTAAAGCGAGCATTAAATCTGGTTCTTGTTCCTTAATTCATTTATTGCAGGAACATGAACTTTAACCTATATGTGTAAGCAGCTATTTTTAACTTCTATAGTGTGTACTTGACTGCAGCTGGGTTTTTCTTTTCAATGCTGTTACTAGCTGTCATCCTCACTTTACAAACTGCAATTAGGCCTGGTGATTAAAATGCATTAACTATATTTCTGAGAGCTGCTATATGTAACAAAGACCATGGATATGGTGTGTGTTCTTCCTATCCCTGACTATTTTCTGGCAAACTACTCTTCTCGACCATTGAGATTAAGTATTGCCTCTACATTTCTCTGCAAGATGTATATACAAGGTACAGGAGACCTGTGATGGTCATCTCCCAACAAATATTTAAAGTAACAAGTCCAACCAATCAGAACTTTTGAGTTACTTTGCAAATGTAATTACAGTAGAAATTCTTTGAAAAACACAACCATTTATCTGAATACTGAAAATGCCTGAATGTGTTAAGCATATATTGTGTTAACAAATCTTATGTATTCACCCCCCACCATCTTTAACACTTCAAGACAGTGCTATTTGCTCTGTATTTTGCACCTTACTAAAAATCCACTGTTCCTGTGAGAACCAGGTAAGCACTGCCACCTCTGCCACTTCCATGCCTGCAGAAACACTGGTACAAAAAGTCCCACCACCCAAAAGTTTTTCCAGATATATTCTGTACCACAGCTAATACTCAAGCACCCAAAATAAGTCCACCCAATTTTTTCCTCTACAAGGTGATCTGGCATGCTGACCTCTCTGCTGCACTACTCCCATAAACCTCCCCAGAAAAGATGCCAATGGAATACAGAGTGCTCCAAAATAGCACCAATGATGGCACAGATTTACAAGCATGCTATTAAATGAAGATAATATGGACACAAATATGCTAAGCACTCTTCAGAATGCATTTACATGCAAGTTGAGCTAACTGAAATGCTTGAGGAAAGCCTAGACTCTACATTAGGTATGACGTCCCTCCTCCAAAATTAAAATTAGTAATTAGGGTCTTCTCCCTTACTATTGCAGATGAAGCAGGAAGCAGCCTGGCTATCAGCCCCAGAGCTTCACAGACATTTATTCCCACATGAAGAAGTGAAAAATGTTTTTGCATTGATGGGAGACATATACATAAATTAAGTTGGATTTTATTTGTGTCCCCTTTTTGCTGTCGTTTTGGTTTTTATAACATAATAGGTAAGGAAAGGACATTTTATTTCTAATTTACGTGAAGTGTTATTAACAGAGTTGTTAAAAAGACTGTGTAAGGCCGTGGTTGTTCAATAATTAAATGGATGGAAATACTCTGAGTCAAAGGGCAAATCTATCTATAGAATTGCTATCAAGGAAAAGAATTGCTGAAAATACATTTTGTTCTTTTATAACAAGTAAGAAAACCATATATTGATTCAAACGTTATCTCTCTTCTGGATAGAGTACCATTGTTACATTTAATTAATACAATGAAATTTCTCAGTCTATTCTATTAGCTGTTTAATACAGTTAGAATCAAGTTAAATAAGTGCTTTAAGTCCTCACAGAATTTAAAATGAAAACTGAGCAGCAGTGACATTTCTTGACATTACAAAGCATTTTTTCATTTATTTTAAATACTTCATTTTTCTGTAATATTTCCCTTCCTAACTAGCAGAGAAGCAACATACTTAATTATGATATACTTCATATAGTAATAGTTATCAAAGAGAACAATTATTATTTCTTGATCCCATTAAGACAGACACAACTAAACTTCCATTATCTCTGTACTAGTCACCTTACTAATAAACACATAAAACAGGATAAGATTTTCTAATGAAGTATTAGCACTCTTGCTTGCTCTGCAAGAAGTGCAAATTGATAAGATTCAAGAGTCACTGCCCAACAGAACAAAAATAGCTTCTGTATGTTAAGCACATGTGCACAGGTATTACCTATTACTAAATGAAAAATTACGTATTACTAAATGAAAAATTACATATTACTACTGTCAAAGGCTCTTTTCTCAAATTCTACGCGAAGAAACCATATCAAAACTTCACCTACTTAAAATGTGCTGGTTTACTGACTGATGAGATGTGCAAAAAACCCTTTTTTTGTGTGTATATGTATATGTATGTTTCAGCATAGATAAAAAGCAGAGCTCGTGGTCTAATCCAGTTTGCCACATCTGTATCACCAACTAGACCCCCTCTAAGATGTGTGTGCCAGATTTCACTTCAGTTCAGCTCAGTCAACTTTATCCCTGCATACATTAACTGTGCTGGTGAGACAAGATTCTGTTCGAGGGAGGATTTTCCTGCAACACAGCTAAAATGAAAGCAAGGGGAGCAGAGGGACAAAAGCTGTGACTTAGCTCTTGCTTTGCTCTCCAAGGATTTTTTTCCCTTGAGGTGGCTGAAAGGAAGACACTGTTCCCTGAGCAGCCAGGAGTAAATCTGTCTTTGGTTCACAACAGTTTGTTATGCTTGCAACATCAGTGGAAAAGAAAAGTAAGCCAGGATCTTTCATAATCAATGAACAAATAGAAAACTGTTACGGTTTATAATCAAGAAACTGCCCAAGATCTGTAAGTGGCTTAACACTCCTCTGAAATTCCACCAGATAACATATCAATCGAGAGTTGAATGCTAAGTGATAAGGTATCAGTCATATGAAAACAAATCCCGTCACTATTCATTCCATTTCAAAACTCCAGCTTGATGAAATATTTGTACTGTTAGTATTTAGGCACTCAAACTTTGCCATTGCAAATGATCTTAATGGAGAGTAAGGTAAACCCCTCAGTTTTGTTTATTCTGTGTGTGTAAAGCTCCAACTGAATTCTACAGCTTAAAATGTAGCCCTGAAAACATAATTGGAAATACACATTAATGCTGGATAATTCAAAATTTACTTTGAGACGAGGAATTAGTACTCGTAATTTCAAAATATGAATTGAGAACTACAAATATTTGCAAATTTCCAATGTGTTAATAATTGTTCACTGAAATTTCAGTAATTGTGGATGACAACTGTTGAAAAATTTTGTAGTCTGTTCATAAACAAAGGCCTCCAAAAACCAAGTAAAGCATTTTAAGCAGATGTATACAATTTAACAGTGCCAAAAATAGCAACTTTTAAACTAACCACTTACTAAATAGCTACTTTTCCTAAACATAAAGCAATTTCATTACTTTGAAGAGCCTATATAAACCTCATTTTTAAAGTGGATACAAACTTTACTGTAGCCTTATCTCATCTACCTTGGTTTTCAACATATCTGACAACATCTCAGTGAATCTAAGTGAAGAAATTTAGTTCATATCTGTACAGAAAGACAACAGAATTTGGTTTCCCATGTTAAAACCTGTCATAAGATAACTTCAAAAATGAAGAACTTCTATAGTGATTAATTTGCTACACTGATTTACAACAGCAAATGTGTAGCTATAATCCACCAGTATCACTTACATAATGCATCATCAATAAACAAAACGACATTAAAAAAAAAAACAACTGAGATTTATGAAGTTACTCAGCCATCTGTGCTGTTAGGACTGCAGCCTTTCAGCAATATTTAAAACAGGCTAGCTAATACACATTCTTATATATAATGAAAAGTGGTGCTTGAGCAGCTTCTATGACTAAAGTATGTTATTTTATTAAAGGAGTTTTTGCATGAGAAGGAACTATTCTACTAAATTGCATATACAAAATTAAACCATTTTACCAAAGTAATCTAAGTTTACATATAAGATAAACACCAAAAGGAAAACACTTAGAATAAACTCTTGGTTGGAGCATCTCTGGAGACTTTTAATTTATTGAGTAGGTTTGTATTTCCCATCAGGATATATTACATCTCCCAGAGTGATGTCTTTCAGCTTCAAGAATTTGAAAATAGTTAAATTTCTGTGTCTATTCAGTCCATTTTCATAACTGAGATTGTTATTAACATAAAAAGGTAAGAATGAGGGTCAAACTTTCTTCATATAATTTCAATATATACTTTTTAAAGCCACTTTTTGAAGAACTGCTCAAAAATAAAATGTGTTTGGCTCAGGACAAACATAAGCCCACATACACAGTCCATATTTCTGCAAGGACGTTTTTGTACGTCCTCATAAATTCTTTCTTAAAGCCTTTTCCAGGGCAAAACCATGATTTTTCAAAAGCTATGGCTTGGGAATAACCAAGATTAGGAGGAGCTACATTTCCACATACAATTTAACATAATTTCATAAATAATTTGCAATATCACAATTGCCCACCTTGTATTATCCCCCAGTAGAGAAACACAAAAGGAAGCCCTGAAAATGAAGAGCATCCAGGCAGGAAGATTTCACAGATGTCCTCTGTTGCTCATTATAGTAAAATTAGAATGCTCATATCTCATAGGTCAAGAAATAGAAAATATTTTAAAGGAGAGGAAAGAAGGCACTGAAAACCAGATTGCTTTTGCTGTCTGTAATCTTTTTTCCAGCTATTCATGACTGAACATGCTAAAATTGTGCATGTTTAGCATGTGTATTACCATAGCATCCTCTCTCTGATTCTTAGCTTTCTTTACAGGGCTCTATCAGAGTATGCTAAATAATTATGGTCTTTTTTTTATGCCATTCCCAAAGTGCTTCCTTTTCCAGGCCTAATTAGATCTCATATTCAATGTAATTAGTTGAATTTAAAAATTTTCTATGAAAAAGGTTGTTCTACAGCTTCTCATCAGCTTATATCAGGGAAAAGAATTCCACTGATGGTTAAATATCAACAATATATTTGAATTTTTCCAAAGCTATTTCTAAAAAATTAAAATAACAAAAAATTAATACAATTTTATACAATTGATGGAATACAATTCAATCTACTTTATTTCTAATGGAAAGGGGAAGAACCCCACAAAAATCTAGGTTAAAGGCCTGTAAAATCCAACCTTTCCAAGACAGTAAAACATCAGATAAGAGGTCAGAATAAAAGCATTCATTTGTGTAGAGTCACATATTCCTATATAAGTAAATAAATTTTAAAAGCTGCACATGTCAGATTTCAACACTAAATTACTTATAATAGAAAAAAAAGTTATTTGGTTTGTCTTTTTTTTTCAAATTACTGAAAAAAGAAAGAGATCTAGAGTTCTTGGCTTATCTTTTTTTCTTTTTTTAATTGTTAGGGCAAATTTAATTTATTTATGTGTTAATCAAGTTTCCAGTGCCTTTACACAACTGAGAATATGAGCTGAAGTATGAGCTCTGAAGTTGAGAAAGTTAATTGGTTTCACTGATGAAAATGAGCCACTACCTCTGTGACCAGCCTGCCCTGGTTTGGAGTTCTCCCTTGTAATAAAAGAGAACTTGTAGTGATAGAAATTAGCTTTGTTATCCACTCAAAGTCTCCAACAAAAACATGACATCCTAATGGCCAATTATTGCTCCACACCTGCTGTTGGGAGGTAGGACCTCTGTAATACTTAATTTGAAGAACAGCCACTTTAATGTTTTGTGAAAAATGAGGAACAGCTGAGCAGCCACTTCACCAAGCTGGATAAGCCACAGGAAGGCGTGTCCAGGAGTCAGAAGTCAGGGAAATGGGAATGATTGTTTTGCCATCTATGGAAAATGCCTGAAATCCAACACTTTTTAGCTTATATACAGAAGCAGAAGTAGCAGTTCCAGCATTTCTTCTCTCTGGTCATCCAGAACATGCCTAGCCTAAAGACTCTCTCTCAAAATTCTTATTCTCTGCATGCTAATAGACACATCTAGAAAGAAATTAAGACAAAACCCAACATAAACAGAGTATTTCTATGGGCTATTGATTTAATGAACTTTTATTTCCAGTAAATTTTGCTCAAGATAAAGAAAGAGTGACTATAAAATCAGACTGAACAAAGTTGGTTTTTTGAAAACAAGAGAATGAAGAGCAGGAAGAGATGCACATCAAAGTCACACAACACTGGAAAGCACAGGATAATGTCACCAGCACGATGCCTTACTAACACTTAAGTGTATTAGTTGTATAAATAATAAAGTAGGTTCACCACATAAAAGCTTTTTTTTGTCAAAGAGTGCATGAAATATAAAGAAAGATAAGGCTGAAACTGCTTGGAATATTTCAGATAGAGCAGCTGTTTACAACTCAGGTTTCAACATCTATCAGCAAGCTTGACTATAGAAGATGCAAACACTATCTACCTGTCCCACTGCATGAGATATAACAGATGTCTCTAGTTCAAATATCTTTTTGCACTCATTCTCTTCAAGATCCTTCAGAACAATGCACTTCTCATGCTGGAAATGATAATGGGGTGATAAAGAGTGATGCAAAAGACCAAAAAGACCAAAAGTATGGCTATCATAATTTGCACCCAACGGCAGCCTAAAGGATGGCTCACAAAAATCCTCCCAACTGGTGTGAAACTAAGAATATCTGTAATAGAATATTTTTATGTGATAAAAACTGAAAAAGAGAGGTCATAACATCTGAATTCTTTCTGCCACAATAGAGTACAAGTTAAGCCATTTAATTTTTGCATTTCAGCTGCTGTATCCAACTCAAAGCAAATGGTTTTAGTCTTGATTTATTAGTCATTATGAAGAAGATTAAAATTCTCCTTTGTAAAGTCATAAAGGCATCCAAATTATGACTGATTTGAGCAAGGTTGATTATATAAAACCTATTTAGAAGTCAGAGACACTGTCATGAGGTTTCCATTCTACCCTTTTATCAAACACAGTCCAGTTAAGCTAAAATTTCTATCATTGTGTTTTTACTTCTACTATTAAAAAAATATAGTTAAGAATAGCTTTGAGAGTTAGGCTAGAGAAAAGATTTTCTCCTATCAGAAATATTAATCATATAGCTATTTTCCTGGGGAGTATTTCAATGTGTCCTTGGAGTTGAAGGCAAATTCAGTATTCCTGGTTAAGAACATATCCATTCTAGTCCCTGTGAGAGGAGTGAGAGAAAGAAAATATCTGTAATGGGAGAACTTGCAGTCATTAGAAGAGTCTGGGAACAGTATTTCAGTACTATGTATGTGGCAGTGCACCAGGGAGAGGTCAGAAAATAACTTTTCCCTTTTTCTTAACTTTTACTGACTCCTATTGCAGTGAGCACAAAAAGTGAGGCCCCTGTTATTGTGCTACATCCCTCACCCAGCACTTCCTTCAGTAAGTGTGCAAAAAGAAGTGAGAATGGTACTGGAAGGTGAGCTCAAAATAAAAATACCATAAAAACCAGTGAGGAAGTAAAGAACAAATGGCTCATCACAAAGCCCAGGCCACCCTCCTCCACAAAAAAAAAAAAAAAAATGCCCCAAAAAACAACCCTTTCCACAAAACCACACAAGTTTTCATGAAAATTAATTGGATTTCTATTTGATAAAAAATCAAGGAGGGGAAACTAGAGGTCCTAGAGCAAGAACTTGAAGAGCAGAACCCAGCCTGGTGAGCTGTTGGACATGAGGGCAGACCACCACAAGGGGCTTGACGGAATGTGGAAGCAAAGCAAAATCAGAGAGAGAGGCAAAGTCAGGCACAGATCATAGATCTTCTTATGCCCCAGACTTCACTGTTCCTGCCTTGTCAAATGTCTGCAAAAATACCACCCTCAGGTCTATCCTGAGCCCATTAGTCTCTGGAGAGAATGCCAAATTGCTATGAATTTAACCCCACTGGCAAAGATTACATGCACTAATGATAACACAAAAAGACACATACCCGCACCACATCTACCACAAAATTATGCCCTAAAAACATTCCAAGTCACAGCAGTAATTGGTCTGAAAAACTCATTACAGCTGCCTTTCAGATGGATCTCAAATTTAACATGTAATTCTAACTTTGGTAGTTCTGTGCTGTGGGTTCTTATTTGTCAAATGGAGATGTTAATGCCTTGTAGGTAGCATGAAAAACAGGCTGCCCAATGCTTGTGAAACACTGAGATTACATGGAATGAGAACCAGGATGTCACTGTGCATTTGAAAGCCACATAAAAAGGCACAACAGTAATGGGGAAAAAAGGAACAGTTTCATGAGTATCATCAAATGTTACATTTCCTAGTTGTTGACACCACAAGTTTGAGATAATTTCGTGCTCGTTTCTACAAGAAATACCAGATGTCTCACAATATACAATAGACTTTACACTTGGAGTATCTTCTTAATTTAATCTCAACTATTCAAGTATACATTTTCTTGAATTGTCACATTGAGAGATTCTAGAGAAGATAAAGTTGCCATAGAGATGCATACAATCCTTTCAAATAATCTCAAATACAGTTAGACAATTAATTATTCAGTTCACCACAGAACATATAAAATTTTACATTAAATATTCCAGAGCGAGAGATATTTTTCAAGTCTGCAAAAAATTTTTTTCAAATAGCAATAAATGGCCTCTGAAAAAAAAAAAAAATCATGAACAGAAATAATTCTGTTCAAAAATTAGGTAAAGTATCAGTCAGTTAAGGCTCCTTCCTAGGTAATTTGTTATTTCCTTACCACTCTTACAAAAGCAGAAGGTTTTTGAAGAAAAGGAGTTGTTTGTCATTTAGTTGGCATGTCTACAAGGGACAAAACTCTGTGGTGGTTCACATGTATGCTTATTGAAAGGTTAAACTACTTTCTCTCTAAGAGGTAATATGAAAGATTAATATTGTAACACTTCTTAATGGGAGCGAAAGCAACAGAATAGTGAAGAGAATCTGGAGCTGTCGTGCACAATGCAATCCTCTTGACTGGCAGTTGTGGCTTGGCAATACTGAGACCTCATGTTATTTGATTAAAACAACATCAAGATGGAAAGATCTCTTCAAATTAGAGGTCAGAAACATCAGTCTGTTTTTTCTGCAGTTGTCAGAAGTGATACAGGGTAATTAAGTCTGGAATAATGTCAGACAGGTGGTACTTTTGAAGCAATTCATTAGGGAGGATTTGTCACTTGTGACATTCCCACATAAATCCTGGTGCTTGGTCTCTTCTCCAAATGAGTTTAAATTTTTCTGTTGAATATGAAAATACTTCAAAAGGGACTGTGTAGTCTCTACCTTACATAGCAGCTTAAAATTTCCATTTGGCAAATATTTAACAAAAAAACAAAACAAAACAAAAACAACCTCAAAACCAACCCCCCCCCCAAAAAAAAACCAAAAACAAACAAACAAAAAAAACCTAAAACCAAAAACAAACAAATAAACAAACCCCAGAAAATCATACCACAATTTCCAAGCCTTAAGTTCAAGCAACAATTTGCAAAGTGAGAAGACATACAGGAGGTGAATAAGCTGCTATCAGCAAGAAAATCAGAATAAGCATTGTCAGGACAAACAGCAGATTTGGGCAGTGAACAACTGCCATTTGAACACTTCCATTTTATCAACTCAACTTGCTCATCTATTCTCACTATAGCTGAAATAACACACCAAAAAGTTCAACAGTGAGCAAAAATTATGACCTTATTCCATAATATGTGGCATAAATTTCTATTTTATTGCTCTATCAGTGACTTCAAATAAGACCTCTAAAAATTTGAAGACCATCTATAAAACCAACACCACAATTTAAACAAGTATCATGCACTGAAAGACTCAAATGTGAAAAGCCACCAGCAAGCTGGGAAGAGAAAGAGCAGCATCAAACTACCAGCTTTCACTTCTGAGTATCTTCAAAGAAAAATACTTTTTATTTTTCAAAATTGGGTTAATTTGTTTTAAACTGATGGGGTGGAACAAAGGCTAAAATCCAGCCTAAAACCCCAAGAAAACATATTTCTCTTAAAGTATATTTAAAACAAATTGCAGAGACTTTGCTCATAGTCAATATAGTCTTTTAAGGCTACAGGAGTCCACCTGAGGAAACTCATTAAAAGCATAAGCAGTGCTAAGGTGTCCTAAATAATTAATTGCCTGTAGTACTTATACTGACCTGTCTTGCAATTAGGCATATTGAAGGTCGCATAGAATTATGGACTTGTTAGTTGAAAAGGCCAATTTTTAAAAGCTTTTACATGATGAATAAGCATTTTTAAACACTCCATTTTATTTCACAGGGTCAGGTATGGATCAAGACACTCTACTAGACTTCCCAGCAGTATGCTTCCGCAAAAATTTACTCATGCTGCTGAAAATACCTATGGGAAATAAGATCACAACATTAGCTCCATCTGGAGTTTTCAACAATATCCATTATAGCTTGGAAATATAATTTCCTTTGATTTTCAATATTCATATTAATTTTGGGAGAGAAAGTATTTGATTTATAAGCAGAAGTCTTGATGCCTTACCTGAAGGTGTGTCAATTACTTAGTGTTGATTTATCTGGAGATTTTCATGGAAAAACAATGTCAAAGATTTGGAAGCCTTTATTTATGTTTTGGTTTTATTAATTTAAAAAATAAAAATCACTGGCCATGATTTTCCTCATGTTTTCCCTACAAATAAATCTTTTTGACAGTAAATTACTACCATGTTATTCGGGAAAGTCAAAGCTTTTAATCATTCTGTGTAAACGCATTTTTGCTAAGAGAAGTCAGTTCTGTTGCGTAGTAGCCTTCTCTTCTCGAACTGAAATTCACACAAGCCATTATTCCATCTAGGAAAACTTCTTTGTACATGTAACAAAATCTTCTGGATTTAAAAAGGCCATTAAATGTTTACCTTTAAGAATGCCAATCGTATTCTAGTGACATGGGGATGGATGTGATGCTAATTAGCACTTTAAACTGTGAAAATACTGACAAGAAGCAATGAAAAAAAGCTGCTTAATTCATTTTGTAACAAAAAAAAAGGAATTATTAATCAAGGTGTTCACAGATACTTTTACTTTGGCTTCTGGTACAAAAGGAACTGAAATTATGACAGCTTCAGGAGATAGTTCTGCCTTGATTCTCAGGGTTGTTTCACATCCCATATTGTTAATATGAATGTAAACAGTGAATAATTCTTTTTTTTTTCACCATTAGGGTTTCAGCAATGAAAATCCTGATTTTCACCAGAAGCGAGGCATTATTAATCTGCTCACGGAAAGACAAGTCAAAACACATCCTTGCCTGTATCAGGGGACTAAGGCAATCCTGCCAACAGTTCATGATACAGTTATCCTTCAGAAAAAAAAGGTTTATAAACAATATTTACACCACATGTAAACTATTTAGGAAACAGTTACTTATCTTGCATTACAGTGACTGCTGGTTTCCATGACAAATGAAAGACTGCAGCAGCAAAGATGACATTTCTGCTTAGCTCTTAAGCCACTATGGTAGGGTGTCTACTGAGAGAAATTCATTAAAGCCAGCTATAGAAAGTCAAGCCTATTTTCAAGCATAAGCAGCAGTGTCTGAACCCTTGCATTTGCTCTCTTTGGAATCAGAATTTGGATTTTACTATCTTCTTGAAGACTGAAAATTGCTCCTCCTAAAAAGCAAATTATTTTCAAAGGATAAGGTCACTGTGGATGTTGCCATTTCTTTTGCTGGATTCAAACATTTGGGATTTTTTTCCATTATTTGTTTCCGTGTTTATATTCTTTTGGGTTTTATTTACTCTATATCTTTTCCAGAAAGTTAACTTGACAGTGGTCTTACCCAGAATGCTTCTCACATAAAGCAATAGAAGTATTTTAATAATGTTACAGAATCACAAAACTATTCAAGTTGGAAAAGACCTTTAAGATCATTGAGCCCAACCACTAATCTAACACTGACAAGGTCCACCACTAAACCATGTACCTAAGTACCACATCTGCACATTTTCTTTACAATACCTTGTCTGCAATTAAAAGCTGGTTAAAATAGGGCATAGCAGCAATGTAGTGCTCAAAGTGGTCATTTGCCTTATGCTTAAGCACAATATCCTTGTCCTTACAAGAATTTCCACTAGAAACAGGGAAGAGAAAGAGCAAAGACAAGCAAGTGAAAAAACCCCAAATCATTTCAAGCTGGACAATTCTATGATGTTTTAAGTCCAAGTCAGTTGAGACATTGCAGACTTCCAAACACAGATGTGTCAGCACAAAAGTGAATGATGGCTCCGATAGCCCTTGCACAGCAAAATTCATCACGGGCAGCTGCACACACGGCAATTTCATGGGAGACAGCGACAGCTTCTTCTAAGATGGATTATTCCTACAACATCTTGATTTCCTCACTACACGGTCTGCAAGCCAGGCCAGTCTCCCAGCAAATCTGGTACAGGTGTCAACACCCTTTAGGCAGCACACAGCAGGTACCTGCTCTGCACATCAGTCTGCCTGTGGCTGCTGCCACAGACCTCAAGAGGAGTCCCAACATCTCTCAACAGGTTTGCATCAGCTTGAGAGTGAGAAATTCTAGTCAAATCTTTGTAATCAGCTTTTTGTACTGTGGCCTTCTACACTACCTCCATGGGATATGCAGAAGGATGTCTCTCACTGGTATGCAAAACAAAATCCCGTGTAAGTGATACAAAAGGAGTAAGACCCACTGGTGAAGCTTTCACCTGAAGCTAAGCAAATACGTATCTGAAGACTTAGTCTTGCCTGCCGGAAATCCCAGATAGAGGTGTTAACCTGCTTTTTAAGCATATTTGCATTCTCTTGATAAATTTCTTCAAGCCCTACAATACTTCAGCTTTTCAGACACAAGAGCACTCTGTTAAGGCTGAACCAAAAGTCTTCAGCTCTAAAGTAACTATTAGCTGCTGTCTCTAGATTTCAGGACATTTCAATTTTTAATTCTTTCTTCTGATACAAAGTAATTCCTTTTTATAGATGTATGCAATACATAACTCTATGCAATTCCTGAACGTATAGCAGAGTTTTGGGAGCTCCTATACTGTACCTTGTATTTTAACAAATCTTGTATAATCATTCCTACAGATGACAGAATTGGTACAGTTCACTGCTTCTTTTCAAAATTACTGAAGAACTTCAATAATAAATGAACCTAAGCTATCTACTTGTCCTTATTCTTCTCATTCTAAGCATGGCTGTCTCACTATTTTCCACAAGATTTTCCTACCTGCAGCTCACAGAATGTATTTCTAGATCTGAATGTTTTAACAGAAGTGCTGTATTGAGCACACCTGTAATGTGTCCCCAACTTTTAACTCTAGATACAACGTGCTTTGTGTCACAGTACATCAAAATGATCAGCTGCAATTAACCTTGGCAGGTGCACACACACAGGGTTGGATGCAGTTTATATTGAGTGTGTTAAGCCTGAATTCTTGTAGTAAAGCAGAAACAAGAAGCAGAATTTAAAGATGTTTGTTTGGTTAAAAGAATGCGGAGACAGAAAAATGTTATCTGTCCCGCCTGAAGGCAGAGGCATCTATTAAAGCATATATTAAAGCATATATTAAAGACAGGAAAGGAATGTTTACATTTTGAACCTCAATCTGATCCCAAATCCAGATCTCTGTACGTACTATGAATGCATTGCAAAGGATGAAGCAGAATACAGGTTATCCAATATGCAACAGAGATCTGCAGTGTAGTTCCTTACATGGCTAGGAATCATTGCTGGAATCACAGCACAGTTTAAGTTGAAGGGACCCTTAAAGGTCATCTAATCCAATCCTCAGGCAATAAAAAAAAGACATCTCCAACTAGATCAGGTTGCTTAGACCCCCATCCAACCTGACCTTGAGTGTTTCTACAGATGGGGCATGCACCACAAAGTAGCTTTTTATCAAGTAACCCACAAAAAAATAAAAAATTCCATTTTAGACAGGCATGATTTTGCCTACTCAAAACTACTTAATGAAATCAAACACAAATAATGTAAATCATATAATTCTAAAATCTCATCCTGAACAGCTTGCCAGTTGCATACAAAATGCATCTACTTATGTTTCTATAAACTCATTCCAGAAACAAACCCCACTATTCAACTTAAAAAACCAGCTTAGCTTCCCTACCTGTCCCCACACAAAATTGTGCCTCGAGCTAATAGTTACTGTTGGCAAACAAAAGCATCTATGATTAAACAGCTCATTTTCTTTCTTTAAAGATTCCTGAAATACCCTGATGTTCTCACAGTAAACAGCTGCCATTCACAACTGCCTGCTAACAATAAAAAACAAAATACCCAATTTGGACAGATAATGGAATTTAAAGCAAAAAGAAAAGTAGGTTCAGCTTGTGCCTAAAATTACGCCCCTACCCCAAAACATGCTATAATGCAATCGATGGAGTTCTGGCACATGCTAAATACATTTTTAGATAATGTAGGCAAAATACACCCCAGTAAATCAGATGAATGAGCAGCATTCTGTGTGGCTGGCACAGAAGCAGTCGATGCATTTAGGGCAAGGACTAGGAAGCTGTCGCGCCAGCAGCAGCCCACAAAGCCTCCTTTGGAGCTACAGTGGGGCTGTCTCAGTTCTTCCCCTGCATCCTTGTCAGCTTGAAATATCCAGCACAAAGGGCAGAAATTTCCTATTAAGTTGTTATGCACTTGTTAAACAAAAGTAAAATAAAACTCTCCTTAATCTCGTTCCAGGAAAATTATTGGGCCAATTTCAATATACAGCTTTGTATAAAGTAACCTATATCGTACTCCTTGGTGGTGTACAGTGGAAAGTGCAGGGATATTTTAAGCAAAAATGGTCTTGACAGTTCCTTATAAACCCTTCTTTTCCTCTACCACAACAACAAATTGCTGCCCAGAGCTAATGCCATCCAAAGTAAGCACATGTTCAAATTTGCTTTAAAATATTCACGTATCAAATTAAATTTTGAAATTCACATGGCTTTGCATCACTCCTGTCAGTTCTAATTACTGATTTATTTTTGGTACCAACAGCTTATATTTATACGGCCTTCTCAATCATAAATTCTTCAAAGTAATCTGATAAAGAGATCTCTCGCCCACCACTATAACTTAGATCCCATTGGGAATGAACTTTATTCTGGGCCAATAATGTTGTAATTCTACAAAGATATGAGAAACTTGGATAAAATCCTATATGGAGAAAATTTAAACAGACAGTAGAGTTACCACAGCATGATTTTTTGCCAGGCAATTGAGGTTAACAGCCCTAACTCCTGCCAAAAAAACATAGAAGATTTGAAGGCAGGAAGTAATCTTGGTTATATTCTAGCAACTTCTTATTCTAAATTATGTAATAAAATTTAACATAAGATATTCAATATGCATCTAACATTTACAAGTATAAACTCCTGACTTTATAGAGTATTAATATTTGCATGTACACACATGTTCCGTGACTTTACCACTGCTTCCATTTTAAAAGTAAATCCTTAAAGTTCATTTAATCTGTTCAGAGTCATCAAGGATAAAAGAGCACAAGATAATTTGAATAATATAAATACTAGAATCTGGTTGCAATGCCTTATGTGAAAGACTGAGAAGCCACTAAAACAATGACTTTTATTCCCAACTACAACTTTATCAGAAATACAAAGAGATATAGCTGAGGAACTTTGTAGATGGATTATGATTACAGTCAAATTGCTAACCTGCATCAATTCATAGGAAATGTAAGCAAAAATTATTGAGGAAAGTGGCATCAGACCCTTTTCCCCTTATAATTTAAGACAGAAAATCAGAATGGAAAGGGGAAGATACTACTGAAATGTAACACACATCTTTATGCTTTCTCCAATCAAGAAGGATTTAAGCATGATGTTTCTATGCTACCTTATTTGATCCTCCATATTTTTCACCCTCAGACTCCTAAGTGAGGCAGAAATTCCACTTTATATACACTTAGTTTCAGAGAAAGACATGACAATAGTGAAGGGATCAGAAACTGCATCAGTCCATATCTATGTAGTTAGCAGCACCTTCATAAATAGGATCAAACAACAAAAAAAACATCCAAACCTGACACACGCAGACCTCACAACAACAAACAACTGATCTGAACTCAGCAAAGCTGGCACACTCAATAGTCTTGGTGATAAATAGCACAAATATGATAATGCACATGGAATTTAAGGACCAATAGAAGCAAACAAACTTAGCACATAAATTATATTTTAAAGAGTCTCAAAGTTACTACTTAAGGTAACTTGGAAAAGCTGTAGTGGCTGTGCAGTGCTGGAAAACTAGGAGATAAGTTTTCTTCCCACAAAACAGCTCACAATGAGTATTTTGGAAGCAAAAGCTGTCAAATCTAGTACTAGGTGTAAACCAAATAAATGCAAAAGAATTAGGCCTGGTCACACTGCCTGACTCCTTTACAGGTCAAGACCTAAACTAATATAAAAGGAAGTATTTATCCAAAAGTAACTTATTCTGTCAGTACGTGCTGCTGAACAATGTCAACCGTTCTTCTAAAAGAGCCACTAAACACAGCTAATTGATCTATGTTTAAAGTTAATTTTCTGATGTATAAGTGATTTTCCCAACCAGAGGTAATGTACAGCCACTCAATACACACATCTCAACTGCTCTGACTGCCCAATGGCTTTTCTGATAAAGAAATAAAGTAGATAATATGAAAAAAAAAAGCTCCAGCCTCCTCCACTTCAATATGTATAAAATCTACTCATGTCTCACACCATTTCCTCCTATATTTCCTTTACTTTCTATCTGACTCTTTGACCCTAAGATAGCAAGGGAAGAAGAGGTAACAAACACCTTGTTTCAGGGAACTGACAGAATCCACCACTCTTCCCCACAGGGACACTAACAAACCATGCCACCACCTGAACATGCAGAACAGACATTACACGGCAATCACAGAATCATGGGATATTCTGTCCTGGAAGGGATCCACAAAGATCACTGAGTTAAATTCCTGGTCCTGAATAACACAAGCTCAAGGGTAACATTATATGCCTGAGAGCATTGTCCAAAAGCTTCTTGAATCTTCTGCCAGGTTTCATGCTGGGACCCTGCTCCAATGCCCAACCACCCTTTAGATGAAGACTCTTTTCTCCTAATATCCAACCTAAACCTCCCCTGACACATCTTCAGGCCATTCCCTCTTGTCCTGTCACTGGTCACAGAGAGGAGATCAGTGCCTGCCCCTGCTCTTCCCCTCACAGTGAAGCTGTACCTGCAGTGAGGTCTCCACTCAGTCTCCTCCAGGCTGAACAGACCAAGTGCCCTCAGTCACTCCCTGTAAAGAAGGATAATAAAACATAGGCACCTACTCCAGGTACCCCTGACAGTGACTGATGTTTATTGTAACACAGTCTTGTTCTGATTTGCTATTTTAAAGCAGCAGTTCTCTTCTGCTAATTGAAATTCAAACCATTGATAGATATGTGTTATAAAGGTCACATTGAAGCAGGATTTGGTATTAAGACATGAAATGGCTAAGCTGTGTCAAAAGTGAACAGCAATTCCTGTGTCTGCGTTTTCACTGAAGGATCCCGCTTTTCTGCAAAGGAAAGGCTGTGCTTTGGTGATCTCCTTTGCCCAATACACTTTTCTTTTCTCAGCAATCACCAGCTCCCACTTTCATCCCACCTCTTTTTCACCAAAACAGCTGTCACTCCTCCCATCACACGGACTGCAGCTGAGGGATTTGCAGGAGAAACCCTCATTTTCTACCTAGAGACAACACGACAGCTGTGCCTGATGCTACAAAGGGACAAGGAAAGCACAGTCTGACTCCTGCAGCCCAAATCATGCGTGAATACTAACAAATTCTTACTGAGTAGATGCAGACTTTCAACACCAAATTTATTCTCCAGAGTACTACTTTTTCTCAGGGAGTGCTGGAACTTGACTGGGAAGACTTTTTGTCACCAAGGGAAAGGGAGGGCATAAAAATATAAATAAATCTTTCTTCATCACAATATTCAGTAAAATGGCTCAAATGTTTTAGATGCAGAACTTTAGACACTTGAAAATAAGCAAGCAAATCAGCTTGAAGTAGTCAAACAGCCTAGAAAATGTTTCCTTGACTTGCACTCTTGCAATCAGCATAAAATTGGAAATCCATACAACCAACCAAGGTGAAAGTGTACTTATCAATACAAAAAAAGGAATTAGAATCTGACACAAATGTGGTCATATTGTCCAACCAACAGCACAAGGAGCAGTATTAAAGGTAATATATGACATTGAAGCCACATTAAACAGGAGTGAAACACAGATGAGAAGGTGGGTTGCCAGCTTCCATCCAAAACATTAACAGCTCTTCTCAAATGAGCCAATATTCAACTGTTGGTATAATTAAGTAATTCACTCAATTAAGTGGGCTAAGAGTTTTAAGACAGATGTGACCATTTGATCATTTAATACAACCCCCATACAGGTGATTAGGTTTCAACAAGTTATCCAACAAATGAGCCAAATAATTCATGCTTGGCTAAAATAGAACAGTCATAAAAGAGTTGCTAATAAATTAACAGTTAATAAAGGTAAAAAAATTTAAAACAGCTCTTCATCCTTTTTTTCAGTGGTTAATTATCTTTTTTGTTGCATAAGAAAATAAAAATCTTTTACATATCCAATGTTTAATTCCTTTCCTTCCATTTATGTTTAACATTTCAAAGCAAAAAATCCAGTTGCTGTTTAGAATCACCCTCTGTGTTGTATGAACTATTTAGAGCCTCTCCTACACTGAAATGAAAGCAACCAGGGACTTTGTCTGAAGTTTCTTCAGTTGATTATTTTGCCCCTTGCCTTCTCTACCGTCTTAGAAACCTGACAAGCAGCGTTTGCTCCGTGCCAGCCTCACCAGGACGAGATGTGCTGGCAGAGCAGATGATGGGTGAATTCCCCTTATCCCTGTTATTCACAGCAGCAGCCATCTCCCAACCTCTTCTGACAATTTCCTGCCTGTACACATGGGGATTATCCTTTCAACCCACAGGACTGCACTGACAGCTTGTGTTTAATTGCTGATTCACTGTGATCCTGGTCTGGAGCCAATTAGAAACCTAAGCCCACAGTTTTGATGTTTGCATGTCAGAACACAACAATTTACTCAGTTACAGAAATGCTCTAGGGCTAGATGGTCTTGACAGCACTTCTATTACAAGAAGGTAATTCTGTGCTTGAGGACAGGGCCATCAAGACTGTCCTGTGAATTCTTCTGGGCAGGCACCTGAACTTCAGCCAGCCTTGTCCCTCTCAGGAGATTCTACAGCTTTGGGCAAGAGGGCCTGTCTGTCTCTACTGACTGAGAAAATATTTGGTTTTTTTGCTAGGAGATAACATTCCCAGTTGGCCAGACAAGGCTGAGGCGTGAGACCATGGCTCAGATGAGACAAAGCTGGGACATGAAGCTGGGTGAGCTTCCAAGATATCTGCACAAAGTAGAGCTCCTACTCAGTTATCAAATACAGTTGCAGAAATCCTTAGCTCTGCCCTTATAAGAAATGAACAAAAATAAAAATCATAATAACTTTTTGTGAGATAAAGGAATTACATTCTGACTATTGTTATATCCAAATTCTTATGCATTCTCTTTTAGGGCATTTCCCCAGTCTGAATTTCCTAATTCATGCCATTTCATAACCACATATTCAATAGTCTCTATTATAAAGAATTTCTATTCATACTAGTTAATGCATCCCAATGTGATTCTTAAATGCCTTTAAAAATATACATGTATTCAGAAGCATTACCGCTTAAATAAGAAAAATACCAACATTCCCTATAGAATGTTTTTAAGACAATGAATCATTATAAAGTATATATAGTTAACTACTTCTGCTTTTATAAAATGAAGAGTAATTTCTACCTTGATTCTAAATGTGTTGTGAACAGCAGTAACAGATGTTGTGGTATCAATTCATGCTACAATATTTTAGTAATGCACTTCTATCTCAAACTAGAGGCACAGTAGTGAATAAGTAACACTAAATTTATTGAATAATTATTGAAATTTCTTCTATATGCATGCTTCTAATCACCCAGTGCAAGAAGACAAAAGCAATTAGTATCCAAATAAAACAATCTGCCTATTCTACCTGACCATTTAAGGCCACCTTTAAATCTAACCATCTTCTATGACATCTTATTACTTATCTGTGTTCTACATTCATGACTGTTTTTTAATTAGCAGCTCTAGTATAAGCTGGTCTGTCTTTACTTCCAAGTGAAATAGCAACCACAAGTTACAAACAGGAATATCTTTATGCCTCACCACATGGCTTTTTAAATTTTTTTTGGTGACAACTGAGCATTAAACTAAATTTTCTAACTTTTATATTCGTTTACCTATAGGAAAAGAATAAAGACTAGCTCTACTTCTTTTTAATATTATAGTACTACAGAAATTATAGAAAAACATAAGAAGAGAGAAGAGACCCATGGGAAATCATTAAATTTTGAATATGTCATCAGGATAAAATAAATATTATTGCCCAGAGAAAGGCTACTGGAAATTGTACATATGTCAATAAAAAGGCACAGGACCCTTCCAAAATCAGACTGGTTACAAACTCTAGTTAGTAGAAGGCACAGACAGAGGAAGAGGTGATTTGGGTTATAATTTCTGGAAAATTTATTTTGACACCAAGGAACTCATTTGACTTTTGTGCACTGAGTAATAAAACAATAAATCTTTAACTGTATTAACGTGTTGGAATAGACTAGATGATGAAAGTGTTTTGGCACTGGGTTATGAGATAGGTTAATAGGACATTTTTGAAGCTGTTCTGCTCTAGTACTAAACTGACAACTATAATAACCCTGAGTCATCACATCTTGCCAAGACATGAAGTAGCAATGATGAAGGTGATAGCAGATTACTAACAAGACCTTACTTTCACAGTTTAGGAGGAATGTCACCTCTTGGTTCCTGCTCGGGTAACTCCTGACTTCACATTTCTTTTACATCTATTCAAAGCTCACAGAAGCAGCAGGTGTTAAAAGAGCCATGATAATTTCAGCCTAATCATATGATTATTATACAAATTTGAACATATTGAAGGTATTAAGAAGATTCAAAGAATCCTTGAGAAACTAAGGATAATTTTTAAATGGTATTGTAAAACTTCTCTCTCACAATTCAAACTACATGCTCACTACTATATTAAACAATATGCTCCTTCAGGTATCACTTCCTTTCAATGACAGTAAGTATAAAGTGAAGAAGTATCTCTAGTAAACTACTTTGAAATGTACCATGCATTGTTACACAGTGTATCAATACACAGCCAACACCAAGCATTGTTAAAAAGCTGTACCGTAAAGAAAAAGTTTAGATGAAACAGTCATGGACTATCCAGCTCATTGATAGACATTTTGAAGTGCAACTGCTTTAAACAGTTTTCAGCTCATAAACCATATAATGGGAAAAAAATGGTCTCGTATTTGTAATCTCCCAGAAAATAGTTATCAGTAAATATAAACACCTTTGCCAGTACAAAAAAAAAAAAAAAAAAAAAAAACAAAAAAAAAAAAAAAAAAAACCAAAAACACCTTCCATCAGACACAATCAGATTATATCTACAAACCAGAACATCTGAATTCCCAGCACATTAACCCAACTGTAATTTCTCCCTTCTCTAGATAAAGAGGAAAAGTTCAGCAGATTTCAGACAACAACCCCATGAGGGATGCTGGGGCTATTTTTTTACATATGTATTCATTATATTCTGGCACTGGAAATGGACAAAACAACACTGATTTTGGAAAAAAATCAGGATACACAGAAATTCTCAAGATGGTGAAGACAAGGCCTATTTTCAAAGGTTGAAGTGTTGCCAGGTAAGCCAGATACCTGGAATATCCTGCTTCCATAGCAGTCACATATTTTCAATTGCTGGTGATCCAAAACACTGTAACCAGCTGAGAATGCATATGGTGTAGAGCTGGCAGTCTGATGTTTCTACATACACAGGGCAGTATTCCACTGGAAGTAAAACCATCATCTCCTGAGGCTGATATATCACTTCGCACTGCATGATCACTAACATAACAGGTGAGCTTTGACAAAGAAGTGTATACAGTCCTGCAACAAAAAATAAAAATCCTCTAACCATAAAAAAACTATCATTTTTATATAGCTCCAGGCTTGTAACTGTTGTTCAACCCTCCAACCTTTCTGTATTTTGTAAAGTCATAATGTCATGCCTTAAACCGAGTTCAATCCCCATTCCCCTCCCCAGTCATTTTCCCCATTTAGGATCCCAGATCAGCTGCATTATTGTGCAGATACAGTCACACGTATCGGGAGGAGCAGCCATGAACCCAAATCTTTCCAAATGTCCTTCTAACACTGGTGGACAGATAGCCCCTTAACAACTGGGCTACTGCTACCAGCAATCTGAGCAGAGTTGAGAGTCTGTGGGGAAGCATTACTTCCTGCTCCTTTTCATCCTTATTAACCAGCATCTCTTATTCCAAGTTTATTTTCCAACCAATCCTTCATTCTGGATGCTTTTAATTGTTCTGATTTGAGAATACAATAGAATTGTTGCACAACCACGAATGTGTAAAGTGCAACAAAACATCAGCTAAAGATGCAGACCCAGCCAGCAACATGGCTATCTGTACCCTACAAAAAGTTGTTGTGCAGGGGTGGAGAAGGAAGTTTTTACCCCTCTCCCCCAGCAACAATCCATGAACCCTACAAAGCATGAGATTCCCACTCCAATATCCTCCACAGAAGCCCATGATGTACAGCTGGGCAGCTCAGTCCATGCAACACTTGCCAAGCTGGGAGCAATATTGTTTCCATTATCTCTCTGAACTCCATCTGGTACAGAGAAGCTCATGCCACACAATGCTGCTATAATTTCTACAGGCTAACTCTGACAAAAAGCAAAAGTGAAATTGTAAGTGAGACTCACTTTTGGCATCAGCCAAGATGCCAAATCTTAGACAATAAAATTAACTGATAAGTCTCATTTTCTGTGTAAGCCACTTCCAGTTCAATTTATTTTACAGCTCTCATGAAAAATCAAAGTTTTAATTTTAATTAACAATTAAAAATCAAGCCATTTCTGTTCCTAACAGGACACAAAATGACCACCTTTTCCAGTTAAGAATCTATCCTTTGAATATGACTGAAAGCCTCATTTAGTAGCATTTCTTATAGAAAGCATCAATCATACTTTACTAGACCTGCTATATGATTAATTTCCTTGAATTTTTAGCATTATTGAGCTGAGCCAAAATTTTGGAAAGCATTTAAATAAGCCAAGCTCTTAAGTCTCTTTCAAAAGCAAACACAAACTCAAATCAAATTAGTTTTAGTGAGCACTTCCAAGTCACTTTTCCAGCTGAACCTCAAGTGTTTCTGCTTTTTCATTTTTTAAACTGTGGTTTTATGTTAGATTATCTCTTTCATAGTCTTTAGAGTCATCTCTAGTACTTATTTAAAGTAAGAGTTCTAACTCTTTGAAAGTTTAAAAAAGGGCCTTTGGAAATGTATAAATTAATGTAGTTGTTTTAAGAATTTTCCAAACAAAGCCAATTACATAACATCATAAAGAAAGTATATGAAGCAAAAAGACAAACATATTGAAATCAAACCTGACATATTTGGAAAAAAAAATTGACCAGATAATTTCACTGTGTATAAAACTCTAATGTTTCAGTCTTAATGATTCCTGCAATACTCACAATTATTTAAGACAACAGTTCCTAAAACCATCTCTCTTTTGTGCCTGCCCTCTGTTGTAAATGAACCTGCAAACTGATTCCTCAAAAGAGGTTATTCAGATGTTCTACCTGTAACCATCAGCTGTTCCCTTCCTCAGATGAGGACAATCCCTATCAAAAGCAGGGAAATTCACTGTCAAAAGAACAAACCTGTGGGTAAGATGCTTGCACATACCTGTGTATCAGTAACCTACTTTTCTCTGGACAACTGCCAACACAAGCAGCAGATCATAATTCTTGCCTGTCAAGCATTGTGCACCAGAGTGTTTCTTTTCAATTAACAAAGACAATTAAGAATCATGAATATTAAAGGCAGCATTAAAACCTATATTTGTTAATTGATACTACATCAACTGGTGAAGACAGGAGAATTAGCAACAGCCAATTTGCAATCTGCACAAAAGCGCTTAACATTCTTAACTTCTTATGGTCAAGCTCAGAAGCTCTACTGTTCATGCATCAACTTCTGCATATTAACCAGATACCTCTTGAGGAATCTAATTAACAAGCACTAACTACAACTTCTCACAAGGCCTTCATATCTTTTATTATTATTTCACAACACCTTTGAGGAAACAAACTACTAGAGTAGGGGCATTCCTAGACAAACAAAAGCAATAAGGGTAACTGATGAAGGAAACTTGTGTTCAAAACTGGAAAAAAACAGAGGAACACACATAAAAATGCTGTCAGTTAGGCAGGAAAGAAAATCTAGTTTCTCATATTATGGCATTTTTAACTGCGGTTTTTTTCTTCCCAAATTAGGGCAAAATTTGGGCTGCAACTTTTTTGTTGTTTTTTAAATTTATTTGGGTTTTTTTTAAATTTGTGAATTTAAGACACTATTTACTAAGATTATTCCAAAATCCAAAGGGAGAAAAGCCCTGACAACATTGGTATTTTGAAAATAACAACAATAAGAGACCTTAACAGTTTTTCCTAATGAAATAACAATTTGAGAAAAAGAATCAATGAGTTAACACTTCCTGAAGATGTCACTGAAAAGTTGCTAACCCATTTAAATAGTTATTTCTTCAAACACTAAAAGGGTTCCTTGACAGAGTGAAGCTTTTAATATAATGCAGATGAATACAACTGAAGAATGGAAATGCATTTGAATGTGAATCGATCCAATTCAATAGATAAGTCATGATAATTTGAGAAGTTAAAATAAAATGGCTGGTTATTAATGGAATTATAAATTTTTAAACATGCAACTAAGCCTTCAGTTAAAGAAATAATCAGTCCAGCTAAAGACCAACTCTTCGTAGCTCTTCTTTAGAGTGTCCAAATATGCAAAAGAAAAAAAAAACAAACAACAACAAAAAGAGCCTAACAATAAGATATAATTAAAGTAGCTGTGATTACTTGTTCCCAGTAAGGAGCTGACACTTAAAGCATGATGAGAGCATGATGCCATAACTCTACTGTGAAGAGCAGGATGCTTTTGCTGAACTTCTCATGGCACTTTTGAACAACTCTGCATATTCTGAAACACACAACTCTTACAATGAGATTTGACAGAGGACCAGTCATATCAGCTTGTCTAACACTGGAATGAAGAGAAGGCCTTGAAGGCAATAACAAAAGGAATTATGTACAGCTATTCAGCTTAACAGAAGAGTTTCCCACTATATTGACCATTAGCTTTTTCTAGGGACAATAAATAGATTACAAACTCTTGCTCTAAAATGAAAGAAAGAGTGTTTTTGATCCCAGATCACTGGGCTCTTTCTGACCATAAGCACAAATATCCTGACAACAACCTGTGGGGCTCTAATCTTCTCTGCATGCCCTGACTCTTGCCCTGTCAAGTTCAGCAGAGCAGAGTGTGGCACCCCTGCAGCTGTGGGTCACAGCACTGCTGGATCTCATCATGCAGCATGCACAGCACTGCTGCAATCCTCACAGAGGACAATATTTGGTGAGGTATTCTGGTCCCATTCTGTGACCACTGTGTCACAGCTAATTCTCCAGAACTACCAGGAGCCTCCTTACCCACACATTTTGGTTGCTTCTTTCAGAAGTTAACCAGTCCAGGGGAGTCTGAATCTCATCCTCAAGGAACCAGGGATGTCAGCTCAGCAATGCTCAGAATTTCATTGCCACTCAGAAGCAGCAATCTGCTAACCCTCCCACAAAAGAAAAGAGCAGGGTCATCCTGCAATGGAACAGATACATTCTAGCATTTCTCTTTCCCTTGCAGTTGCATACACAAAAAAACCCCACCAAGCAAAAGAACACACCTCCCCCCCTTAAAAAAACCCCACAAAACAAACAAAAAAACAACAACAACAAAATAAAAAACAACCCCACAAAAAAACCCAAGAATCTCTTTCCCACCCCAGCATGATCCATTCTTTTTAATAGATCCTTTGCTTCGGTGTGAATTGCCACCCCACTCCCTAAATGAGCAGGATCTAAGGACACCTGACTTTAGGAATTTGAACCAACCTGGAAATTCCCAGACATAGTTCCTCTGCCTCAATCTGTCTGGGATTTATTCTGAGCTACTTCCTTATTCCAACACTGCAGTTAATTAGGACAAGCACTTATGTGAACCCCAGAGTACTACAAGTATTATTGCAAGGGAGATAAACAAAAGAATTAGCTCACTGTGCGTGGGCAGGTTACTGGAAGCTGCAGTTACCATGCTGCAAACAGCTACCACACAAGGACAGAGAAGTGGGAGGTAACTCTGTGGTCAAAAAAAGTGGATTCCATAAGATGAGGAACTATAGGTCCAGTTCCAAAGAAAGATCAAATTAGAAGTGTTGACACTCAGGTCTTCACCTCAGATACAGGAAAAACTCAGTTAAAATAATTCCTTGAGGATTATCATCAGTGAAAAAACATGTGCTACACTGCTAAGCTAAAAACGTCCAGAAACCATGACTGGTGACATGGTACAGAAGTGACCTGTCTTGCAACCTGGGTGGAAAATGACTTGGAAAAAATCACACAGGAGAAGCACTCTCAGGTCTGACCAGAATCCAATTTCTTCGTGACCCTTATAGCTTAACACAGGTCATCCAAAACCTACCAGACAACTTCTCCTTGGGGTTATCAAGGTAACCTTTCAAATAGCAATGATGAACACCCATTACTTGAAGGAAATACCAACATAACAACAATGACATTACATTGACACTTGCCTCGGTCACACTGTTTACATTTCCTGAAGGAAACAGTTTTCTTTCTCTTTTGTATTGCACTGAGGAATGTCTCTCAGAGTCCACATAAAGAAAAGACATAGTACCTTTAAAATTTAAAAACTGATTATAAAATAATCCATTGGTTATTACATTATTTGTGCACTTGGAATTAACAAAGTTTACATGCACATTATCACCCACATTTATGTACCAGTGTTACTTCTCACTCCTTGCTTATGCAAAGAACCTTTAAAACACATAGAACAAATTCTAGTGAAAAGCAAAATCCAAGAGGGACAAAATGATCTGCATATCCATATAACTAAAACATGAGCATTTGAAACCATCACCACCAATCTGACGCAACAACCTTGTGTGTGTAATGAAGCTTGAGATGTTGATAAAGGTCATATGGTGAGACTGTAATGAAGATTCATCTACTTTAGTCAGATTTTCTCTGGCTTTACCTTTAATGGCATCTCATTATTCCCACTGGCAGAGGTAGTCATGTTTGTACACAAACTAATTAATGAGGAACTCTACCAAGACTTTCAGAGCAGGAACAATCATGCATGCTGACAGTTACTAATAGCAGGTGGGAATTCTCAGTCATGAAGGATGAGGACTATTCATAGCATTTAACTGTAGGCTAGTCACTTCATGAGGAGAAATTATAATTAAACCATTTTACTGACCATAAGAAAGGTAAGATATGAGGCATATTGAAATTTTTGTTTTATAGGTTATGAAAAGTTTCTGTCTTTCCAGGGAGATATTTTTTTTTTCCAAAAAAGCACACTACCAAATCTGTCTATCTATACTTCTTGTTCACTTGCTCATTCCTTGCCTTTTTTACCCTCTTCTTCTCCACTGCCAGAAAATATATTCTGTAAATGTTCAACATGTGTTTAGGATCCACTAGACTCAAAAACAACCCTCAAAAGCCCCATTCACTTTAGTAAGTGGGTATTTTAAAAGAAAACATTAAAAAAAAATCCCACAATATTTTGCAGAAATACATGGTGCCTTTTGAAATGTTTTAAGGTTAGGACTGCAGTAATGAGTTAAAATTCTATGTAATATTGAGGCTGATAGCCTCAAGTTAGCCTATCAGGGAATGGACAAAAATCCTTCAGTAGTAAAGTAATCTCTATTTTTTTTCTCTTGTAATACAGTAATATTCTAATTACAAATTATTCTAATGCATTCTTCCTACAACAAGGAAAGCAATATAACTAGTAATAAAATACACATTGCATGATCTATGTAATAACTTCTAAAATAATTAGATGGCCAAGATGCTATCTAGTGATACTATTTTAATAGCAGGTGATTATTAATTTAAGAATTCCATTCAGTAAAAATTAGTTTTTCATTTCTTTCAAGCTCTTCAAGTGAGCTGCTTTGATGTTACTTTGTTCCCAAACAGGGCATTTAGAACAATCACATATGAAAGGAAGAAGCCTTCTTAAACAACAGTACACCGGCATTTCATGAAAGTGCAACAGCTCTCTAAACTCTTTTTCTTTTCCTTTTATTTTTTCTTCTTTTAAATAAGATCCTAGCAGAAATTATTGAAGGAACTCACAATTTGATTGTAGGCTTCATAAGTGATGATTGCACCTGCAATTAGGCATAAAGACAGATTGCTTCCTTCTCATAAAGCCCTTGTTGCACACAACATAACAAATTAGACAACTGCACAGGTCTAGTCAAGCACACAGAAAGAACAGTGTAATAAAGACTAATAAATAGGAAAGGAAACAAGCTCGTGCATTTTAGCAAACACTGCTAATAATGGGACATAAATCATTATTCCTCCTCTTGAATACATATAAATTAGGTGACTTATAAGATTCTGTCAGTTAGAGATCTTTTATTTTATGTTTTTGAGGAAGTTTAAGTTGATTTGGTTTTATTTAATACAAAATTAGAAACCAACACCTGAGGTTTACTTGTGCCATAGCTTGACACCAACATAACCACAAACCAGAATTCCAAATATAGAGACTGCATTGCTATCCAAGAAAGAAAAAATATATCCCTTTAGCATCTGGTACAGCATAGAGCCATTACACTGCAATTAGGTAGACTAAGGAGCAGCTGCTAAGAAACTAAAAGATGAAGACTTTAGTAACAGACTTCTTTCAAAGCATGTTTCTTACAAAAATGTTTGCATTTTGCTCTGCTCAGGATACTGATTTGGATTAAGCACCCAAGGTTCAACATAAAAGAGATTAATGATGCCTCACCCTGCACGTAAAGATTTACTACACACCTCCACATGCTCAGTCCTCTGTTATATAAACTCTGATGAAATTTAGATTTGCCACCTGTGCAAAGTGGCCATAGTAGGCAACCATGGAATTTGAAAAATAATTCATAACTATTTCTCCACTTTTAGACAGCTCTTAAAACTTTGCTTCAAAATTTGACATTAATGTAGATGTCATCGACTTCTTCAAAAAAAACCAAGCAGACAAACCAATTAACAATCATTACACTATCATAAGAAGATTTAATCAGGAATATTCAAATTTAATCTTCTTTGATTTTCTATATTCAGTCCAGGAATAGATCTGATTCCTAAAGAGACAGTTCTTTCTCTAAGAATCTGCATTCATAAAAGAGAAAAAGCAAAACCAAGTGTCATTTAAAGAGTCTTGTGCAATGTTCAAGTCGCATTATAAGCACTGTGGGTAGAACTATAGAAGAGCTGAGTCTGGCAGGGACCTCCCAAAGTCCAAGTTCTATCAGCACAGGGGGGTCAGCAAGGCCAGATTTTTCAATGTTGTGTTCAATTGGGATCTGATCATCTCAACTATGGAGATCCCACAGTCTCTCTGTACAATCCATTCCAGTGACCAACAACTGAAGACAAGTTTTCGTTACACCAGACCTGAATTTCCCTCTTTCCAACCCACATCCTTTGCCTCTTGTCCTATTGCTGTGCACCTCTGAGAAGCCTCTCTTTCCTCTACAGACCTCTGGCCAGGCAGTTGTAGATGGCAATCCCTCTCATCCTTATTCTGAAGGGTGAGTAAACCCAGCTCCCCCATGCCATGTCCTCTAGCAGCCAAGCCTCAGGCATCTCTGCTCTGGACTTCCTCCAGTACATCTGTGTCTAAATGGAAACCCAAAACTAGAGACTGCATCCCTGGGGCCCTCAGGAGAGCTGATTTGAAAGGAGGCATCACCGTCTGATGGTGTGCTGTGTATCCATGTTCATAACACAATTCTGCCATGCTACTAAAATTAATTTTTATCTATTTTCCTTCTTAAGTCTGTCAATAAATTATTTTTAATAACTTCAAAATAATGATGAAAGATATTACATATAGGCAAAAAATATTTTACCATTTTTTTAAAGTACTCCTAACTGCTTCTATAAAATACATCAAATGACTTGACAGCTCTCACTTCAGATGACCAGAACATATACTGTGTTTTTAAAGGGAGATGAAGCGTTCTACTTATGAAGGATTAGTATTGACAAGTATTTTAATAATTCAAATGATCTCAGGAGGACATTTACCACAAATGACATTTCTCTCCCTTTTTCCTTTTGATATGAGGCAAAAAATAAGTCTCAATTGTGTAAATCCATTTGAAAGGGAAAACAAGTTGGAAATCTAGACAGCTTCAGTCGTTTGACCCTGAAGAACTTGCTCAGAATTTGCCAGGATTATATTTCAAGTTACATTGCTCCAGTACAAAATGTTACAAATTTTTGCTATCTGAGCTTCATAAATAGTTAAGAATAAAAATGTAAAAGGACTGTGTTGTCACTCTACTGCAAACATACCCCCCAGCAATCTCAATGACATCTTTGAGAGCACTGTTCCTTGCATCTCCTTTCATCACAGACCTCTCCTGACATTCATAGATCTAAGTGCAATGCAGCACACTAACAAGGCTTGAATTAAGTATGCAGCAAAGCTCTCCAAGATTGTGGAAATTTCATCAAGATGATAAAATATGACTCCACTAAGTTAGAGAACTCACTGCTCAGAAAAATCAACCCTGTAGGCAAAGGAAAAGCCACAAGAAATAAAGTAATAGATATGGCTTCAAAGTCTACTACGCTCTGAGAGCTAAGCAAGCTGACTCAAAAGATTCTCAGAACTACAACTAAGATTTAGTTTCCCCTTTCGGAAGGTGAAGGATAAAGTAAATTATTTTCTCCCCACACTAATACAAAATTTAATTTTGTTCCTGGAGCATATAAGAGGATCATCAAGCTTTGTGACCAACAGAAGAAAAGTTGGAAGTACTCAAATGACTCCAAGGAACTTCTGGGAAGTTCTTAGTGTGCCTCAGCCACTCTCACCCCTACAGTTCAATCATGCTAGGCAGCAAAGACTTGTCCCAAACCACAGATGGGAGGGATGCAGGCAGCTTGTTAGCAATGGAGGAGCATCCTCAGACATCACTACCCACTCAGTGCAGAGCCTTGTTAGGAAAGGGACAGGGTGAGGACAGGGAAGAGAGGAAAAAGCTGGACAAGCCACTGAAATGATGATCCAATTTACAGCTGTTCAGAGCAGCTGCCAGAGCCTGCCTGAGTCCTGGGCTGAAGACAATGCCAGGGGAGATCACAGTCTGATTAGGGGCACCAGACAGACTATTTTAACTTGGAGTTAATCAGATCAATATTTTTGTTTAAAGCCTTGAATCTAGAAGAGCCAGTGAATAGGCAATATGTTGTGCATAGCCAAATGGTAAAAAGCAAAGTATCTGAATTATCTGAATAATTCATTAAGACAGGAATTCTAGCCATGGATGCAAGTCACCAGATCAGGGCCAAAGGGCTGTATCCTACCTCCACTAATTATTGATACTCCTCTCTACAGTCAACACTTCATCAATCAAACACTTCATCAAGCAAACACAGACCCTCTTCCTGAAATATGTGAGTGCCTTCAATCTTATTCAGAACACAGTTCTACCAAGAAGAATTTTACTTCATTTCTGAATATCTCTGGACACTCCCAGATTGGGGGAAAACAAAAGAGTTCTAACAGGCATGGGTTTTTCCCTCTTCACTGATGTACAATTTTTTTCCTGTTAGTTTGTTTCAGTCCAGGAACATGTATAATAAAAGATAAACAAAACTAGCTGATATTATAAATGTAGAGATTAACCCTGAAACCTGCCTCTAAACATAGTATCCTGTGACCTAGTCCTACCTTGTCAGAAGAAAATCCTGAATGAACAGAGAGGCTTGAGGTTTATGTACTAGAAATCAACAGGTTTTGCCAAACCTGGCAAAAAAATGAGACTTTTTTTTTCATGAATAGCATACTTCTAGGCTGTATCATGCAATACAGACTCTTCTTTAAGTACAAGAGATCTTCCACCAGCCACAGCTCTTATAACTGAAAAAAAATAAACATGTCAAACCCATAACATTAATATAGCACAGTTATGTAAAGTCTACAAGCAGAACATTTTAAAAGGGAATAAAGTATTTACTTAAGAGTACACATGACAAAGGTAATGATTAAATTGGAAAGGAAAAAAAAGCTTTATAAATTTTATCTCATTAAGAAAAGAAATGAATCTTAATATCAAACAAATACCTGGGCTAGTCAGCAGCAGATTCACAACCAAGTTGCCTTGTTACCACCCTAGCAAATGATATACTCATGTTACCTATTACAGTCAAGCTTTCATAGTCCATTCTATCCTTATCAGTTTACCTGAGGCAGGATCCCAAGAAGCTATTCTTTTTCGAATTGTATATTGTATTATTCATAATGTTTTCACTCCCTAGTAGCACTTATGGATCTTGATGCCTCCTGACCTACACATCAAAAAACAAGCAGAAAGAATAGCCTCTGCCTGAAGCATTTATATTTTAAACACTGGACAAAACAGAATTTGTACCTTTATTCACAACAGTGGTGTAAAACTGGCATGATGATAAATTGACTGAATATAGTTATCTCTGTCAAAAAGGTTAGAGAAGCTATTGGTTCAGTTTTGAGGTTTCTTGTTCTTTCTGTGCTTTCTATAAGATGGAGAAAGTTGGAAAAAACTCAAGTGACAGTTATTTATTTTGATTATTTTATTGCAGATTTGCCTCAAGAATCTTGCTTCCCCCCCCTTATCCCATAACTTCCTCTGAAAAAGGCAGACAATACTGAACTGATTCTATTAGGCTGGTTAACTTTTATCTGCAAGAAATAAAAGATTGCAGAAAATGCAGGAATTTCCCTTGACTAAGACTGAAGTCATTATCCATTATCAGCATCACTCTTTATTCCCCTAAATATGTCCAGGAAAGTATACTACTTTTTAAAAAATGGAAGTGAAATTCTTATATATGTTTCTGTGTGTATAAAAAATTCAAGAGGAAGGAAAGAAAACCTGTATTGAAGTATATCCTTGACTTTCTCTTACTTTTCAACTATAAAATGATAGTTTGACCTTTCCATCACAGTCTTGAAGAAGCTAGTTCAGTAGTGATACAATAGCTTTTCACCCAAGCTCTTCACTGACTGTGCTTGTCTTTATGACATGACTATCTGAACTGATGCTTTCTAACATGCCATATAATCTTTTCTTTCAAATTTTCTTCTTGGAATGGATGTAGTACCCTCTCTACATGAAGTTTAGACTTCAAAACACAATATTTTCTCCTGAAACTCTGCTTGCATCTCTCGTCACTATATTTAGCTATTAAACTGGAGTGAAACACATCTTGGAATGCTTACAGCAAATTCCCTTTCATTTGATAGGAACGGTAATTCCTGTGATGAGTATTCAAAGGGATACTCTCCATCTGCCACAAAATAAGTGGTGGTTGAACACATCAAGTACCTTAAAAATTCAGGGCTGAGTTGTGAGCAAAGCTGAACAGTGCATTTGTGAATTATACATTTATGATAATTTAAAGACTAATTGCTTAAGACTGGCTTAATAAAACTAAAGTAATGTAGAAATTCCTTTTTTTTAAATTTTTAAATTACCTCTTAAGGCTACCTAGGTTTAAGATTTACTCTGTTCAATGTTCCACATATGATATATGAGGGTGGATAACAGTATATTTTTACAGAAGATTGTTGGATATTTTATTGGGAATCTAATATTGCCCATAATCCCAATACTTTGTGTGATCACAAGTCAACTTCAGGCAGGAAAGACTGGCCCTATAGTCTAACAAGTCCAAACTAAGAACATTTTACACAGACAACAGAGGCAAATTTAATGTACAAGAATCAGCTCAGACAACACTTGGAGCACATGTTTGACTTTCTGTTTGGTGAATTCTTACATGGAAAGCAAAATAGCTCAAAAGATTCTACTACTCCAAAAAAAGGTAAGCAAAACCCACAAGTCAGGCTGACAAATGCCACAAGAATAGAGCAGCCTGATAAAGAGAAAGTAAATAAGAAATACCATTATAAAAGATACAATCCTACAACATATATTCAAATACTTTTAGATATTTCATGCAGTTCTGGATTTCTGTAGATTCTCCCAACTGACCCTTCCATGCACATAGCACACAGTCAACTCTAGAATGTCTGGTTATGAATTCTCACTAATTTAAAGGCTCTCTACAAAGCATGTTACATTTTCCACAGAGTTAAGGACTTGTATGCAATCATAATGGCTGATTGGTATTTTCTTTAACTACTTACACAATTGTGTTTCAATCAGATGGAAACACCTTGAATTTATTCATACAAATATTCTAATAAATATATGGCGGCTTTTCTCACCTTCCCAATTCAATTATTCAAGTTAGGAGGCTAATTTACTAATGTGTCTGCAGTTCAGGAAACAAGATATCAATGTTGATTTCTTGCTTGGACTTGCTGGCTGAAAGAGCTTATTGCTCTCTATTGCCTAGATATTTGAGCCTAGTAAGTCTACCCAGGTAATACCAGCAGGCTACATAGCACAGCAGTAGTTAGGTAAAGCAAATATTCCCCCAAGCATACTTCTATATTTCCTTTTTTTAATTATTGAAATTTTAGAGCAGAATTTGCATTCAAAAATCAATAAGCAATTACTTTTTATTTGCAAAACAAAGTCTGTATGCATTCATTGTTAAAAAGGAACCAAGAGCCAAATCAAAGTCCATCCAACTACATGGAAAATTTCTCTTTTTTTAAAATATCCAGTTTCCCTTTTGGATATTTATAACTGGTTGTATGCCCAGACTCCTAAAAGGAGAAGGAACAACTATGTCAACCCAGTTAATGGCAGCTATGGAAATATTCAGATGGAAAAAATGCTTCCCATGCAGCCAAAAAAGAAAAGTAAAAACAAATCCATAACTTCTTAAGCCACCCATTTCACTGTTGTTGAATAAATAGTGCAGAGATTTCTGTTGCTTTTGCTGAGAGACCAGGCAGCCCCATTACCTTTGATCTATTTCTGTTCAAGTTACATAGAGAAGTGTCTGAAACCATGATAACGTGCACTGTTGATCCAGGAACAGTAGTAGATTATATAGCAAGATATATCTTACTGGCTAAAAATAGAGGTTGTGCAGACAGGATGTTCTGAAGAGTAGCACAGAGCATGGGATGCTCTCACTGTTAAAAGCTGAATGATTTTTATGGTATTTATGAGCCCTTGATTCAACTTGCTGTTTGCTCATTTTGATATATCACTCCTCACAAAATAAGATCTATATGGAAGAACAATAAACATGTTATTTCATGCTGCAAAGTAGCCAGATTTCGTTTTGAAATACAAGTAGTCTCATGGATAGAAAAGATTTGTTCTTTTATTAGCTATTTTTTTAAAGCTCTTAAGAGGTTACAGCCAAATCTTGGTATAAAGGGAAAGAGCACACACTCACCTACCCAGATGAGATTGTGTTTGCCTTCTCAGATTTCTCTAATGTATCATGATCAATGAACAAGAAGATCAACTTCATTGTCCTAACTGCATATTTTATGAACTGTGACAAGTTTGTTATAACTCATTTGCTCTAAACTTTTCTTCTGAGATTGTGAAAGTACCAAGAGATAAACTCAGCAATGTCAACAAGCTCGGTGGCATGGTTCAAGCTGTGAAGGTTCAATAAATACATCCATAAACACTGCAAATCAACAAAGCTTTTGATGAAATGTCAAGCAAGACAGAGTTTAGCTATATTCAGCTCAGCTTGAACTCATAAACCATTAACTGGTCTCTGTAGTTTCCACAGAAATGTGTGTTATGAATAAAGCACAAATGTTGAAATAGAAATAAAAACAAAACTTTTTTTTCTTTAAGAGGTAAGATTAATTAAAACTATTTAATAGCAGGAAGTGGTATTTTAATCACCCCAATAAAGACAGATTTATAAAAACAGACAATATAAAAATGCTACACATTCTTACAATGGAGCAACTATCATTTTACACCTTCAAGTTACGAAAGGATGCAAAACATCGAAATAGAAAACAAAATTAACTTTGAAATACCCTGAAGATATTTCAACTTTGAACCATTTCAAAAATCTGTTTTTTCCTGCATGAGACATAAAGAATATTGCTTGCTTCAGAGAAAATACATATTTTCCCCTTCATTTTTAGGAGGAAGAATAGACTAAAACTTATTACAATGCATCAAGGTACCTATTTATAACAGAAAATATGATTTTTTTTTTACTCAGGTGGAACATTGTATTACATTTATACAGCTAAATATTCTCTCATGATCTATTTCCAAAAGTCTTGAAAGATATGAAGTTACTTTAGCCACTTTTCAGTAGCAATCCTCTGTAGACATGTCCATGCAATTATCCTAGCCTGAATGCAAGGTTGTTTTTGCCCAATGGCCCAGTTTCCAAGCTATTTCTATATCATCACTTGAGTAATTCATTTGACCACGTCCAAGTTTGTTTGCAGTAAACTTCACGTATTTCTGCTCTCTTTATAATGAGAAGCTCATTTAGCAAAACAATTAAACCCTCTTTGATCAGCTAACATCTATTACCCATAACCGTGTATTGTCATCGAACACATTGCACTTTCCCCTCTCATTGGCAGGGGAAAAAAATCATAATAATAAATCTGTTTAACCTAATCGGAGACTTACTACATACAAAAGTTTGTTTGTTTCCCTTTCTTTATTAACACCCTGTTGATACTCTCCACTCAGGTTTGGAGCAGATTTAAAAATAAAAGTTATGCAAGGCAGCGCTCTCTGGCAGAAGAAGCAGATGGATGCTCCGGCGGGGCCGGGGTCAGTGGCCTCCCACGAGCCCCATTCGCCCCTAAATTCGGAGCCCTGGCAGGGGAACTCCCCCGAGCCCCCGAGCGCAGCAGGCAGCGCCCAGAGCCCCAGAACCCCGGCAGGCAGCCGACTGACCTAAATGCCGTCTTTAGGGTCGCGTTTCTGCCGCTCTTCACTCTTTTGAATACTCCTCGCATTCATTTACGGCCGGTACTCACCCGAGGCATCCCCAGGCATTGCCGGCACTGCGGTGTCTTGCTACCTTCGTGGGGAAGCGGTCAGTGGATTCCCCCGTGGGTACTTCTCTCTAACACATTCTCCAAAGTAGGAGAAACCTGCAGGGAGACTCATTGCCAGGTGCAGGTAAGGCACGCCCGCAATCACCCTCCAGTTTCACGGGCACAAGAAAAGCACCTCCTTCTCAGAAGCCGACGGGAGAATTGCAGCCAATTTTGCTTTCTTAAACAGCAGCTCGGTACTCTCCCAAGGTACACAGCCAGCGTGTGCTGTGCTCCCTCCCTCCCCGCTGAAATGGTTTCTCCCTCCACAGGCTCAATCTACCTGATTATGTTCTCTCCTAATCAGTAATCTTAGTTTCCCCAGCAGTAGCGGCCCTCCTCGTTCACCCAGGATTTCTGGAGGGCAGACTGCAGAAGCAGGGCAGCAGCACTCTGGGGACACAGGGCAATGTAGCAACATTTTGGAAGCACTTGTGTTTCTGTCTGTTTTTCGTTTGAGCACTGGAGTACAGCCTTCGCCTGTCTGAGAGAGAGATTATGCCTCCTGCTTTTACAATCCTGTTCAAATAAGCTTAAAGTCCTTAAGAAAAAAAGGCTACCTACTTCAGCAAGAGGAACTGCTTTTCTTTTTTTGTGTGTATCCTTTCTCTAACTCTAGCTTGTATCTCTTTCAAATGTAACAGTATATATGGATGTGCGGTATATTCTTCCCTAGCTCTAGTCAGCAAATAAAGTAGAAAAGGTAGGATTTCCTTCCCCTCTTATTTCTTCTTTTGTAAACCAAAAGACAGGAAGGATAAGTGCAACACATATTTACCACAACCAACTTCAACATAATCTGTCTTTCAACACGCATACTTGCTGTAAACCTGAAAGGGTTCTTTGGGTTTTGTTTGTTTGTTGATATATATATTATTTTAATAAGTAGGGAGGATGGCACAGACAAAAGAATCTTCCTCTTTTTGCCCTGATTACTCCAGTTAACCTGATTATTATGTTATTAACTGTTATTCTCCTGTAAATCTCTTCTAATCCCAGTTTAGACACTATACTGGAATTAATTTAAAATTTCCTTCAGTAGTTAACTGGATAATCTAAAAACATTTGTGAACAGAAAGCAATAGGCAAAGCATGGATCAAGGGGCAATTTAAACCAGAATGTTAAGCAGGTTGTAGAGCACAGTTAGGCTGTGGTCTGTCAGACAGCCACAAAAATCCATGACAGCAAAGAGGCAGGAGATGTGGAGATAGGAAATGCAAAGAACCACTCCATTCCAGGCCAGTGTGGTACATATTTTAACACTGAACATCTGTAAAGCCTGGTGATTTAATAGATAAGCAAAAGTGTCTTTTGTAGGCAGTGTATATAGAGTCATGATATATCTTAGAATCTGTACTAAAAAGAAAAAAAAAAAATTAGTATTCTTTTGACATCATACCCAATTTAAAACAAATTATCACAAGCTATACAGCAGTCTCCTAGCAAAACCTAAAGCTTTGTATTTGTCATCCAAAGAAACGGCATCTCTTCATTCACTGTAACAATCCAGTCAACTGCAACTTAAGGTCATTTCATGTCCTATTCAGGGTTGTATGCTGAATCAAGACATACCATCTCTATGACAACACACCAGAAGGCTACTTGAAAGTAATTTTCAGTTAAACTTGTTAGATTAAATCTCTAGAACTACTGAGATAGTTATAGGAGGACAACAGCTAAAACTTTTTTAATTGAATGCACAAGACAATAGAACATCTAGATGTGTTCTCCTTGCCATTTACAGCATGCAGAATGCCTCAATGCCTACAGCAGAGCTGAACACACCTCACTCCAGAATATGCTGTTGCCACACTTCTGGAAGGCTCAGAAATGCTATTTCAAGCCTCCTTTACAAGCAAAACAGGTCATGTGTTTTCTTTCTCTCTGTCCTCTTATTCAAACAAAATTCAGCAGAAACTGTGCATGACTGAACATGTATATGATAGCAAGCACTAGCATAACACAGTAAAGTTAATAAGGAATTAGGATTGCTATAATCATCTCCACAATATAGCTATTTACTCATTCTAACTCTGATAACAGGGAATTCTGTTGCAATCATGTCTTGGAGAAACATGTAGTCTGGAAATACAGGACCACAACGTCCATTCCCAAGGCCTTAAAAACTTTGACAAATATGACATAAGCATGAAAAGCAACCAAGAATTAAAAGACAGTAAAAAACAAGCAAACACACTCAGTTACATAAATTAATAAGTAACAACAAAATAATGGTTAGAGAGCACAGAGGAGTTTAGCATGAGCCAGAGAACATTGCTTGATTTCCTAATTGTGTTCCATCACTCTGCAGTAGGGCAGGCATGCACTGCAAAGGGCAGCTGCCTCCATCTCTCCTCTGTACCTCTGCCCCACAGCCATGTAAGGACAGGCCTCTTGTAGCAATGACCTTGTCAAAACACTAATTCAATAGAAACAGTTATTTTTCATCTGTTTGTTTGGCATTTATCAAAATCATTTCTGTTCTCTCTTTCCCCTAACCTCCACAGGAGGAGTATTATTAGGTGATGTGAGCAAAAATACCTCTAAATGTCCAAGCACCACTGCTCAGGTCCCTTAAACCTCAACAAAATTATTGCTATTCAAAACTTAAGTGCTTTCTGTGAAAGGAGATAATTTATTTTTATAGGTTGCTTACAGATTGTAACTCTACCTGGACTAATAGCAAGAAAGTTCACACCTTTCTTTTTAATCACATCTAGAAGGAGTATAAAACTACTCTGTCACACACAACCCTTCATGTCACGCATGAAATGTTCCTCAGATGGTGAGACAACCCTAAAATCATACTCCGCAGCTTAGCTTCTGATTCTTTCCCAATATGGGACTCTTAGAATCACAGAATGTTCTGAGTTGCAAGAGACCCACAAAATTCATTGAGTCCATCTCCTCGCCCTGCATGGCAAAGCCCCAAGAATCACATCATGTGCCTGAGAGCATTGTCCAAATGCTCTTTGAACTCTCCCAGGCTGTGACCACTGCCCTGGGGAGCCTGTTCCTGTGCACAGCCACCCTCTGAGGAAAGAATTTTTTTCTAACATCCAA
>VZSR01000920.1:7347462-7384680 GCA_013398615.1 Brachypodius melanocephalos
TGAAGATGTTGAAGAGCACAGGGCCGAGGATGAAGCCCTGCAGAACCCCCCTAGTGACAGGTCACTGTGGAGAGTCATATCTTAGGGACAGCAACTCTCATTCTCCAACACACACCCACCTCATTGGCTGGAAAAACTGCTCAGAGCTGTCAAGGACCATCTTTCTTGCCCTACCTAAATGCCTTCACCAGCTTCTTACTTTGCCCACCACAGCCTCTTCCTTCTTCCCACATTGCTGGAGCTTCTACATCCACCACTACCAAAAGGAGCTGACATGGGGAAGGATGAGTGTTATATGGAGCACCTGTGCTATATATCCACTGAGGAACCAGAATCTGGGAATTCAGCCAATGAAAAGTAAATGCCATGTGGGTGGTTTGGTATCAGAGCACAGACCTTGTTTATCTTTGTCTGCCTAAATAATTTGGAACACAAGAGAGATACTTTCATGTTTTTGAAAGACCAAAAAAACCCAGAGTTTATACACAGAGTGTAAGTATTCCTTACAAACTGCTTGTTGAGAAGGAGCCTTCTATGGGGAAACCTGCTATGCTCTTCTGCAGCTGAGAGCTGTTACTACTGAATGAGCTTTATGCAGAGAGATACGCTTCCCTTACTGGAACGACATTTGATAATCTCAGATTATAAAAAGAATAGCTAGAGGGAAAAAATAAAACAAACAAACAAACAAAACAAATCTCAATAAATAAAAAAAAGCCTTTCAGAAAGAATAATTTCATGAAACAACAGGCAAAATCCTGATTTTGCTGAGGTCAAAGGCAAAACTTCACTAGAAACTGATTTTGCTTCAGGATTTAAAGTCAGCATCTACTCTATTTAGTGTCACATTCTGGAGGGACATAGCTGTTAATTCTTACTGGGCTCGAGAGGCCTTACTGAACATTCTGAGCATGTCCCGCCTATAAATATAGACACATAAACATTTTCTGTATTACCATGTATTTTCTCACACTTTTGACTATTTCAAATATATATATATATATACTGAGAGAGAGAGTGTGTGTGTGTGTGTAGGTACACAGAATTTTAATGTATTCTTTTATTTCAAGGTTTGGAGTGGGTGTGTATATATTTTTGACTCACAAATTTTTCATCAACCTGCTCCCCAATTTTTCTACTTCTGTCTTACCCTTTTTTTTTTTGCCAGTGTTTTCAAGTGATTACAGCCTACCAATCAATCACACAGCTTTTAAAACAGTGTTTTCTTAAAAGTCACTAGTTATAACAATATTTTTACTTTTTTCCAAAAAGGAAGGTATGAGAGGAGAAAAAGAAGATCATTAGGGCTTTATCATACTTGCAGGCCTGAAAACATCTCAAATGAGGTAAAAATACATCTCCTTACATCAAGTGGCTGCAATTTTTCTATTTTCAATTCTTTATACATTCACAGCTGATGCTATTCTATGTAAGATTAACCCAAATGTGTCTATCCAGTCTAATGTCTTGTTTGAGATAGTAAAGGACTGCCTCATTAGGTAAGGAAATCAAAGGTGTAAGTTTTGCCACACAGTTTTAATAAAGCATACAAAAATAACTTATCTGTTGGAAAGGTTTTTATCCATCCTGAGTTGGATGATGGCAGGTGTTATATGTCAGTGAGGCATTACTGCACTGCCCACTGTAATCTGTCTGAAAACTAATGTATGGATACATGAGAAATAAATTTATGGAATTGGGGATGCTTCCCTGAGTAATATAACTAAAATTTAAGGTGCAATAAAGATGTGTTAGATGCTAATTCCTTCCAAAATTACTTCACCATTATAATTATATGCATTCTGACTCAGTTTCTCAGAATTATTCAAGGACTGCTGTTACTGTAGCAGTATGATGAGTACTTGCTTGAATGGAGATAAAAAGCAGTTTCTGCCCTGGAAGACTATACATACAGAATTTAAACTGCACACATAGGCACTGAAGATATTATCAGATATAGCATAACGTACTGAAGCTTGTCCAATTTTCAGCTGGCATTGTGATAAAGTAAAAAAAACATTATTAAACCCTTATCTTCATGCAAACCCTCTCTCAAAGACCAATCAGACTTCTCAGGGTACTGAACTACCAAAGAAGTCAACCTTATCTACAGAAAACTCAGAAAATCTTGAGATCCAAATGCTGTTTGCTGGATGTAATGATTTCTGATAATTATATAAACTGCATTTTCACTGAGATTTGTAATCATGATTTTCTGGAAAATGATGTTTCTGTGGAGTTTGGATAATGTCATTAATTAGGCAAGCTATACAGTAAGAATTAGGCAAAGTATTCCAGCCCCTGCTTTCTCTTGTGAAGCTTTTCTGTTGCCACGTGTGGCAGAGATCCCCAGAGTTCTGCAGGGCAGTGCTGATTGTCACTCTCTTCTCCTGCATCTCATTGCCTTCCTTAACTTTTGATCCATTTACATTTATTTTTCCCTTTCAGCACTGTAGAGAAGCATCTGGGGCAGCTTCCAAGTGAAGCCAGCACCTCGGCCTCTGCTCCATCCTTCCCACGCTGCTCCTCCACTGCTTTCCTCTGTCCAGTGTCTTGTAGCAGCAATCAGGAAAAGAGGTTTTGAGCGCTCTCAGACTATGTCAGGACTTGATTTCAACTGAATGGCTTTGGCAAAGTAAGTGTTAAGCCAGACCCCTCACAAAGATGGGCTTGTGCTGCACACATCCTTGGGAAGCCTTCATGGTTGGGCCTCTTTTTTCAGAACTCCCCACATCTCTCAGGAAAGAGAAGCAAGCTGTAAATCCAGTACAATTGAATCAAGAAAAAAAACATTATTTTCCCCCTAAATTTCAGCATATAATTTTTTTTCTGTATGTCTTTGGAAATATAGGGATCTTAATTTCCTTCCTGATTTTTGATCTTTGTTTCTTCTCCTAGTCTTTCGATTGTATTCATCTGCCTGAAAGTCCTGTTTATTTTATATTCCCATTGTATGGTGTGCTTTTACCCTAATAAAAATGCTACCGTCTTCAAGAAAATTACAGCTAACATTTATATTCAGTTTTCAGTAAGGCTTATTTGGTCAAACTCATTTATTAAAGAAGGAAAAAGATACTAGTCTAATGGAAAATACTATTTTCATCCAGGAAATGTGTGTTTGCTTCAGTATATATTCTGGGTATTTTTGACTAGGGCCATGACTAGTCCCACAACTGTGCCAAGAGTGCAAAAAAGAAAAATGAAACCATAACAAAAACATAAAAAACAAAACCAAAATAAAACTGAAAATATCTCCAAAAGCAAAATTACAGACACACAAAAAATGTTGAGTAGGACATCTCCAGCAGCACCATACTGACCTATTCCGGAGCACTCATTTGGTACTACATCATAGTTTGTCTTTACCATTTTATTCTGTTATCTCTCACAGGTATGAAGCCCCAGACTGTTCACTTTTTGAAACCTTATATGGTCAAATTTGCAGCAATAGTTCTAGTCTGCAGTAAACCAAAACCTTAACATACATCTCACTGATAAGGCCTAATTCAATTAAACTGACCATTAGGATCAGAGTAAATTGAATTGCTCTCTTGGACTTGCTGGTAATTGCTTGAAAGACCAATAAATATGAGGTTTCCAAACAGAATGAGTTATGGTGTTCAATACTGACCCTACTTACTGCTCCCCTCCCTTACTCCCAACCTTCAAAATGTCACAGGAATTACACAATAATTTGCTCTATAATGCTTGTCAGAGATCTGTTGTTTTGATCCCAATTAATTAAACATTCCTGAGTCTGCATACAGAAAGAAAGTAGCAAATGTTCAGAGTAATAACACAAACTGACATAACATCTAAGACATGGACTGAAAAATATACAAAACCTTCATCACTTCAGTTGCAATTACACATAAAATAATGCAGATGCTGGACCTGAATCCACACTCAGAGAGTACATGAAAGAGCACAACCAGAAGGTCATCTGCATTATGAAGGGGTTTTTTTTCATCTTGCTTTTGTTTTAGTTTGTAGGGGTTTTTTTTTCCTATCCAAAGGATGGGGGCAAGTATATTTTATACTGCAGAGGCTGCAACTTCAATACTGGGCTCAGTTTTGGGCCTCTCACTACAGGAAAGACATTGAGGCACTGGAGCCTGTCCAGAGACTGGCAATGGAGCTGGGCAAGGGTCTGAAGCACACCTCTGATGGGGAGCAGCTGAGGTTGTTTAGCATGGAGGAAAGGAGGCTCAGGGGTTGTAGTGAAGTGGGAATTGGTCTTTTCTCTCAGGCAACAAGTGACGGGATAAGAGGAGACAGCCTCAACCTGTGCCAGGGAGGATTTAGATTGGATGTTAGGAAAAATTTCTTCACAAGAAGGTTTATAAAGCATTGGATTTGACTGCCCAGGGGAGTGGTAGAGTCACCATCCACGGAACTGTTCAAAAAAAAAGTGTGGATATGGCACTGACCAGCATGGTTTAATGATAAATGTGGTGGTGGTCCTAGTTTGAGGACTGGACTTGGTAATCTTGAAGACCTTTTCCAGCCTTAACCATTCTATGATTCTAGGAATGTTTGCTTCCAATTTGTTGAATACGATTTATCTTTGAAAATAAATTAAAACTATGGAATTATTAGTAATGAATTCTATAATTTTCACAATCATTGAGACTTTGATCCTTTGCTGTGACCCCTCTGGTTTAGCTGGACCTCCTCAATAGCAAAAGACAAGGTTGGAAACATGTCTTATTTTGACCATTTTTGATTGCTTACTATTGTATCCAGGTTAACAGGAAATTACTGTCTGAAAAGATCCATGTTGAAAGAAATCAGTAATAACAGGCAGCCAACAATACAGCAAAAGAAAGCATGTAACGATAGCAAGAGGAAGCTGGACTTGTTCAGAATAACAACTATAAATTTTTAAGCATAAATAATTTCAAAGAAATAACTCTGTTTCTGGTGTTTTCTCCAGATTTTTAAGTCATGATCCAATTGATTCCTGAAAGAAAAGTTGTAGGTCAAAACTATGTGGGCAGTATGAGACCTACAGGAAATGTTAGAGAAAAGTCAGTGTAACCTTAATGGTCCCTTTGAAGCCTGAGGAATCAGTTCCATTGCAGTTTTCACTTGACCTTGGTTCTTGTCTTTACTCCTTTGCAACATTCAATGAATTAACAGAATAGTTGTTATATAATTTCTAAATAGCCTAAGATGAAGATTAAATGGACCTCTATCAAAGTTGAATTTTACTCTAATTAATGAAGTCTCACTTTTTTTGACAGAAGCCTAGATTGAGATGTAGCATTTTTGAGTTATCAACTGAAGTAAGCATATTTGAAAACAGACAGAGAGCCAAACACCATAAGCTTAAAATTTTGTTAGGAGACATTCTTCTTTTACGGAATTTTTCTGATAATATTATAATTTTCAAATGTATCTACTCTTGGATATATCTTTATTAATCCTCTATGAAATGTGGTAATGTCTCACCAAATGTGACTGCTGAGATAATTTCTGCACACACAGTACAATTAAGATACATCAAAATAAACAACTAACAGAAGGAGCTTCAGTTTCATAGCCATTTTGAGCTTAAACTAGAATATATGTGCACATAATTGTCCTCTTGGGATTTAAGACATGCCTACAGCAGGTCTTTTGTTTGGTAGAGTTTTTTTGAAGGTAGGAACTGTTAATACTTCTCTCTCCAGCCCTAGGATAGTTCTGCAAACCCTTACCAAGTAGAAAACAAACAAATATGACAATTTGATAAATTGTTAATCATACACAAATATTTCAGAACTTCTTTGTTTTAGCTTTTTCATTGATCGACAATAACAAGAATGTCTAAAAGTAAAGAGGGCAATCTTGCATTTTATTCTTTAAAAGCAAGATGAGATTGTAGCTGTGAATGGACACATAAATCTTCAGTAGTAAGTAGGTCAAAAAGTGTGAAGAATTTTTCAAATCTTAACTGCTGAAATGCTGACAGACTGCTCCAACCCAGCTGCTTGGGTTGAACTTTCTGCTTGAAAACTGCACTGAGGATTAATAAAATAAAGCTCTTTCTCTTCCTTTTGTTCTCTGTTTCTTCATTCCACTCTTGAGCAGCTCTTTTTTCCCTTGCTGGGGAGGGATGGCATTTGGGTGCCCATGGCTGCCCACTCGGCAGGCAGATGCTGGGGAGAGGGGGAGTGACCTGGGAGCAGAGGGCGAGTCCACGGCCCTGCCAGCTGTGAATCAAACCATGTTTCCCTATTTCATACCTGTGCTGTGCTGGAACAGGCAGCATGGATATTGGCAACTTCAGGGGAATGAGGGAATGTTCTAACGCAGTGGGGACAGGAATTGATCATTACTGCACTCACACACTCACACACTTGTCTTCTTACCTAAATTATAACAGCATCAGAGCACCCAGGCAAACTAATGAATTGCACAGCTTCCCCTCATTAAAGAAATAGGATTTTTTTCGTACCTCTTACCCATTTCAGTGTATCCCTTTCCTTCCAACTTGTACATGAACTTCAGGTTATCACTCTCCATAAAGCAAAGGCTCAGCTATGTACTTGTACTCTGTACAGAGTGCTTTGTGCTACAATTATATTGAATGGCAAATGGAAGGGAGAATGTCATTTTAACTAGAAACAAACTTCTTCAAAGAATATCAAATGATGCCCTTTTAAGTAGATCAATGTTTAGTGTACTGTAGCTGTCAAAAATCCCACCCATTTCAAGACAGCTCTTACAGAAATAAATACACCAGGCATTAAAGAATATTAGCATCTAAGAGCTTCTCTTTTCCCAAGAGCTATCAAGAATTGACCAGGGAAGAAAATAACAAAAAAAAAAAAAAAAAGCACTTACAGTTCACTTTCTTCCTCAAACTAAGGCATAAATTACACAGGTTTTGAAGTACCTTTGGCAGACTCTGAGCATTAACTGACTTTCAATAATTTGCCTTAAAGAAAAAGACAGGGAGAAAACCTTTGCTTCATCTCTGTATAACCTGACTGCTTAGTGGTGAAGAGAACAGAGGGATAGCATTTACATTTTCCTTGGAATTAAACCATTCTCTTCCTACCTCATTTTTTGCAAAACAACAATGCATAGAAATATCAAAATGAAAAGGTTCGGTAGAGATGGGATTCCCTTGGAACTTGGAATCTGTGCTAGCCTCACTGAAACAGTTCCACCTCCAGAAATTTTGGTATTGGTTTTTGGTTTTGTTTTTTTTTTTTTCCCACAAAATTCTTTCCTTAGACTATGTTGCAATAGTGACTTTTTTTTTTTTTTTAATCAGCAAATCTCTGCATCAATATTTTCTAAACAAAACTGACAGTGTTGTCACTGTCTAGTGCTTGAGGATGGTGACAACAGGATTGAGTGTTTATGGGTAAGAATCTGGGGAAGGCCACCAAGGCAGATATCCTGGTGTGAGTCTGTTACAGACCACCCACATGGGATGAACAGGCAGATGAACTTTACTATGAGCAGCTGAGAGAAGTCTCAGAATCGCTAACCTTTGTTCTCTGAGCGACTTAAATTTCCTATCCATCTGATGAAAATACAAAAATATAGCAGAGAGGAAGCAGTCTAGGAGATTCCCAGGCTGTGTGGAAAAGAACTTCCTGATAAAGCCAGTGAGGGAGTCAGCTAGGGAAGGTGCTCTGTTGGACATGTTGTCTGGGAACAGAGAGGGACTGCTGGGTGGTGTGGTGGTTGTTTTGGAAACCACAAACAGGAAATTATAGGGTCAGCAGAACTGATATCTTAGAGAGAGCAGACTTTAGCTGTTTAGGAGCCTGGTTGACAGAGTGCCTTGGGAGGCAGTCCTGAAGGGTAAGGAAGCCTCAGAAGGACTGAGGAATGGAGTCACCTTCAGCTGCCAGACTGACATCGGTGGTCTCCCTTGAGCCTCCTCTTCTCTAGCTGAAAACCCCCAATTTCCTTAGCTGCTCCTCATGTGACTTACTCCAGACCTTTCACCAGCTTCATTGCCATTTTTGGGACATGATCCAGCAACTCAATGTCTTACTTGAAGTGAGAGTCCCATAATAAAAATCCCTCTGTATTATCAACTCTGTTTTCTGTACAAATCCAAACCACAGCCCCATATGAGCCACTGTGAAGAAAGCTGACTTTACTCCAGCCAAAGCCAGAACAGGGTGTTTTTCAGCCTAAATGATTTTGTGATTTGCATCACTGTTAAAAATCTGTGAAGCATTTTTGATTGCTTAATTTGTATCTTTCTAAACATTCTTAATATTTCATATTTAATTATCTTTGCTTGATATCCACTTGATAGGAGTCATATTAGGAGTGAATTACTGATCACTGGTATGACAAATATTCCAAGACTACACTTACTGATTAGAAGATTCTTATCAGTGCTGTGTGAATGATAAAAATAAAGATGGACAAGTCACTATATAGTAGCTTTACCTGCTTGAGACAGAAACTAATGCAAAATCTTTAAAACTTCTCCCATTCTACCTACTGAGAGGAGAAAGACAACAGCATTAACTGTGCTGTTGTTCAGTGGGATCTCCATAGGCTGCAGGGGTGGGTGGAGAGAAACCTAATGTGGTTCAACAAGAGTAGAGTCCTGCACCTGGGGAGGAATAGCCCCAGGTACCAACACAGGCTGGGGGCTGATTTGGAGAGCAGCTCTGCAGAGAAGGACCAGCAAGTCTTGATGGGTGAAAAATTGACCATGGACTGCCAGCGTGTCCTTGGAGCCAGGAGAGCCAATGGGATCACGGGGTGCACTGGGAAGAGTGTGGACTGCAGGTCAGGGAGGGGATCCTTTCCCTCTGCTCAGCCCTAGGGAGGCCACACCTGGAGTGCTGTGTCCAGGTCTGGGCTCCTTGGTACAGGAGAGTCATGGATCTATTGGAGAGGGTCCAGCTGAGGCCACAACGATGAGGAGGGGTCTGGAACATCTCTCTTGTGAGGAGAGACTGTGGGAGCTCGGCATGTTCAGTCTGGGGAGGAGAAGACTGAGAGAGGATCTCATCAATGCATACAAATGCGGGTGCCAAGATGTGCCCGATTCTTCTTGAGAATGAGCAATGGCCATAAACTAAAATACAAAGAGTTCTACCTCAATGTGAGGAAGAACCTCTTTGTATTGCTGGTGGCAGGGCACTGGAATAGGCTGCCCAGGGAGGTCATGGACTCTCCCTCTCTAGAGACATTCCAAACCCACCTGGATGCATTCCTGTGTCACCTGCTCTAGTTGACCCTGCCTTTGCTGAGGGGTTGGACTGGGTGATCTCCAGAGGTCCCTTAAAACTCTAACAATTCTGTGATTATGTGAACCAATTCTGTGATTCAGCTTGTCTATCTGTTCTGTATATCACAGCAATTGTAGCAAATGTGGGATTAAAGTTATACCTTAAACTATTACATTAAAGTATACATCAGATATGACATACATCTAAAAAAAGTCTGAATTTACAACAGCTGATTATATAACATATCAGTTGCAGATACAGTACTATCTGGAGTTATTCCTCCACTTCATTTTTCTCATTTAATTTGTTTTGTTATATAGCCTGATAGAGGCTTTCAAATATAGAAGTAAATGGAAAATGGAACAAAACGAATCATGAGTTGGTGAAAAGCAGATTGTAGTAGATTAACCTGATATCCTCCTCTGAGAGGATAACCGAACATCTAGACAAAGAAGTGAGATGGATTTAGTCTCTCTAAATGTCAGCATTTGACAGTTCCTCAGGCACCTAAGCCTCATCTGACTGGAATTCACCAGTTGAAGGTAGCTACAAAAAAGGCAAGTTTAATGGAAGTCAAGCCTGAGAAAAAGATACCAATAAAATATGGTTGCATTTATAGGCTCTTATGATTTCTACCAAAAAAGTTTCACAGTTAGTTTTCAGGGTGTTTTCAGTGATGTAGCATCCATCTCTGCTGTCATGCATTTTTATAACAGAAACATGCATTTTCTTCTGACAAAATTCCTTCTCCAATTCAAATTCTTTATTGCAAAATCCATTAATGCTTGTCATCAGCTTGTCAGCTGCTAAAAACCAAGCTTTTACAGCAATCAGTCAATGTCTTGAAATCAATTATGGGTAATCTAAAAATATTTCAAATTAAATGTATCATTATTACTTAGTCCAATTACTTCAATTGATTTTATGAAAGATTAAAAAGTTGGTAAAAGTTGGATTCAATTTCATTTAACTGGGCTTTTTTACAAAAATAACTGTATTTAAAAATTTTTGGGAAAGCAAAAGTGAACTTTTCACCCTGTTGCCAATTTCATTAAGCAAAACCTTTACCTCCAAGGGTGAGATACACAGAGAAGTGATACAAAGATATTCACTGCAGTAAAACAGACACATGAAGAGAGTAAGGAGATCATCAAAAATTTAACTTAGATTTTTTTTCAATTTTTCATTTTGTTTCTCCTTGTTAGAACATACCTGGGATAGCTGCATTATGCCACAAATGTAGATTAAGTAACAGCCAAACCTACGAGACCCTCTTTCAATAATCAGACTTTTTTTGGTGGTAACTGCTAAGTTCCCCCAGTCCTTTCAGATCCACCTGGAAATTAATCTACACAATGCATTTTTATTAGTAATGAAATAAAAAGTTAAGTTCCATAAAACACACACAAGTAATATTGACTCTCTTTGAAAGGCAGCTACTCAAAGCAACTTCTTACATCAGTTATTTTACCTCTTGAGCACAAAAGATTTAAAACTCTGTGTTTAGAAGTGTTGAGGATGAACTCAGTTTAAAATATACCACTTATCTCCCAACACAATAACTGATCTTTCCATCTTTATCCAGGCACAACTCCCCTTGATGTGATGGGAAACACTTTATAAAGGCTGCTTGATCAGCTTCTTCCAGAACAAAAATAAGAAAGGCTGTCTGCAGAGTGCTGTCAAACCTTTACCTGTGCAAAAAAACCTGTTACAACATGTTCTATACCACTGAAATACATAAAGCTATACCTTCTGCTTTCTCTTCCACTATATAGCCAATAATTAATCATAAGGGGTTTTCCTTCTTTTTTCTCAGTCTTTCATTTTTTTTCCTTGAAATTCTATATAAGTATTTTCTTTGAATTTGGTCTTTACTGCTAAAATATATATATAGCAATTTATTACAACTATGAAAAATAAATGAAATAAAAATAATTTCTTAAGTTATAATTTAAAACTACAAGGCTTGAATTTCCTTTGATATCCTAATATTTATTTATCACTTTAAGCAAAACCCATTATTTTTCTTGTTATGGTAACAAAAACTAGGATTGGTTAAGAATTGCATATGGTAGCAAGGAAGAAATTCAGTAAAAATTGACAAAAGCTGGTGGAGCAATCAGTCTCCACACCGCTGCAGTCATTCTTCCTCAAGACAGTCAGAGTTCACGTTTTATAATAAAGGTTTGTTTTAAAATCAAACTATGAAGAAATCCCACATTACACCACCATCCTGGAGCTCTCAATCTGGAGGAATACAGTTTTTTAATAAGCTGGAATTGGAAAGAACTAAATAATTAATAAATTGGGAAGTTCCTCCAGTTCCATGCTTGGTCAGTTGTCCAATCCAGCTGTAAAACCTAGTATTCTGTAGTCAATTTAATTTTTGGCAACAAGATTTCCTATTTGCAGAATGAAAAGCTGATTTATTCAGCTTGAGCTCTGGTTCAGAAAATAAAATCTGTAAATGAAGTTCAACATGGAATTCAGTCTGTACTTCAGTGACAGAAAGTTCCATCCAGAGCTAAACTTTCCGTGTTTGCCTCCACATGTGGCACAGAGCTCTTCTCTAGCAGAAGCAGCTGAGACCTGGCTCAGAGCTGATTCAAGCCAGCAAAACTCTTTTCTTTGCTTAAACAAACTCAGGTGTGGATCAGTTATAGCCATTGCTAAAGGTCATGTTGTAGTTTATAGATGACTGAAAGGATTACTTCTAATTAATTTTTTGGTACCTCAGAATGCAGCATTTCCCCAGATAACAAATATCATAAAACTGGATTTATTTCAAATCATACTCTATGTTTTTGCCCATTTGTCTTTTTTGCATTGACTTTCTCCTCTGATTTATTGTATACTTCTTCCAAGACTAATTGTATAATGAAAATGGCCAGATTTTTATTCAATGTCTGTCTATTTTCCCATTATACACTGGGCTGTTTTTTTGGGTTTTTGTTTTTTTGTTTTTCATTTGGCAAAAATACATAAACATTAACTGCTAATTTCAGCTAACTTTGGGATTTGGTTTAAGGAAACTAAAAATTAATGATACTGCCTTAAAGTTGCTTATGCTTGGTCAAAATTTATGCTGGAAATTCTAGAAGTTAAAGTTTTTTGTGAGATTAGTGAAGTATTTTTTGCTGGTCTAAGATCACACTAGGGAGTACTGACATGAGATCAGAATAAAGAAACTTGCTCGAGGTTGATAGTCACCTTATGCATAAAGGTTTGTGTGATTTCTAAAGTTACTCTGCCATCTACCTCAATTCCTATTGAGAATAGGGGTCTTAACTTGCTATTCTGTGTGGTATTTTTAATTTTAGTATAAATTGAAAATATTTTTACTGTTTCGATATATGTTCTTTGGTCCTATAAATACTTTGATTTTTCCCTCTCTTTTTGTCAAGTATTACTATGCTAAATCTAAGACATAATCACTGCTTTCTTGCTTAAATTTTGTAAACACATTTTATGAAGTTCTTCAATACTTTTTTCCCTATCTTACTCCAATCTAGTGATGTTAACAGTGAAGTTCATGAGGTTTGTTTTCACTGCTCCATAAACTGTTAACAATGTTTGCTTTTACTGTCCCAGCTTTCTTGCTTAATTAATCAGATGTTCTAACTTGAATGTTAGGCTTCCTAATGTTGCTGGAACTGAATGCTCTGAATTACTTCTATTTGCTACAGTTCTTTCCCTCACAAACAATATTTTAAAGATCCTCCACCTATTTTGGATGCAGTGAATTGTTCTGTATATAAGAGTTTCTACTGGAAGAACCGTTTACTTCAGTAGCTTCTATTCAATGCTTAGATGCATCATATGTAAGAGACAAAACCCCCTGGACTGTATACATTTTTGAGTCTGAATGCAAACTATTCATTGCTTTATGAAGACAATACCCTGCAGGGAGTATCACACACATTCTGTATGTCCTTGAGCCTTTTTCTTTTGCATGTTGAATTTTGAAACTTGAAATAAGCATAAAATCATACACAGTCATAAATAGCTTTATGTGTTGTAGTCCTAGGGAGTCTCTCACAATGCGCTTTCCCCAGTAAAAATTTGGGATTTAGGTAACCACACCTATAGGAAATGAATTTGCATGATGCAGACTTTGGATACTAGGATTGGTATACTTAATTTCTCTTCCTTTTAAACTTCAAATGTCATCTCTCATTCACGAGAGCAAATGATAAGCAGGTTCTTTTTTCCCCTTTATCCTGTTCTTCACTCTCTTTTGACCAAAAGTTTTGTTGTGGTTTCTCTCTCTCTCTCTCTCTCTTTTTCTTTTTTTTTTAAATAATGGGAAACAAGGTCTAGTTGGAAATAAATCACAATCCAAACTCTTTCAAATACAGAGCAACACAAACACTGGGAGTGATGTGACTAAATGCAGGTCCGCATCCATTTCTGACTTTCACTCAAAGCTTCATTTTTAGCCAGTGGAGAGGAAAAGCACAGCTAGCTCAGGAATAATCACACTTTGTAACTCTGTGTAGTCATCTGAGTGGCCTTCACAAACAAGCCTTCATAATTTCAGCCTAGCATCACAGAATATCATGGGATCGCAGCACATTCTGAGTTGGAAAGGACCCACAGGGATCATCGAGTCCATCTCTTATGTGAACAACCAGACATAAAATGAGTCATTTCCTGGAAGTGTTTTTGAAAGGCTTATTTCTCACCAATAAATGGGAGCCTGATGCATCTACTTTGGAGATATGGATGTGTATTATAGACATCTACAGTTAGACAAAGTCCATTCCACCTCATCTATTGGATAGCAGCAAGGATTATCAAAAGGATTTAAAAGCAGACTATGCATAAACCACCTCCCCCTTCCATCCAAATGCCTCCAGTGCCTGCAGTGAAAGGATTCCCTGCACCCTTGGCATTGTGTACCAAAAACATTTGTGGTCTATGTGACTTCTCTCAGTTACTTTTTAATTCCATCAATAATTTGTCTTCTGAAGCCTTCCGCAGCAATAAATCCCACACCTTAGTTGTGTGAGGGAGAGACAGGGAGATGGAAAAGCAAAAACTCAATTCCCACTGTTCTCAACCTGTTGCTCAATTATTGTTTTTAAGAGTCTTGCCATTCTAGTGTGATGGGAAAAGCAGACTCTGCAAATCCTGGTGCTCTAAAGGCAGGGAAGGCTTCTCTCAGCATTCTCTGTGTGCACACACTCTGCTGCTCTCCATTCCCAGAGGTAGGAATACTTCATCAGATCTCTGTGCAGAATGATAATGAAATTTAATTTGGGAATTCTCCTTAAATTCTGCTCTACACTGTAAATTAGGTTCTCTTGTTAAACACCTAATTTGTAGTATTGAGTCACTATGTCCTGAAGGCAGCAGCACCTGAAAGCATATAAAATTGGATGAAAAGTGAAAGATAGAAATAAATAGGATAAAAGATGGCCTAAACCAGAGAGAATTTCCACCACTAAATTATAAAAATTACCTCCATTATTCACACTTCATTAAATGAACATTCTGATCATGTCCTCACAACTCAGTCAAGGGAGTGAGAACATGATGTGTATGATACACGCATTCCTTCAGCACAGACAGCCAGTGACTATATTCTTGTTTCATAGGAATTTTTCTCAGGATACAGAAGTTTTGGCTTCCCCCCTTCCCCTGAGTTTGTGTGGCCAGATGAAATCCAGCCTTTTTGCATTGCTTGGACAGACAGAAGGTCTCCAGTCTAATACAATACCCAGCAAAGTACTCCAGAGAAACTCCTTTGTAACAGAAATTGTTGCAAGTAAGTCCTTCACTAAAGACTGAAAAGTTTCTCAGACTTTCAAGAAACCCAAGCCATTCCTGGCAAAACACTGTTCTGCTGGAATATTTCAAACTGCTTTTACAATATCGTGCAATTCATCCTGTATGTGTGGGTTTCATTACAACAGGGATTAAAATGACAGCTTAGTGTCATGTGAGGCAGGGGGATTTTAGACTGAGAGCAGTAGCTGGACACTAGGCCAGCTGAATTGTACTTACTGCTGAGTTACAGTAATACATATAGCTTTGGAATAAAGGGACATGAGGATTAAGGGCTATCATTCAGAGAGATTTTGTAATATTACAGATTTTATCACACAGAAAATCTAAAAATGGACTTACTGGGAAAAGTATGAGTAGCGGAAAAAATAGCAAAGCACAAATAAAAAGTAAGAATTCTTCAAAAGTCGTCATAAGACCCCATCACACTCATACAGCACAGATGTTATAGGAATGATAAGCAGATGTTTCTATGTAGACTAAATTCTAAATGATCCCACTGTTATCAATCAACATACTTCAAATAAATTCAATGGAAATTATAGTAACCAAGAAGAGATTCCTGGGAAAACAAAAAATCAGTTCGCACATGTAAAGGGTTAAACTATACCACATAAAAATATTTGTAGTCGTGACATGACAAAATCCCTAAAATTTCAAACTTTAAAAGCCACAATATTGAGGGTCTAGCACAGAAAATCCAGAGGAATATTCTAAGAGAACATGAATAATTCATGGCTTCTGAAGCACACAGGAGACAGATGATCCCAGCAAAACGAGGTATCCAGGTGTGCTCCTGTCAAGTGCAGTGACATGAGCACAGTGTAAATCTGCTGGAGAGAAGCACAGGCTCATCTCCATCCCACCAAGACACTGTGAACTGGCTTCCAAAAGATGTGTTCCTGTTTTAACATCAAAAGGAAGAAAAGCCCAGAAAAGGTGACTAGCTAATAAAATGCCTTAAACGTTCACAGAATAGAAAATGCTCCCTGGCTCCAGCATGTATTAGAATTGACCTTAAAGTGTTTGCCTGGTTAGAAATAAAAAAAAAACAACCTAAATTATAAACACCCTTGCTTCTTCAATTTTATATATCTCGCTACATTTGCTCCCCCTTTCCCTCCCCTGATATGTACCTTCAGTGACATATTGTTCAAAAGTGTGGTAGTAACTCTTTTATCAGGAAAATAATTATCTTTGTTACATTGCTACATTGTTACATTGTTACGTTGCTTGGCTGCTGTTCCTAATCATCAGAGTTTAAGTATAAATTTGGTTCTTACTGAAAATAATGCAATTGAAACTTACAGAGATTCCAAGATCACTTTTAATGAGAAATACTGACATGCTCAGGGTGATACACCTGACAGCCAGGTGTAAAGCTCACAATAGCTCTGTGCCTTGCAGGTTGTACCCCAACTTAGCAGTCCTGAGGTGACAGTCAGACAACAGTGTCAAATGTTGAACTTGCCCAGTGTTCAGCCTTTCTCAGGGTATCCACCCTGAATGATTTCCCCTTCCCTCCTACTTGCCTCTGAAAACAACTCCTGGTTTTGCCAGCTCCTGAGCATATAGGCCAGAGAAGAAGCAAAACTTCACAGGTAACAGGACTCATTTTCATCTCTTTGAAGACATTTTTATGCTTGGAAATATTCTAGCTTGAGTACAGCATATGCCAAGCCCTTAAAATGAACAAAACTCACACTTTAGTATGAAAGCAGATTCTGTCTGTAAATTAGGTCTGAAGATTGGAGAGGATGTGTAATTATTACTGTGAATTTCCAATACAACATTCTGGGGGGTTGGGAGGAGGCTTTTTTTTTGTACACATAAATGCTTGTTTCTTGTCTAAAACTTTTCTGTATAATTTCAAGCACTGCATAAGGTATTTTACAGCCTAACCAGTTGAAACAAATGTACATGCTTTAGATTCCACTCGAAACTTGATGCTTCTGGGGATTTGAAGACACAAACAATTCAACTCTTTTGTAAAAAGGCACATAAGAATGAGCAGGGAAAAAGCAGTAGTTCAAGTTAATTGTTCACTCAGATTTATATGGTCAATGTGATTAGATATATTACAGATATATATTTTTTAGGAACACACACACATATCTAGAGCTAATAAACAGACACACATATATATATATACAAACCAAAAATCCCCAATCTCTTCGCTATTATTTTGTTTAGTTCACTATTAGTGTCTTTTGCAACTTAGGACAGTTAGTAATATTTAACTAACAATGTTATGTCAACTGGCCTTTTGACCTTTTCTATCTAATTAACTTTGAAAGAACAGATGCCTATAAAACCTGCTCTGAACCAGTCCAGTCTTTTCAGATTTACAGTTAGAGACATCTTTATAACTGGTGACGAATGCTCAGATTTATTAAAAAGTAGTTCTTTTCATTACCCCATTTATCAATTAAGTCTCATCAGACAGCACTGTGTAGTAACCAAATTCTCATTTCTTGCACCAAGCCAATGGAGGGGACCACAACACAACTACAAGACATGATTTTTTGTCTCTGCTGTGTGCCCAGTGATCCTACTGTTGGGCTACCTGCACATGCTGGCGCACCTTCCTTCCTATATCACCCCCCATCAAGGGGAGACTGTGCAGGCATTTCTGCATGTGCCTAAATCACTTTCCCACTTTGCTCTGTGGTTGCCTGCGTGATTTGGCCTCAGCTGGGGGACTCAGCCAACTCTGGCCCCAAGCTGACTGGGGTCTGTCCCACTCAGGCAAACCTTTTCCTAAGGAATGGCAAAGCAGGGATGGATGACCAAGCTCATGCTGTATTAGCTCCTCATGAGCCTACACATGACTGCATGACTACAATGACACAATGTCATTGGGTTGTGGAAGTTGAACTTGCATGTCTGTAACTCAAAATAACACCACTATACCAAATTTACAGTTAAAATTTCCTGAAAGACAACAGTGTGAAGATGATGGGTTGTTAGGAGATCTGTTACCAAAAAATGCATCAAATTCATGAACATATAATAAATATAATTATTTATATAAATAAAAATTTGACTTTTCTGGCTGCCCACTTCCCCTTGAGTCCTAGCAACTGTTCTGTTTGAAAATCACTCTGTATGACATAGATTAACACATTTCACTTGGCCAAAAGAAGAAGAAAAAAGGAGTTGCGTTACAAAAAAATCTAAAATTAAGAGCCAGTAGGCACATGTTCGAACCCATAGGATTCCAGCTTATCTTTTCAGTGTGAAGGTAGTCAAACAAGAACAAGGATTTCCTTCCCTGAAGATACACAGAAGATGAGTGACAAGACTTTTTTATACACACTGCTTAGAAAATTACGTATCAAAAATAATTCTCAAGAATATATCACACCATGCTATATTATATTTTTATTCAGTTTCCAATTATGATTGCCACATATGACTTTTCTGAGAATAATCCTGTTGTCAGCCTGGTCACATAGATTAGAAGCTGAACTCAGCTTCACACTAAATAAAGTTTAATGGCTATAATTGAAACTATATCTCAGCCATGGGGATTAAGAAATATTTCCCAAGCCTGAGGCTCTTTTGAGCATTTTGAGTAGATCTCAACTCTATCTTCAAGTAAGACCCAAAAGCATTTTACCTTTCTCTTCCCTGCAATGCATCCATTATTCCAGGAAGAAAGAGCCAAGATATCTGATCCTGTAGGCACCACCATGCACACAAGGTAGCTGGACTCCTGGCCTGCACAGCTGGGATTCCAAAGGTCACATCCTACTGTGCCACCCATCTCACAAACCAGTTGTAGCTTTTAGATATCAGTTTGGGATGAAAAGTCCATCCATTAACTGCACATGGAGCCCAGTATCGCAATCGCATTCAAATAATGTTTGAAGCTGGGTGATGTAAATTCCTTTCTGATCCCTTTATTCATTCTCATAAATGCACCCATTGTTGCTCATTAGCTGTAACTCGAGAGTCAAGTTTCCAAACAGAGCAGGGGAATGTAAATTGTGCAGACATTTTGCAATTCTCAGAACACTTGCATATGCAGTTATTGTGCATCAGCCTCATCACCAGAATACAGAATCATAGCCAACACCACAGGAGATGCCACCCTGAATCCTGCACAGGCATCTTCATCCTGCACAGGGTTTGGTGTACAGAAACCTTAAACAGCAAGCAAGGATGGTTATCACATACATATGTGATGGTTATCATATACATATTTGCATCCATTATATAAAAGCCATCAACGGAAGAGATCATTACCAAAAAAAATCACTTCCCATTTACCGTAATTTGTGTCCTGTTCCCAAAGCATACAAAAAGTAGTGCTATACACAATAATTATGGCAAATTAAATAATGGTCCAAAAGTAAAAAAGCAAAAAGAAAAATATTACCCAAACATCATCCAAAAAGTAATAAAAATTATTTTCATCCCTCTCTTCTTCATTAAAAAATACACTCCATGAAAGTTCAATTCTTCTCCTCTGATTTCTCTCAAGAGGGACTTCCCATTTGACCTAAATGTCTGTGCATGAAAAATTTATTAAGTGATGTGGTTTGCTTTATTTAGAATAAAAAGAATATCTGTTTGCCATTATTACTGCAGGGAGCAGAAGGCAATGCTAAGTCAGATGAACACAATGCTTCAAGGTTTCTTTGTCCTTATTATGACCTCCTGCTACCTAAATTGCATATTAAAATTCAAAATAATCCAAAGAGAAGTGCAATATCAAAATAATGTCTTACTCAAATAACCTACTACTTAAAAGAAATATTTATTATGGAGTTCATTATATCATACTATTTAAATTGCTAACACCTAAGTATTTCACATTGTCTAGCATGGAAAATTATGCTTTCCAATGTATCAATAAAGCTTGAGTTTACCATGACATTTACACATTATAGAGAGTTCTGCTTTGTTTTAAAAAATATATTTAAATTATTTACTAAATATTTCTAAAACACTTTCCTATTAAAGTTCTTTAGACCTGTACATTTGTTGTTAATGTGGAAACTGAGATTAAACTACAGGAGGTGACTATAAGTAATAGGCACTTCAGGACACTTTTTTAAAGCAAAAAAACATTCTTCCAGTACATGTATTTCCTCTCTTTTCCCATTTGGAGTTAGGCAAATGTTTCCTTTTGATAAATGGTTAAAAGTTTGCATTAGTATCAGATTAATAAAATAATAAATTTGAATTTAAAGTAGGGCTTGTCCAGCTGTTTTATTTTATTAAAAAATAATGCAAATTTGGCAATTTAGTTACTGCCTCACTGCTAACTTCCTGAAATTTGAAACCAACTTCAAGGAGGGCTATTTTTGCTGGGTTTTGTTGGTACTTCACAGATTCAGTGCTGCCATCCTTTCTCTGATCCAGGAAACTGTAGTCACAGGCAGCCTGAGCTAGATTTGAAAAGACATGTGCGAGATCAGCTTCATGCAAGTATAGTTACTAAATATTCTGCAGTATCATCTGAAAGGAAGCCAACGTCTTGTCTGGGTAAAATGGTCTTTAGAAGAAATACCAGGCCGATGACAGCAACGAAATACAGAGGCCATGTGAGTCCCCTGCTCTGGTATCCAATTTCTATCAAGCCTGACTTCAGCATGGCGCCTGTGAGGACAAGGAAAGCTCTGGCTCCATCCTCATGCTGCCCTCTCTGTGCTGCTCACTGTCAGAAAGCACTCTGGTTAATGCCAGCAGGAAACAGAGGTCCAGTTACACAGACTGGGAAAACTGAGATTTTTACTACATATAAACATCAGTTCAAGAAAAATAATAGTTTAGATTAAAAGCATACCGAGCTCGTACTGTGCCAGGTATATTGTGTGGTGTTTAATGCATATGCTCCTGTTAGGGGAGGCCACCCGAGTACCACAGCCACTCAGCATCAGGGATGTTTGTAAGAAAATAAGACAGAAACACAGAGACAACAAACTCTTTCAGAAAGTTTTCAAGCCCTTGTTAAACCCAGGTGATCTGTTTCAGGTAAAGTTGGTGAGAGGCTTGGGAGAGGAGGTGGAAAAAGGTGTGTGGTGGTCCATTGCCTCAGGTCATCACAAAACCTGCTCTTCATGGTCCACTCACCATAGTGGCACCAAGGCCATTTCTGGAAGGATCTCTCCAAAAACCACCAGAGTACTGGTGAAGTTCCTGGAGGACGTGTCTGAATGCTGCTACCTACACTGCCATGTGAGGAAGGAAACTGAGGCAGTCATGGATGCTGGCTACACTCTCAAACGCCAGAGCTGAGTGAAGGACTCTGTGGACTTGTTTTCCACTCTGGTTTTTAGAGTTAACAGGGTGAAAACAAAGTCAAATTCCTCATTCATGTCTAACTGTAGCCTAGACACAATGAATCCCATTGTCTGTATGTTCTACAGATTCTAAAACATTTTACATCACAAATGTTGTTTTTAATAAAAAGTTTATGACTAAACGTAGTCAATACACTTCTTTGTCCCTCTTGCCATAAGCAAAAAATGTCACTAGTTCCTCACACAGGAGAACAGGAAAAGCCACAGTTTTATCTACAAATAAGAATATTTATGAACAGCACTTAAAGGAGGAAAAAAGTTGAAATATTCTCTTTCCACTAATATTGAGGATTTTTAGAAATGTTATTGATATTTTTTGTACACCCTAGACTGAGCACCAACTCTAATCCAATGCATGGTTCAGTCAAAACTTTGGTATGCAACAGAATTGCCTGAAGCCAACAAACATCCCAGAGACGGAAAAGTCTACTCAATCTCAAAACAAGACCTTTGTCACTGCAATTGGCCAGATATGTCATTCTCATGAGCAAAACCTCAATTTACATATTTGAATCCATAGAAAAACAACAAATAACTGGACTTGAGTTGTCACATAAAAAGATGGATCTTGGATGATAAGTGTAGAGTTTATTCTCATATATAAATATAAGAAAAATCATGTACAATATATTGTAATGCTAAGTAATTACATTTTCTTTTTACACATTGTATTCTGTCTGTGAAATAAGGCATCTTGTAATTTATGAACTTAAGATTCTATTTACATTTGTTTGTTCATGTGCTGTTCTAATAAAATCATCCAACCAAAATAGTAGAAATGTTCATACAAGTGCAGTTATTGAGGCACTATCTCAAATGATAGTTTAGAATGTCAGAATTCACATATGCAATTTCAATCAAAAAATCAAAGCCATTCCTATGACTGAATTAATGTTTCTATTCACCTACTGAGTTTTTAAAATATAAGCTGTAAAAATGTTTTAATTACAGAAAAACAATACCCTAAAGTGGTGTCAGTTTAAAACTGTCCATTAAAATAATCATCTGGAACATTGGGTTCTCAGGCAAAGTGGAATGTCAGCCTGCAAAAATGTGTTGAGATGACATTTCTCTAAATTTTTCAAGGGAATAGAAAAAAACAAATGATTCATTAAATTATCCTCCTATTTATGGTCCTGGATAATGTAAAACAAGTGGCAAAAACATAGTTGTCTGAGGTTAATAAATCCATCCCTAAGAAATTAAAATTCTAAATTTGCTAAAAATATCTAAGGCAAATATACTAAAATGGCTGTATTTCATCTTTATAAATAAACATATACACAAGATTTTCTGAGCTAAAATGGAATCTTTCATCCTCTCTAGTCTCCTAACCTGATGGAAAATAAGTAATTCATTTAGCACATGTAATAAATGTGTGTCACATCAATAGGAAATATCAGCGTGGGTCATGTTTTTACTTTGTGTGTTGACACAGTAATTGGTCAATTACATGTAATGGAGACTAACTGCCTCTCACAAAAATAGAGCTACACTCTACCTACACTCTCTGCATTAATAATAAAAATAAGTTGGCATTTTTTCCCACACACATTAAGGAAGCTAAACAAGATAAAGCCACTGAAACAACTTTAGAAAAGGCTAAAATCAATCCCACGTGATTTTCGCCATCTTGTAATATATTGTTCTTAGCAATCACTAAAAATAGTGCAACAGGAATGATCTTAGAGATGAGGAAATGTCAGCACACCTGAGTTTTCTGAGTCTGACCCCAGGCTTTGGTGTGACCCTGCCCTTTGGGCAACCCCACCTCTCCTTTCCACTGCTCCCCTTTCTACCATAGACCTTGCCCTTCTCCTCATAACTTGAAGAATGTGCCATACATGAGCACTCAGAGATAAATTAGCCAGCTCAAAATTATAACTCTAGGCTAAAACAGTTGTTTGAGCACCCTGTACATTCAGGCAAGAAGAAAAGGTGTCTTTAGAGGAGGATTTCTCTCTTCCTTGGCATTTAAGATACAGGTGATGAGGATCACCCTTCAGACTTGCCATTCTTTTTCCTCTGACTACAGTAGAAATGCAGAATTTGTTTGTTTGTTTGTTTGTTTGTTTGGTAGGCAAAGTTGGGTGAAATTGATCTAGCAGTACTAATACAAAATATATAGCTTGAAATAACTTTAAGCTAGATCTCAGTGTACAGTATGTCCATCTGAAAAGGAATTAAATATCATCAAATCTAGTTTGAGTCAAATGAAGTTTCAGTGACATTGAAGAAAAAGAAAAAAAATCATCCACAGTGCACTATAAAAATATCTCAGTGATAATAAAACAGCTACTAAAAATGTCCTTTGCATTTAATTTTTTTAAAAGACTTTGATTTAACAGATAAATTTAATTTATTGCTTAGGTAGAACCTTTGGGTATTTTGCAAAGTACTGAGGAACTACTGTACTATCTCTTGTCACCTTGCAGGTCTCATTAATGTGCAAGGCACTTGCACTGAAGATCTTATTTTCGTTCCTTATCCTATTTACAGAAAAGCTGAAAGAATAGTTAAACTATTAAATGAAGTTCCTGAGTTTACAGTGAAACATTTATTCATTCTCTTCAAAGAGCACCAGAGTTGGGACCTTGAGTTCACCAAGGGCAGAGGTGCCAGATTTCCTTTGGTGCTTGACTACTGTGGGAACTGAGCTGGGATTGCCAGGATCTGTCAGGCTCTTGGACAGGAGCACCTGCCCATGTTCTGGTCCCAACAGCCTGTCCATGTGCATGTCAGGGATGATTCAGAAACAGGTGTGCAGAAATAGAAGAAAGAAGGACAAAGCAGAAGTTTTCACTGCTGTTCTACATAGGGGTCATGAAGGGACAGTATGTGACTTTCCAAAACACCTTTCTCTGATGTGGCTGTGGAGGCAGAAAAGACTATAGCCTAAGGAAAACCAAGTACAAGAAAAGAAAGTGCAAACGAGATCTGTGAGAGAAGGACTTTTTTTTCCTTAAGCAGTGCACATAGAGGAAAAGATGGAAGGGCAGGTAGCTTAAGGACAGAAAGGAAAACCTGAAAAGAGCAAACGAGGAATGTTATAAAAAAAAAAAAACAAGGTGAAAAAACCCAACAATATAGGATGCCCAGAGAAGATCAATCTTTGTTTCCCAGTCCCCCTCACTTGCCACAGGTCAAAGTTACAGGACAGTGTGACAGACTTCAACTGGCTATCGTGATAAAATCCTGGCACCTCTTCCCTGCAGGAAGCAATCAGAAGCAACTGTCAAAAATCACCATGAACAATGAAAGTACATGCACACAGGGGTGATCTCCAAAGATGACATATTTTTGGATTTTGACAGATTAGGATATTATTCTGCCTTCCCTGTGTATTTGCTTAACTTTCAAGATTCAGGGGGAAGTAGAGCAATACAGGTCTGTGTAATGTGGAGGCTGGTAATGAAGCAGGTCATCTATAAATTATCTTGCAAACCAAAGCAAAAGAAAGGCAATGATCAGAAAGAAAAAAAAAAAAAACTGATAAAAATAAATTAATTAAAACAAGTCAGAGAAGCTGAGTGTGAGGGATAAAGAAAGAGATGGGGAGAGCAGACAGGTTCTGTTCTCATTTACCCTCAAATTGTGGACTTACACTTGACTAAGAGGCAACACAATTAGGCCAAGCTCTCCTTATCAGCAACAGCTAAAAGCGAATGACAAACCACACAGATGAAAAAGACTTACTAGCTCACCCAAGTCTATTATTTTTAAAGTCAAACTTAACTGGTTGCTCATGAACCAGACCTCACGTTAATTTTGAGGGAAAAAAGCCCTCTACAGGTTTTGATTATATAATCAGGAGGTTTATTTGAATATACTCTTTTGGCTAGGATTTTAAAGATCTATCAGCTGTGTTAGATTTTCTCCCCTCACTGGGCACCTGTAAGGCTTGGAACATCCAACCTTTGTATCCTGAAATGCATCACCTTTGCACTTGTCAAACTAAAGCACATTGTTGTTCTTTTCTATTCATGCTTTTCTATATCTCTTTTTTACGGCAAACTAATGGTGCTTTAATTTTTTGCTCACATCTGGAAGCCTGTACCTCAATGTTCCACACACCTGTACATGACAGTTGTGAAGAAGGAATAGGATAGAATCCACACCAGGAAAACATTATGCCGTTCAGTTTTGGGCTCTATTTACTTAGGTTTTTATCCCTGGTGCACATTATTTCTTGGAGAGAAAGAAATCATCTATTCGGTACATGTCAGATATGAGAAAGCCTCAGAGCGGTGTCAACAAAAATCCTTCATAACAGACTTAATTCAAAGGAAAGTCAGCTACTGTCATCCTGAAAGCTGCAGAGATTCTAACTCTAGTTTGCTATAAATCATAACTCAAGATTACAATTTCATTTAAGTTTCCTCCCTAGTATTCTATTCTAAAGCAGATTTTTTCCATTGAAGTTTTACTATGGCTTAAATCCTTACTGACTTCAAAACAGAAAGCAATAATAATCCTAATAAAAACTGTTATGAAGCTAATTTTTCATTAGGCTTTTTTATTCATCTTTCACTCAGTCCTCAAGCTATGCAGAAATGCTGCACAGAAACAGTCAAATTGGTCAAAGTTAATTTTGTGGGAATGAAAAAATTAGAACAATGAAGATCAAGACTTTACTATGACATGTGAGTATTTCAGATTTCCAAGACCACATTCATCAGCTTGATTTTTAAAATTATTTTTCCTTAGTAAAAGTCATATATTAGGTTCATAGTACATTTTCAGAGGAAATAACATGGCTTACATTTTACGCACTACTTAAAACAGCTAATAGATGAATACTGAAATGTAAATGACAGTATTACTAACAAACTAATCACTGCTTTGTGAAAAACTTTAATGCTTTTTAATGAAAAAAATAGTTAACCACTAAGATATTGATCTCAGTTCTAAATACTAAGGTTAAGTTATAGCAAAATACACCAAGTTATTAGGTTTCAATGTCATGTTGCCACTGGAGCAATGTCATTGCTCAACCTAATTTTATACATGATACAATTATTACATGGTCTTATGGATTTTTCATCACTTTTGTGTATATTAAACTAGACATATGAGATAACACCAAAGCATAATCACATTTACAGCTTGAGCTCTACTGTAAGCAATTCAATAAAAGAGTTCATTAAGGTTTGCAGGGTTATTTCAAGAAAAAGCAAATAAACAAAACCCCAAAGGAGGAATTTCTTAAATTTTGGAGACTGGGAAATTAACCTTGAGAGGACTGTACGAATTCAGCTTCGTCCACTGTTCCTCCCTAACTCCATGAGCAACAGGCATCAGGTTTTGATTGGGAGACAGGTGGGCTTTGAATGTTTATAGGTGTTCATGAAAAGTGAAAAAAAATCACTTGATCTAAATGGAAACAGCCAAGCTTTCCCTGATATATGTTTTGCATAATTTCCACCAAAACATACATTACAAATATTTCCACAAACCTGTGGTTCTCTGCTCCATTAATAAACCTCCAAGTAGGTCAAATACACAAGCTCATCTAAACATGCCTATTAAGTAATAATCTGAAGCGGAACATTCTACCTTTAGTACTTAAAAACCCCAAATCAATGTATTCCTAGGGGTGTATATAAAAACATTATTTTGGTGGAATTTCCAACTGTGCTGCAATGGTCTCAATAGCATCTGCTTTTTTTGTGTCTCCTACAGGACAGGGCTGCTTTATTAGCAACAACAAAAAATTCATATAACATGCAGTTCTTCTATTCTGCACTGTTAAAAGGTCACTTCTCCAGTCACCTTTTTGACAAGAAAGGGAAACGAAAAAAAATTACTCAACTTTGTTGTCTTTCAGTGCTGCAGGTAAAGCTTTTAAGGAAGAAGTAATTCTAATATGAAAACAACATAAAGGGGCCACATGGAATATTGTGATTCTATGAACTAAATTACTCTGCTTGTGGGCTAATCTTCCACCTACAGGGAACCAGGCTCTCTGGTCCTTGTGTCTATTTTTACACATCACAAAACAGCAATAACACTTCGATACAATTCACCAGACTTGGCCATCAGCTGCAATTTTGCCTTGGACTCTCTGGAGAAGCACTGTTTTAAGCACAAGTTAAAGCTCAAACTAACCCTCAAACAGTCATGCATTTGTTCAGATAATGTCTGTGAGGTGGTTTCTCTACTGCTGATCTGTGTCTCTCAGGGCCAGAAGAGTGACATGAACCATCCCTGGCAGAGGAGCTCACACAAGTTTCACTTTCCCTGTGAACAGGAGCCTGGAAAATGCCCAAAGCAGCACTAAGAGCAGCTCCAACTGCACCTTGCACAGCCCGCACACAGGAGAAAATACAACAGGCCACCTCCTGATTTAGAGATTATTTTTTAAAAGCCCTGCTACGGTTGACAGCCACCTCACATTTTCTGTAAACAATCACAAGTTCCAAAAAAGAAAAAAAAAAAAAAAAAGAAAAAAAATACAGTGGCCACAGTACTGCACATGACACAAAGAGATGGTACATGATGGCACTTTGTCACAGAGCCAGCACCCTCTCTCAGGCAACGATTGCCTCTGACAAGGGAAAGGAGATTTCATGGTCTTCAGTCATCACCAAGTGTCTGGCCTTGAGTCTAAAGGGACATATTGAAATCTTCTCAAGTCTGTCACATTTACTGAGCATCACAGTGCCTGTCAAAAGCATCTCTGAGGTACAAGAACCAGACAGAAAGAAATTTTAGACAGAAGGAAGCTGGAGTAATTTAGCCCTGATACCTGCAAAAGCTCACATGGAAAAGGTCATCTCCCTGATCAATCCAGGCCATGTCACACAGGCTCATAAGTATCCACAGCTTTTCTTCAACCAGGAATATCAATCCTGAAAACCTGAACACTCCATCCTGTTAGAGAAGCTGATATATGAACTATTTATTTCCATTTCAAATTCTGATGCTATTCTTACACCATCACTTCAAGTAAAATTTTTCTATTGTCCCCCAACATGCAGCCACTTGGCTGGTGAAAGCCAACTCTGCTTTTCAGACCTGAAGAGTACCTGAAATCCAAACACAAAACGTGCAATTCAACAAATGAAACAAAATGAATCCCTTTCACAAAATAAACCCTTCTCTTTCTTAACAAATCTTCTTAAAACACTAACAAAATAATTAACTAGCAGTTACTTAATTTGGAGGAGGGGGATTTTGGAGGGCTTGGTTTTTTGTTTTTTAATAATATCAAACTCTAGAATTATGATCTCCTATTAATATATTTCCTCAATAAATTCAACCAAGTTTTAGAACATCTTTATCTCTCTGGAAAGTTTAGGTTAGATACTAGACATTTTGAGGGGAGTAACTATTTATTCCTTTATTCCTTATTCAAGATTACCTCCTTTTATGCTGTATTCTGGAATATGGCTCTATTTATGCTCGAATGCAGGTAGAAAATAGAGACATAATTAAAACTGGAAAGAAGCAACTTACCCAGTGCTCTACCATTCCACAAAATGTGTACACATAAAACCTATATAGCACCATACTCGATTTCTACACTGATTTTTTTTAGACTCCCACTTAACAAGTCTGTCATTCCTCACAATGGTTTACCCACTTTGTGTTTGTAGAACAAAATTTCCGTTTTGTGTGATGCTGTTTGCAACACTGTTACATCAGGGCTTCCCTCTCCCTTTCTTTTAAATGTTACTCTGTAACCTTTATTTTGTATTTATATGTAGACTGTATAAGTGGCAAAATTTAAGGCAGCTGTTGCCATTCACAGTGTATTTCACCAGTGGGAAATCCAGAGATGCCAAGGTGCTTTGGGCTTTTTTTCTGTGGAGGGGAGCTGAAATATGATTTCTGGTGGTATACTGCCCACAAAAATGCTTTGCCAGCGCTCATTACTGTCACTGGAGTTCCTCAGACCAGGACTCAGCTCCTACGTGAAGGGCTTGAAAGCTGACACGGAGGAAAACACTGCCACAATTCATAGTAAATGTCCTTGTGGGCTCTGGAATGTTAATGTGCTGCATACTGCAGGGAGGACAGGGCATCCACATAGCGTCAAACTATTATAACAAGTTAAAAATTGTCCACGGGTAGCTATTTAAAGGTCATTAGTTACTTTATATATATATATAGTGCATGTATTCAGCTAGCAGAAATCTGGTGCTACATTGTTGGCCATAAAGGGAAAAGTTGGACAAGTTCTAAATAGAGATCAAAGCCTGAGCCAAATCTTCAATTAAAGTCAAATGAGTCAAATATTCATGCATGCCAGCAGAGGATATTTTACAGAGTGCAGAAGACTTTGTATCAGAGCAAGAGTTAAATGACAAACCACTACTGGTGTCACTGTAATTCTAACTGTTCTTGTCCATATATTCAAGAACTGAGTTGAACAAAACACTAAGAAACAACCCATGACATTGATTTTATGTGTCATCTCATTTGCTCTGTTCGGCTTCAGAAAAAATGAAATTTCACACCTAATAGATAATGACAGCAATGTGTAACCTGCTCCCACCTTTAAAACTGATCCATGTACCCCTACAAGCAACGTCACTCACAAGCAGCAAAAATCCTGTGGGCAATATACAGTAATATACAACATCTGTCATTAGAAACTCACATGATTTTGGGACAAGATATTTGACTATCTTGGAAAATATTCATTGGATTTGGCTTTTTTAAAGCTAAAAAAAAAACAAAAAAAACAAACAAACAAACAAAAAAACAGATAAGTGATGTTTTACTAAGGTCGCAACCTTGAGGAGAAAATTATTTAATTTCCTTAACAATGAAAAAAATTATGATTCTTTCTGCTGCCATTATTAATTTGGCAATGCTTTGGTTCTCATATACACATGCTGCATAGTAATAAGTTTCTTTCTAAACAAACAGCATCAAACAGTGGAAAAAGGATTAAGAAAAAACCTTCAGGTTTTAAGTTTGTGAGTGAAAGGAAAAGATACTAGGTTGCCAAGGCCAGGAGAAAACTGAAAATATCTTACCAAGTTTACATGGTTATCTCATTGTGATTTACAGAGTTGGGTTTTCTTAACAAATTTTTTTAAAAAATTCTGCTGTCTTTGGTCATAAATAGAGGAAAAACTGAGAAAGAGAATATTGGATGAAGGTGAACTTAGAAGAACTATCAAAACAAGAGTAAAGCAAAAAGGAATAAAAGAGGCTTTATACAGTCCATATGGATTAAGACCCACATATTTATAATTCTGACAAACAGAAATTAATGCTGGAAACATTTGCTGAACCATATTTGCACTTTTTCTTTTAAAGGTCAAAGAGGTGTATAATGGTTTTGCAAAAAGAAAAAAAAAGCCACTGTAATAAGGTCTGTTACTTACTATACTTGCTCCGTAACACTAAACCAAAGAGCAATGAACTGTACTTTTGGAAACTCTAAGGAATTGTCTTTTATAGCTGAAAGGTCAAAAGAGAATATGGAAGGCCAGCTATTAAGTTACATAGTCTTTATGTTCACAGTTTGTCAGTGAATTTACAGGAAGTTCTATATTGGAGAACAGAGGCAAGGCTTGTTCCCTTTTAGCCTTTAAGTAGGAGAACCCAATCCCTTTGGCCTATAACTCTCCCTCCCCAACACACACAATCTTTCCAGCATATTTCGTTGCTCTTTAACATTTCTGTACCTATTCAAAATGAATACAAGCCTGTTTCACAAGCACTTCCCTGCTCCTTTTGCAAGGCAGGAGCTGGCACAAGTACAGGCTCACAGCAGACCTGGGTTAGGGCAGCTGGTGAGCAGTAGCCATCCCAATCCTTAAGCGTTTTGTGAAAGTGCTGTCAGTCCATGGGAAAGATCTCTGAGGCTGAATGGGATGGTGGGAGGGGCAGTGATAAAGGAGTTGCACCGAGAATGTCATCAATTCAGGCTGCACTCAAAGCCTGGACATTTTGTCTCAGGCACAGCACTGAGATCCTGTTTCACTGCTGGCTGCACAGGGACCACTGCACTTCCCTTCTGCCCAGACAGAGGAGCCTGCAGATCGATTTATCCACAAACAAAAATTTCCCTACACTTGGACACTGAACTGTTGGGATCTTCAGTGTTGAATTCTACAACTTATCGCCTGATGCACACCCAAGAGCATCTTCTCTGACCTTCACCTGCTTTCTGCACAAGGGATGTGAACAAAATAAAACCTTCTATACTCCCTAAATCAAAGTGTTATGACAGTGTTTTTCTTTAAATGCTTTATCCAGTTTAGAGCTAGCTGGCAGATATTGTCCCCAGTCAGAGCCACAGGGAGAAACCTCATTCAGCATCCCAGATCTTCGGGAATTCTCCCTGGGAAATTCCTAATGATGTAAGATAAGGTTTTTACAAAGGAAATGCTTCGCAGTAGTCACTGCTTAGCCATTATGGACCAAGATGAACATTGGTTCTCTTACCAAGGAGAAAACCAAGGCAACTGCTGGGTTACTGTGGAAAACATTGTAACTATCATTTCTGCCCAACAGGAGTGTTGATCCATCTGGCTCATTAGGAGTCTACGCTCCAGTTAATCCAGGTCAAAGCTGTGTCACTTCTGTGCAGTGGAAACTATTTTGAGAAGTTCTGAGCAGTGCCCACAGATTGAGACAAACAGCTATGCAGAGCTTTGAGCACAATTTATGTGCAACAAGAAGAATAAATAGCCTTCTGCCCTATGTGCCATGAAATAATAGATCTAAACTTGTCAAGGCTCATTTTTGATTATATTGTTCAGCAATTATTATTATTATCTTTATGTATCATTGAAAAGCAGTTCTGCTGATTACAGGGGACTACAATCTGGAATGCTTACACTGAGGAAATACGCAGCTAGAATGGTGGCTCACTAAAATGAAGTTAAACATGGAATGGAATTAACAGAGTAGTCCCGAGGGAGATGTTGAGGAGCAAACCCCACAGGTTGCTGAAACAAAAAAAAATTAAATACAAAAAAAAGTAAAATAAAATGAAATAAAATAAAATAAAATAAAATAAAATAAAATAAAATAAAATAAAATAAAATAAAGTTTCCAAGTGAGAGTTCTCAGTAAGACTTTTTTAGAATATTTGTGGTGCTATAACTGTGTTCTGAATTAAATATGCTTAGGACATTCTTTGTAAAGCAAACGTATAATTACAGAATAACATGGGCTGCAAGGAAGCCCATCTGGTCCAACACTGTTCTCAAAGCAGAGCCTCCTCCAGAGCCAGACCAAGGAGCTCAGGGCTGTGTCCAATTGAGTCTGGAACCCTGCCAAGGGAGGAGATGCTACCACCCCTCTGCTTCACTGATGACAAACATAGTAAAAACCAATATTCTTAGTATCTTGTCAACATTTTAATTTTGGAAACTGTTTCATCCTTTCCCTGTGCACCTCTGAGAAGAGTCTGACTTATTTTTTTTCATAACTATCTATTAAACAAGAATTAGATCGCTTCTTACCCTTCTCATGGCTAGTTAGTACAGTTCTCTCCAATTTTCTAATGATGGGATTTTAAGCCTTTCTCAATTTGTAATTAACTATGGACTAATTTTAAGTAAAAGGACAGCATCCTATATTCAAATAATTTCTCTCTTATACAAAACATATACATGTCCACAGTATATTAAATTCTTAAACCTGTGTGGAATTACCTAAGTTCTCTAAAGATGCCTGAAAAAACCTCAAATATTGGTCAAAGAAACCATGAGAGGCAAAGTTAAGCTGAGTTAAATAGAATGCTTATACAAAAACTGAGTTAAGCAGCATGCTTACCAATATTAAGAAGAATACATTTTTAAATTAGTTCTTGAAACCACTCTCCAAATTTTGAATGAAGCCTGTCTGTGTTAACAGGAAAAGGGTGAATCCATGATTATCAAATGCATATTAACAATATTTGAATCAGTTCCTGATAGAGATACACACAACCTCCTGCAAGTTTGATGTTCTAAATCAGAGAGATTGTTAAGCATGCAAACAACCTTTTGAGTCATTTGTAGCGCAGCTAGAAAGAAGGGAAAAGGGCTTTTATCTTAGATCCAGAATGCTCAATATTATCAAAGAACATAATGGAAAATGGATTGATCAGTGAGAGTAAAAAAGGCAAAAGGAATTACATACCGTGGATATTTCAGAGTCAAATTGCACAGAACAAGGAGTAAGCAAAAAAAAATTTCTTTGTTGGCTGAGATGATTCCAGAAGTAATTTCTAAAGACCTGAGTGAGAATAGTTCTTCAAGGCATGGCAAACCCTGAAGTGGGCTGGAAAGGCCTCATGCTCTAGCAGAGATATTGAATGGAAAATTATCAACCAAGAGTAAATTTGCAGATTCCCACAGCATCTTGTTCCCAGCAGATTTGTGGGCTCTCTAGAGTTTAAAGGAACAACAGTGCAGTTTGAAGGACCTAATGAGAGGCAAATAATAGCAATTTTGAACAGGCAGTGAGATCACTCCCTCCACAAGCTTCAAGACAAGGGGAGAGAATCATCACAGACACTCTCCACAGTATGATTTAAATCAAAGTTGTTATCAAAAGTCTTTGAACACAGGATTGTTGTACTCAGCTTAGGCAAATGAATAAACCAAAAAAGCTGTACTCAATGAAGTTTAACAGTCAAGTGAAAGGCTTGTAAGCTAATAATTATTTCATAGAATTTTAACACTAGAGGTACTTTACATTAAATATGAAAGCCATACTGAATTTCCTACTTTCTCTAGGAAAATACACTACATAATGTTTTCAAAACACTGGGAAATCCTAGCATTTTTTCCTAAAATCTTTGAAATATCTAATATCTCCTACCACTTCAGAATGTGCATTAGGTACACAGGAGAAATTTTTATTTTTTTCTATCACCTCTTTCTTCAGTATCCAAGTAAATAGCAAAACAGAAGACTGAAAACACAGTAAAAGAAATTGAAGATCCCTAAGGAAAAGAGATAGGAGTTTTTGTCAAGGATCAAAGGGGATTGAATATATATGGTCAGTTAAGGAATTATTCTGGGAGAAGAGATTTACTGTAAAACAAAATTGGCCCACAATTGAAGACACTGCAAAGTCTGCAAAGCTGATACTGAGGAGCCATCAGACTTTCCCACGCCATTATGAGAAGCATTTTTCTTATTTTTCTTGGCTCAAAGAACGAGACATACAATGAGATTTATGTTCTTACAAGATACATGGTAGCAATAGGTGACAACAGTCATTTTAGCAGATCAAGAGGCAATATTATCAATACCATGGAAATAAAATCAGCAGTAACTCCTGTTGGTTGCCTGATGACTAAGAGTCCATCAGAGAGGATCTTTTTCTGATTTGCTCCCTAGTGATGTTAGTTTTTCAAAAGCAGTAGGGAATAAGATCCTTTCATTCAGGGTGAAGGGATTAGCGTATCACGCTGGTGATTTCGGATCAAAACTGGCATTGTAACTGCTGGGACATTTCTTAGCAGTAATGAGGAGGCTGTCTGAAAAAGGGAGAGAGGGATTCAATATCAGTAGCCACACTAAACCATGTTTCTACTTCAAAAGCTCCAGTTGCTGACAACAAAGAGAGAGAGAGAGAAGAAAGGGACTCAGCAGGACATTAACCAGCAGTCTCATCACCTGTGGGCAAAGGTAACCAAGCCCAGTCCAATTTGGCCATTTTTTGTGCCAAGCCACAACAGGCCCCATAACATTTTTACTCAAAATTGAATCTAATTTTTTTTACAGGGAAGTGGGAGGAGGAATGCAAAAGGACAATCATGACAAATCAATTGGCAAAAGAGGGCCAGTGTCCTGTAGTTGGCAAAGCAGTTTATGGGCAATGCTGCTCAAACAATGGATAATGGAGTAGCCCTGAAGCACCTCCAGCAGCCCCAGCCCTGCACAATCGAAACATTCCTTCTCCCTCCCTCAAGCCTGCAGTGAATATATCTCTGTTCAGAAGTGTGTGGGCCTGCCAGGCTTTGCCTCAGCCCCAATCTGAGCAGCAGCTTTCCCTCTGTGCCTTTCACCCTCTGGTGCTCAAGGTATCCAGCACCCCAGAGACCTGAAGGCAGCACCAGGAAGAGCAGCAGAGCTGCTGGCTGAGCTCCAGTGAGAACAAACAGATCATGACAAGTCCTTCCTGCCCACAAATGAGGCTCAAGTCAAAGATGTATAATACAGATATTCCAGCATGAGGTCCCAGTAAACTTAGTCTGAGATTAATTGAACCCATCACAATTTATGCATAACCTGCAATTTACACTATGCTGCATCAAGCAAGCCTGTGGGTTATTTTACACACAAAACAAGATGCTTTAGATTATAAGAAGACATTGCATACAGCAGACCTGTCAGAGAGGGAAAGGGAGGAGAACTAGAAAGGGCCCTGAGTGAGAAACCTGTGCTTTCTCATCCTTGTTACCATACTCCCTTTTGAGAAAGCTGTAACTCCAGCAGAAAGGTCTTGCAAATCTACCTGCCAAGCAGCCTGAAAAGACATGGTGACACAAGGATGCAAATGAGAAGTAAAGGGAGTTAAAACGAACTCCCATATCTGCTACTCCCGCTTGTATTTCTTTAGGGTTTTCTTCACCTTACATTCTCATGCAAACTCTTCACTGGTCATGCATTATCATGGCAGAGCTCTGTGGCTCACATGCATCACAGATTTTTCCTTCCAACCTCTCTGGCTGTCCTCTGGGTGACGTCTCTCCCTTTGTCCCACATCCTGGTGCACCTTCACACAGCCTTCTTGATTTGGCTTTTTCATCAGTTCCTACTGTCCCCAACATCCCCTCCTCTTCAAGCAGGCTACACTAACCACGATATTTGTGTCATAAAAACAAAACCTGGTAAAAGTTTTGTAAATATATAAATGCATTTCTTTTATTGAAAATATGAGAAGACATGAATGCCTGAATAAATAACCATACAAACTAGAGGTACAAGTTGCCCCACTAATGTTTGAATTGCATTGGAAGCCAGCTCAGTCCTCCAGGCATCCATAAAAAAATCTTGAGGCAGAAAGGCTCTGTGCAAAAGGAAATCTGGGGTACTGACTGCATTAGCCCCAGAAACAAAGGGATTCACTGATTTTCTGGTGCAATTCTGACTGGGTTGCAGCACTGACATTTTTGTCTGTTAAAAACGATGATATTGTTAACAGTCAGGGCCCCGTAAGAGGGTTTCTCTGCGTGAAGTCAGGCTTGAGTGTTACACTTAATCTGCAGTTACATTTTAAATTGCATTTATATTATAGCTTAATTGAAGTGTGCATACGATTTCCCACAAATACTACTTTCAGCTGTTATACCATATCAATAATAATTAGAATGATTTATACATTCATTCTGTTCGGATCGTGTGCGATATGCTTCAGAATAACTAGATCTTCTGACAACAGCTGTAACAGCTAAGAACTGTCACTACCATCACATGAGCTGCTTGAAGCTTCATAAACTCACCTCTAGGATTCTTTCTTGCAACATCTTTGATCATTTTCAGCTATGACTGCAGCCCTGGCTACACCATGACAACTTCTCTTTTCATACAGAAAATACATTCCTGCCCTCTTCTGCCAACCTAATTTCAGTATTCAAACTCATTGACTAAAAACTAACCAGGCTTTTGTTTACAGTGATTACAAATTCAAAATCCCATCTGGGCCTCAGAATTTTGCACAGTATATTGGCAATTAATATCCAATTAATGCTTGTAGACCCACTGATTGCATTACATATCTACAAAGCAGACTGCTGACACATTCATTTATATTTCAAACAGCACACTGCAGGCTATATAGTACATTGAAAACTCTTAGAGTATTTCAGACTCAGGTACAACAACTACGCAGGAACATATTCTCACAAAAACAACCAGCCAAGCAACCAAAAAACCCCCAACAAACCCAAAAAACCAACCCCAGAAGAGAAAAACAGAACTAAATCCAAAAATGCATGGGGG
>VZSR01000920.1:7384690-7431324 GCA_013398615.1 Brachypodius melanocephalos
GGTGGAAATCCAGGGAATTTTACTGTGTAGGAAACACGGAATTAAATCATAATAGATAAAATGTAATTCCTGGTATTTATTTGGAAAATAACTCAGGCAGTTGCAGAGAGGTGTGCTGCTTTTGTGTGAGAAAGAAACAGTGGATTTTTAAAAGTAACTTCCCATGGCTGGTCACAGCTGTAGGTTTAGCTGCAGACCAGAAAACAGGCTTCAGTGGATGCTAGTTACAATACAAAGCATTACAATAAAACAAAATAAGAGTGGCTGCAAATTTGTGTGATGTAAAACTGCAGAAGAATATAACTTTCAAAGAAGTGGTACTGGTTTAAGGAATCCTGGAAGCTGTGACCTGCACAATATATTTTCCTTCTGGCTCAAAAATATTCTGTCTTAATTAAAAGCTGTTATATAAAAGTAGAAGTTTCCAAGAAGAGTTCTCAGCTTTCTAACAGATTCCCAACTGGAAGCCTTTCCCATCAGAATGGAACTGAATGACTTCTGATTATAAGTAAATATTTCCATACCTTATGCTAAATTTTAGCATTTAACTGAGCTACACATTCATGTAATCACAGGATATGCAACTTAACAGTTCAAAAAGCAGCTAATTCTTCCTTTACTGCACTTTAACAAATGAAAATAGCATTAAAAATAGGGCTTAAAACTCAGGTGACAGAAATTAATATGGCCTGGAAAAAATAATTAACATCTCTTATTAGTTATTAAAAACACTGATAGTCTATTGTTGCTACAAAATAATCAGGAAGCACACTGAAATTGCTATAATAACAGAAAATGATAACAAAAATTACCCAAACATAAGACAGATACAGAGAAAGATGGAACAAACAGAATTTATCTCCATCTAAAGGACTAAAATGGCAAAGTTAACCACAGTACTCCTATGAGAGACAGACTGACTGTACACTCAATAACTGCATTCATTTGGAAGGCAACAAATATTTTAAAGGGCTTACTTTTATATCTTTGATTTAGAATTAAAGACAACAAAACTAAAATCTCAACATGTTTAAATCTATATAAACTAAAGATCTTTCAGGGTTATTTTTTTTTAATTTTTGCACTCAGAGTGAATTTGCAACAAGTCTTCAAAATAATAACCATATTTTCACATAATAGTAATGAAATTAAAGTACCACCTTAGACACTTTGCTAACTTCTAATTTTTAAATAACTCTCAAAATTTGCTGATCCTACTGCAGGTGTTTGCCGCATATATTTAAAGGAGTCTTAACGTGAATAGACTTTAAAAATATATGGACATTCTATACTACATATTAATTTAACTAGATGGACTTTCCAGTAAAAGGATGTTCTGATAAGCTAGAATTCAGATGAATACATCCTGAAAGACTAAATTGATTTCCAGCTACTTTATAATGTGGACACACAGGCAAATATGGACAGTTTTGATGCTTGTGTGCACACCCTGCAAAAACCTGTCATCAACAGAACAGAACAGACCCCAAATCTCTCTTTAAAGCCACCTTCCACACTAGTCAGACAGGCTGCTGGCAAACAAAAGCACTGAAAGAGCTGGTTGAAGTCACTGCAAGGTGACTATTGATTATTTGAGAGAGGCCTTTGTGATTGTGGGAGGCTCTGGAGGAAGGGGAAGAAAGCAAATGCCACTCATTTTCAAATAAAGCAAAGAATATTTGGGTAACCTGGGAAAGCAATGAAGCAAATCCTCTGAAAAACCTGCAAACCATTCTTGAAACCATGTCCTAACATATGAAAGAAAAGAAGCTGACTGGGAGTAGACCGCATGGTTTTATAAAGAAAAGTGATGCCTGACCAACCTGACAGCATTTTATGAAGAGGTGACTGGCTCAGTGAGGGGGGGATGGCAGTGGGTGTTGTTTATCCTGACTTTAGCAAGACTTTTAACACTGCCACACAGGGTTAAAAAAAATCTTAGTTTGGGCATTTAGTAATGGACTAAGTGGCCAACGGTGTGTATTGAAAATTAGCTGAACTGCTGGGCTCAAGTTTGGAGCTGGTTGTAAAAGTTTATCCAGGAATCTGACAGGAGCCTTGTGCAGCTCAGAAGGGAAATACAAAGTGCTGCACTGAGGGAGGAACCACTGCACGAATCAGTAGAAGCTGGGGACCAAACAGCTGGATAACAGCTTTCCAAAAATGGTTCTGGTGGACACCAAGCTGTGCATGAGCCAGGAATGTGCTCTTGCAGCAGAGAAGGCAAATGTTATCCTGGGCTGCATCAGACAGATTGTTTCCAGCAGCTCAAGGGAGATGATCCCTCCTCTGTGCTGAACCTTGGTCAGACAAAGCTGGAACACTGAGTCCAGTGCTGGGATCCCCAGGAAGGACACACTGGAGAGAGTCCATGGAAAGGCCACAAAGAAATGATTAAATGATTGGGCCATCTTTCAGGTGAGCAAAGGCTGAGCAAACGGGGACTGCTCAGCCAGGAGCTGTGAAGGCTCAGGGGGATTTTATCAGTAACCAAATATTTGATGGGAGGGAGCAGAGCAGACAGAGTCAGACTCCTCTTTTTGGTGCCCACTGGCAGAATGAGAGACAATAGGCATAAATTGAAATAGAGGAAATTCCATAGATACTTAAGAAGAAAAATAGATTTTTCTGAGGCTAGCCACTTGCTGGGACAGGCTGTGGAGTCTCCATCCTTGGAGGTATTTAAAACCGAAGTTGACATTATCCTGATCAACCTGCTCTCACTGACCCTGCTCTGAGTAGGTAATTAGAGTAGATGATCTCCAGAGGCATCTTCCAGCCTCGGCTCCTCTGCAAGTCTGTGAAATATCATCAGTTTATAGGCTGAGCAACGATTTCTGGAAGCACTCCAAGACAGACAACACCTCTTAGGAGCTCATAATCCATCAAAAAAAGCCTCTATAGATTGCCTTTCTGCACCAGGATATCTCCTTGGTTACTATTTAGGGCTAAGATATTTTTCACTTTCTAGATAAGAATTTAACAGATAAGAAGCAAATAACCTTAATGTCTATAGTAGGCAGATTCAGGGAAAAAAAACTCTCTGTCCACATTTTGAACAAGTCCTTGTTCAATCACATCCTTCCTTCAGTTAAGGGGAGGATTACTGGTCAAGTAAACTTTGCTTCACATTTGCCTGCAACATGTCAAGTGCAAAATGAATCAATTCAGCAGGAGCAGCAGCTGGGAAGAGTTGGCAAAACGACTGTTAAGTTAGCTTAAGATAACACACAAAAATTAGCAAACCTTTTTGGGGGAGGAAAGGGCTTATTTAAAGTAGCTAAAGCAGTACTGCAATGGATGTGCGTGACTCAGAGAAATGGCAAAACAGCAGAAGGACTAAAGAGAAGAGAACTGACAACAGTATTGGTAAAAAGAGTTTAGGCTTCACAATTCAGCTACGATTCCCCAAGAAAAATAGATTTGTCCTTACAAGATGAAAGGGTGAATGTTCACTGTCATTCAGTTTATTTCAAAAGAAACATAAAATGTTTCCAATTATGGTTTTTAGCTGTAACAGTTGAAAAACATTATTAAGTTAGCAACTGTGCTAAACCCAGCAGTAATTCTGAATTGATTCTGTAAAGACATGCCTTGTTTTGAACAGGAAATAGAGATGGACAACATAATCCAATAGATATCCTTTCCCAAGGCAAAAATTTGCCCCAACTTACATTGTCTAAATCTTTACATCAATCAGGTAATCGGGACAGAAACAAGACTTCATTGAGGATAACTTTTACTCCTAATAGAGGAATTTGATATAACTAAGTACAATTCTACTTATATGCCCTCTAGAAAGCATCTTGATGCAAGCAACCTCTTTCAAATCTATGCCAGTATAACTGAGCCAACCTGTAGGCAAGGATTCAGGTACCATAGAAATTTAAACAGTTACAGAAAAAAAATCAAATTCAGATTTATGATGATTTCTCTTATTTATAAATATACATTTGTTTACATTAAGTTGTTTGTTTACAATAAGTGTTATACATTCTACTGTTAGATATCTGCTCCTAGAATTCAACCTTTATTCCACACTTTTAATTTCCCTCCATGATTCTTGTTAGAGCTTTCAAAACCGATTTATTTAATTAGGAGGAACAGAAAGGTCAGAATGAAGCCTACAACATGCTTGTCCTTTACAGACTACTATAAAAGGAACTGTTCTCATGTTTTGGCGAGAAAGCAAGAATTCGTTTTTGTGAAAAGTTACTTGGCTTCACCTTTGGTTTCCATTCAACATCCAATGCAACCAAAACTTTCTCCTCTGTAAACAGAGTATAAGAAGAGCAAACACTTTAATCTGGATCTTCTGCATTTTTAGAGCGTGAGTAACCATCAGTCAACCAAGCATTTATAAATGTGATCTTAGAATTCAGTGTAAAAATATACTGATCTCTATTTCCAGCATCGTTGGCAGGGCTTGGAAGGGTGGGACAGGGAATAAAATATGTTCTAAATCACATGATAAGAAAAGGTCAACAGTAAATAAAGTCAAATGAATAAAAAAAGTACTGTTGTATTCCTGAAATCCAGTGCAAAACAATGTGGAGTTTCTTAAAATCTCCATTAAAAGCAGCACAAAAACCCACTAAACTGAGTTTTTTTGAGTTAATAGGCCTGTACATATCATGTCCACAAGTTCACCACAGGTTTCTAACTTCTCACCTCTTCCACTTCACTTTAATGATCAGGTGGCCTCAGTAACTGGGCAGGATTATCTCTGGCTAGCCCCACCTGGGTCTCTCTGCAGGTCTCTCTGTCCCTCTCGGTGCCCCCAGCCCCAAACAGACTTTGCTGATGTTTTCCTTTCTTATTGGTTGATCAGCTTTGGAATGAGTTACACAGCCAGGGAGGGCTGGGGACTCATACTTCCTAAGCCCAGGAATGTGGCAGAATGGCTTTATGTCTAACAGCATTTTCCCTGTATTGAAGAAACAGGCACAAATGCTCCCAGTTATTGCTATCAACAGTGTCAGAAATTTGTATCAGAACATGTCACAGATAATCCACCATCCAGTAACTTCACAAGGTGCTCTTTAACACCTCCGACAATGCTCACTATTTAATGTTATTAATGTTTCAGAAAATACAGTGCTTGCATTAATTTTCCCCAAGCTTAGCAACAGCTAGGAAGCTTTGAAGTTTGTTCAGAGTGAAAGACTTCATGAACAGTGTTTTCCAAATAAAAACTTTAAAAGACTGGGGGGAAAAAACCAACACTGGGAGAACAAGGTGAAGGGTATTGGAAGTATTTGTGTGTGATGAGCACAGAGAGGCTTAGGAGAGAGGAGGGCAGATGAACAGACCTCAGATTTCTAAACAAGTCCTTTGATACACACACCATCAGCAGACCATGAGCTGTGTCAAAGTAGTAATAGGTTTCACTGCAGAAATGTTTCTTATGAGAAGACTGTTAGGACCAATAAAGAAATCTTTTCTTTCTTTCCTTTCCCCCGCTCCCACCCCTCGGTTTTCTCCAGTCACTGCAGTCCATGACCTTCACAGGGAAGCACTTCTGCTTTGACAACAGGCTGCAAACCTCCAAGGACTAGCAGTGTTTTCTGGGAGAGAAAACTGTTGCCTCACTCACAATCCAATCAAAACCTGAATGTACCAAGTGAAAAATAAACCAAGGACATCATTATTCTGTTTCATTGTGATTTGGCTTGCCTTCAAATCTCATACCCTGTACATCTGAAATAGCAGCAACACCTCCATTAGCTGGGCCTCCCAACACTTTAATCAAAGTATCTCTCAGAATAAAAGGGCACAAATGTCAAATTCCAATCACCCTTTAAATTCTCTCAATCCCCTGTGCTACAGAGAATTGAAAGCCCTACCCAGGGATAATTTCCTGTACAAACCAGTGTGCAGGCATGCAGATACTCTGCCACGTGGGCAGGCACCAATTTTAGAACATGGCCAGCCCTGGGGTGGTGGGACAGGGAGGCTCCCCTGTGGCCATCCCGGGCTCATGACTATGCTCCTGCACCCAGAGTAGCTGATTTCTCACACGGCACAACAACTTTCACAATTTATAAAAAATACTGGTTACCATGTGTGCAGCTGAAGAATGCTGTATGCCTCATCCAGTGTGCACTATCTGCCCCTCTTCCGCTGAAGTTTATATTGAAAATATCAGATGCTGGCATTTCTGTTTTTACTGGGACACTTCTGAAGCCTGGGAGACCCAGTGTTTTCTCAGATTTTATTAGCATCCAGAGGAATGAAGTCGGTAAAAGAAACAGGCACGAAAGATTTGATTAACCTGACCAAAACTCATTTTCTCTCTCATTTTGGGTGCTTGCAATACCTCTAGGTCCCCAGAGTTCTTTCAAAAGATTTTTAGCAAAGGCAAGCTAAGCAAAATGTGATATTCTGGATCCACGTGTAGGTCATTTCTATACACTGAAACTTTTTAAGCTTTTTTTTTCTTTTTTAAGGACCTCTCAAACTTCATTATGTTAGTTCATAGAAAATTACTCTAGGGGAACAAACCACACCCTTAGGACTAACATACTTCTGTAAAGGTTTCTTTGAAGAAACTTTTACAAGTGTATCTTCCAATTTTATTGTTATTGAAATTATGCTACTTTCTTTCTGCTAAAGATGATAATCCCATAAAAATTCTTTAAGAAAGAAATTGAGTATAAACCTGGCATTTTAACTGTTATCTTGTATGAACATATCCAAAATTACAAGAATATATGCTTCTGCTCACATAATACTATTTCTTTCTCCTACACATGCTCATAATATTTAAAAACTGTATTTGCTCTTCAGAATAAAAGACTGTATACAACTGAAAAAAAAACCCAGATAGATATGGATATTTAAAAAATACAGAATTAGAGAAAAGACCAGAAAACCTCTCAAACAGTATCAGCCTCATGCTCTAAACAATATCCCATAATATGACTTGCAAGAAGAACCAAGAAAGTTTATGACTTTCTTAAAATGCAGCTTATCTGTCCTTCAAAACACACAACTAAAAATGTTCTGACTTGTTGCACATGTGGTAAGTAACCTAGAAGGGAACTGTCTGTGGTCTCTGCAGGGAGTGCTCTGAACCCAAATAACTCCTTTGCTCCACGTGTTTTTCTGGGAAGATGAAGGATCTTGTTCCCTTGTGCAGCACAGTTGGCAAGACGTTCTGGACAGCCACACTCCACTAACCATTATTCCTGCTTTCCACAAAGCTCAGTCTTTGATAAGGCACAATTATTTAAAATTCCCAAAGCTGTTCTCCTTCCCCTGACAGTGATACACACAAGTACATCCCAGTGACAGCAATGTTATGTTACAGAGTTCCACTGAATTTATTGAGAAGTTTTTATCCAGCAGTTAGCTATAACACAGTACAATGGTTATCCTCCTAAATGATAATTAAGCTTTGGGGTAACATTTAATTGAAAATGTACTGTGAAAATCAACAAGTCAGCTCTTTCAAATTGAAGCTGCTTGGTTCAAAATACCACTCAATGTGATTTTGTCTCACAGTAATCCATGGCAAAAAATATATGAGCCTAATCCTGTTTCTTCTGGAGATTGTTTAAAAACACTTAACCCCTTGGACCCCTTATTAAGTTTGAATAATTTCAATTATAGGTCCTTAACCCCTTATTAGGTTTGAATAATTTCACATTATTAGTCAAATGGTTAAATTTTTTCTACAAATATTGTACCTTTTCAGCAATAAATAACATGATCTTATCAGTAACTATTCTATTAGTAATATAATTGACTTGTTTTTTTTTAAAAAAAAAAAAGCTTAAAGTTTCACAGTATGTAGCATAGTCTTAGACTCCTATTCTTTGAAGACATTCCCCTGATCCATAACTGTGTTGGAAAGATCTGTGGGCAGCTCTGATGCCCAAGGGAACCCAGAGGAGCAGGGGTGAGGGAGCAGACACCACGTAGGAGCAGACACCATGTAGGAGCAGACAGAATGAAGCGCCCTCCTGCCCTAGCTAGGGTGTGACTTTCCAAGAAGTTCTCTCCTTACAACCAAGATCCAAAGGAATTTGCTGCCATGCTCCTCCTATCTCTCTGGGTTGTCTTGGGCCCCAGCAGATCATGTGGCCCAGCAGGAGCAGCCTGCCAAGGCAGCATTCCCCTGCAAGGTGTGTGTGTGTGTCACAGGGCTCGTTCTCCTCTTCAGTGTGACCCCAGTGCCCCACACCCACTGCGGGGCTGAGCCCACCCCACACCCAGAGCCTGCCTTTGAGTTCAGCTTCCTCCAAAAGGGATGCAGGGCTCATCCTCGGGGTTGGGCACTGGTGCACAGGCATTAGCAGGCAATCTGACATCTGGGAATTCACTTCAGAAACTCCTGATCCAGCTGAGGTGTGAACCTGGACCGATCCCTGCTGCAGTACATCCATGGCATCCTGTAAGAGACCCCTGGTGGCCACCAACTTTCAGGCAGGATTAATTTCTTTTCCATGCTGAATGATTAATTCTATTTTTAGTCACTACTTTGCGAAAATCCAAGCAGAGAAAGAGGATGCCTGTGTGTGACTGCAAACAGAATTTGGTTCCATGTCAAAATAAGGACACAGAAAGAGGATTATATCTGCTAGAAGGAAGAAATACAGCATATGATACTGAATCCCCTAGGGAGACTGGCTTCTGAAATGAAGTTCCCAGTAATCTCATCTTAATTAAAACAAAATGAAATTTATGATATCTCATTTCCCAGCCACTTTATTATTTAGGTGTCATTGTCAAAGACTCTGCAGAAATCGAGGAAGAGACAGCCACTGCCCCAAGGAGTTTCCAGTCTGACTCAGGAAGAAATAAACACTGAACAGCTCAGGAAAGAAAGCAAAGCCCTTGGCAATGAATAAATACCTTTGTATTTTTCACAAAGGTCATTCTCAGCTAAAGTGAGATGAATCAGAGAATGAAGAACCCGTCTTTACTGCTGTGGCACAGGGGAGAACAGAAACCAAAAGGGAAGAGGTGAGTGCAGAAGTGGATGAAGGGTTGAAGAAGGGCCATCAAAAAAAGAGAAAGTATGGATTAAAAAAAAAAAATACAAAAGTATAAGTGACCACTGGCCACCTCTACGAGCAAAAAGTTTTCATCTAATACTAAAAGAGAAGCAAAGGAGGCACAGGCAACAAGTGGGAGACGTGACATGTCCTGAATGAAGGCAGTGGACAAATTCGGGAACATTATTTTGGGCACACCTTGTCACAAAGTGGAGATACAGGTTTTCCAATTTTATTGAAATAAAACTATAAATAGACCGTTGTAAATATTATAGAAAATTGTTTAAAGAAAAATGTCATGCTCTTTAAAAAGAGTGAGGATACAGCTGAGGAAAGCCATTTAGCTAAATAACTCCCAAGAAGAGCTAGGACATCACCCTTTCATTTTAGATATGGACACAGTTATGTAACATAATTTAGCAAGTGATTTAATGGCCCTAGTCATGAATGCTATTCATCTGCTAGATGCAGCTTTGGTTTCTATTCATATTTTACAAAACCTCTATCACAATCAATTTTTTCAGTTCTCTCATCTACTAATCTTTGACATTTCCAGAGTGAAATTACAACTTTTGAACTAAGCAGTAAATATCTTTCCCCCTTACTTGGCAAGCAACTGCCCAACTTTCCTTGCAGCACTATCTCTCCCCTAAGGTTGAGGACAAGAAATCTGGGCAGATATTGTGATTCCCTTGGAAAGGGAGTATATAGAAAAGTGAAGAAAACAAATTCTCCTTATTCCTCTCCACAGAAGCCTCTTGCTAGCCAGGACTAAAGCCTCTTAGGAGAAACCCAAGACATTTCTTCTTCCCAACTGCACCCCCAGCATTTTCAGAAGTCAAGAAAACTTTCTCATAATTATCCAATATGTAATAATGATGATCTCCCTATTCTACCTTACTTGAACATCTTGACTGTGCCCAATAAGTAAAAGGTGTTATCACTTAAGAAGCTCTCTTAGCAGTACAAAACTGCATGGAAAATTGAGAACTGCTTCAAGTTTTATTTGTTGTACAATAAAATAAAGTTTGGGTTCATCTTGCAAAATGGGAAAGCAAATATGCCATAAGATCACACTTGCACCTTTTCTTAAATTTTCTGTTTTAAGCTTCCTTCTCGTCAAACATAAAAAAATAATCTTATTTTGAGACTCTCTTCATCACATGGACCATGCAGTCCAGTATATGCTATGGGGATAAATGACAACATGTATATCTTGCCCTGCCTTTTATAGGCAGAAAATAGAGAAAAACAGAAATTCTATCATTATAAAGACACAGGACTAAGCTGAAAGTGGAAGAGACAAAATACATTATAAAATGGGGACAGAGACCATAGATTATGTCCAGACAACACTGACACTTCTTTTTTCCACTGGCACAATCTGTTCTGAGAGCCTGGGTGGGGAAGGAAGAGGAAAGATCACCTGGGAGCATGGTAGATGGATCTGAAAACTCTCTGCCATTCTTTCATTCTTGGCTCTCTTCAGTCTCCTGCTCTTGACATCCTCTGTTTTTCCTCTTATTGCACATAAAGGTTCGTTTTAAACCAACAAACAAGTGCAAGTCTGGAAAAGATGCCTGGTTTTTGTTTTTCTTTTTTTTTTCTGGGTAGCGCATGGGAGAGCTCAGCTGCTGCTCGCTTGGAACTAAACTGACACCCCCTCACTCTGCTGATACCAGACAGTTCAGTGACCAGAGAAGATCTCTCTCACTCTGTAAGTTAATATCAGGCAGTGAAACTGCATATGCCATTAAAGTTCAAAGAAACTGATTACTCCTTTGATGTGTTGCCAAATTATTGGAATAATGACACTATTTTTTTAAGTGTATTGGTGTGCCTCCTCAATTCCCTCATTTTTAACCCATGCTTTAATAACTGTTGAACTTCAGAAAGAAATGTGTTATTTTTCCTCAAAGGAGAGCTGGGTACTGTTTCAGGGTGTTTCAGGGTGACTTCTTTTATATATAATGTAAAGGATATTAGCCCCCTATTAGAGACAAGAAAAATCACTTTATTTTCCCCCTCAGGTGCTCTCCTCCTTTAGACTTGGAAAATAAACATTTAAAACCGCATGCTGTTAGTGGGCTGTCAAAGTGAATATTGTGATAAATTATGTCAGTCTGTTCATACTTACAATCATCTTCCACTTCCTCATACCAAAGCATGTGAGCAGACATGAAATCTCTCCACAAAACAGGAGGAAAAAAGAAAACAACAGCAAAATATTTCTTGGCAGAGTGTATCCCAACTTTGCAGCTCCAGTGGCTTTTGCTGAATTAGGCTTGTCCAGATGTGTCCCCGCAGGAGCCCCGGCAGCTGTGAGAGGAGAGGGCAGGAATTGCCAGGGTGGGATGCTGGCAGGGCTGGCTGCCCGCAGGGGCTGCGTGGTCCCGGCAGGGAGAGGCAGGATCCTCACTTCCACCCAGCCGGCATGGTAACTAATGCCAGGGCTCTTTGGAGGCCCCGAAATGTTTCAAATTCCAGGACCTGCGCAGAAGCAACGCTCTCTGTGCTTCCCCCTCAAAACAAAGTTGATTTCCCATAATAGGACAGCCCATGCGCTCGACATATAAGGCTCTGCTTCCAGGGTGGCATGTGCAATGGAGTTAAATTATGTGTCGCAGCTTCCCAAGGAACGCTCAGGCTGCAAAGCGGGGTGCAGATATTTACTGCTCTCTTTGCCCAGCTCCCCGGAGAGCCCTATGAAATAAATTTGATTCCTTCCCAGCAAATGACCCCCGGCCCATCTTCAGACAGGTTCCTCCTTTTTTGGGAGAGGAGCAGCAACCCTCCCTGACTTTTGGGATTTCAACCTCCCTCCCGTGCAGAGGAAAAAAATAAACAAACCCTAAAATAGTGTTGTCACCAAACTAAATGTGTAAACGCTAACACGAGTTGTGGTAAGTCAGTAGCTGCTTAAACAGAAGGAAGAAAAAAAAAAAAAAAAGACTATTGACTTACAACTGACCTTTTCCACTCCCACCAAAACCACGCAGTACTAATGCTGCACAGAGCCCAGGAGCTGCAGAGGAAGCAGAGGAGGGCGTGTACACAGGCTGTCTATTTCTCTTCCTGACAGTGGGAACATCCCTTAAATCCCAAATCCCAAACAGGTGGGACTTGGTCAGACGCTCGCCCCCTGCACTCAGTGCCGGGCCTCTTTAGTTTACACAGGAAGGAAAAACAAGGCATCCACACAATTCTTGGGAAAAGGACTGTGGCATCCTTCACCCAAATCTCAGATTTTTATAGGGCTGCTTTCTACAACATGTACTTTGTGCAGTATGTACAGCCTTTAGAGGTAGGCCATATTAAATCACGTAAATGGTTTCATTTGAAAAGTCATTTGAAGGAACATTCTTATACTGTTTTTTTTTTTTTTAATCTATCCTTAAAAACCTGAAAAGTGGTATTTTTCAGTTTTAAAGCTTAATGTGTCTAGTCATGCTGATTACAAGTTTATAAGTAATTTTCTGGATTATACAGAAAAATAAACACAAAAATGAAGTGTGTAATATAACCTTAGAGCCAGTGGCATTTTCTACACTGATAGTCAAATTAATGCACTGAAGAATCTGGATGTACAGTACACGCCAAGAGACTCCTAAGGATTAATCTGCAGCCCACAGGAACTGCAAGTCATGAACTGATGTAGAAAATAATCTGAAGCAGAGCAGAGCACGCTGTAACAGCAGCAGCATGTTGATTATTTGAGGGAGAAGGAGACTGAGAAAATCCAGGAAAATAACTCCTTATTGCGCAATTTTTTTGTTTTAAAATATCTAAAGTCACCATTAATAGCACATGCTGTCAATAACTGAGGCCCAGTAACATATTTAAAGGCTGCAAGTGAAAGTTACCTTGAAGGAAAATGATACTAGAACTGTGATCCTCCTGGTTTATCTTCATTTCAAGAACAAAACTTTTCTCCAAAATTTTTCAGGTGCATAAATCTATGTTTCTAAACTTGATCACAGGGCTTTCATCTCAACAGAGACCAGTCTTTTTTATACCCCGCTCTAGTCACAATCCACAAAAATTCATATGGATTATTCATCTTCTCTGACAATGGCTTTGAGACCGTCACAGCATATTTGGATCGGCTTTGCAAGAAATGCGGTGCTACTCAGCATTTTCTTCTGAAACATAGCCCAAAGAAGTGTCTAGTGGCAATATTTACAATAACTTACATATTTAACTATCTTCCACATGCAGGAAATCCATATTTGCCTCCTCTCTCTATACTGGGGAGTTCAAAACTCTGGTGGCCTCAAGAGAACACCTGCTTCATTTGTAGGAGGGCAGAAACCTTCAGCCTACAAACAACTTCCCTTCCTCCTATTGATACTCCTCCAGTCAGTTGGAAAAGAGTAAAAATTTGTTGGGCCATAGAGAAAAAGAACAAAATGAGTGTTCAAATATACTGGGTATTTTGGTTAGGCTTGGATTTCTAGGTTTGATGGTGGTGGTGGTGGTGGTGGTGGTTTTGGGGGATTGCAAAGAAATTGAGAGGCTCTTAAAAACTTAATACTATTTTCAGCAACTATGAGAGCTGTGACTGCCTAACACTGAAAAACATCCAGGCTAGTGAAGAAGTTGAAAATGTATCTCTTAGGGCTTACTAGCCAGCACTTTACACTGCATGAATAGCTTGGAGCATTTTGACACACCAGGTTTTGTTATTTGTAGGGTCTTTCTGCTCTGTCTTCAACAACACAGAGCGAGGCAAAGCTTCTCTGTAGCTTTATGTCAGATAATTACTGTACACTCAATAAATGCTGGGGGTCAGAGACCACCTCCCTCACTCTCCCTTCTACATGCTGCAGGCTCTGACCTCAGTGCTTGGAGACTACAGTGCCTGGGCTGCAAGACAGGAAAGGGAACAAGCTTCAAAACCACAGAGAATTTGGAAAATGTAGAAAATCTGCAATGAAAGAAATGGGTATTTTTTTCAGTGATTGCTGTCAGCTATAGTTTAATGTTGCCTTACTCTTCCACAGCCAGTAATGGCTTAAATGAAAGAAAATTGTCATCGTCACAGAAATGGTTTGGGTGACTTTCAGCCACCCATTAACAAAGGTTTTACACAGAGGCTGTTTATTTCCCTGCTTGAGAAGTCCTTTCAAAGCCCAAGTATTGATAAACTTGAAAATATCTCCTTTCTAACAGCGTGAGCGTGAGAGCAATGCAGAGCTGGAGAACAGGGCAAGGAGGCCAGCAGCGATCTGGAAACAGGGACAACAATAAACTGCCTGTTCAGAAACCATTTAGGGGATCAGGGTAAGCCTATGGCAGCATGACCAGAGAAAAGAAATGCATTTCAACATCCAAACTTGGCAGCCACACTTATTGTCTCAGTAAGCTAAACCAGAGGAAGGTTAGGACTTGAACACAGTGGTCAAACCATGGACTGGATATGGGAACCAAGTTCTCAGTTCTCTAACTCTTCTGTACCATAATAAAGGGCTACATTAAAATTCAGGACTTCTCTTTCAAGAGGAAAAAAAAAAAACAACATGACTGGAAAATTATGTTTTTGACATAATTGATATGGGAGGAGAGGTCCCCAATTCAACATAAATAAATCAAATAACTTTCTGTTAACAACCTCCACAGAGTAAAAAATCTACCATCTCGCTGTAATTTACTAGGACACAAACACCTAACAACCCCCCCAGCAAACCAAAGCACACCATATTGCCATTTGTATTTTCTATCTCCTTTCCTGTTAACAGATAAAACAAGAAAATAACAAATAGGTAGCATGCTGCACAGAACTGATTTACAAACCTCTTATGACTTTTTAAACATCCCAGTGGCACATGTTGTTTGCCAATACAACTCAACATCAGGCAGAGTGCTCACAGCATAAACCTAAGACAGATGATATTTTGATTATAATTTCAGAATGCATTTCAACTTTTATTCCACTCTGTTTTTAAATCACTGCCAATGCTGACCTAAAAAAAGAGAAAATGAAAGGCAGTCTAAGCCTGTTGCTCGGTTCAGCCATTAAGCTCCTAACAAGATGTCTCTGTGCTCTTGCCAGTATTTGCAAATCTATCACATCTATCTGTGTGGGAAAAAGTGCTGAGCTCCAGGGACTACAGGACTGATGTGCAGGGAGAACTGGAATGGGATTCTTTCATGCACTAATGTGCAGTGTGGGTTTTCGCCCTGGTGGTATATTGGTTCTGATTCTTTTTATCATTCACTTCCTGTCATGAAAAAAAAAAATCAAAACAAAACAAACACAAACCACTTGCATGTCAGCATCAGAGGAAAAAAAAAAACAAAACATCTTTGACAGCTTTATCACAACAGAAGTAAACAGGCAGCTTCTGATTTTCCTGTGAAATCCACAAGGAAAAGAAAGAAAAAAATCTTTCCAATGTGAGCCATTGAAGAACTTATCTCTTTTGTTTCTTAGTCTATTTTTGCTTCAAAAAGGAATATATCATAGAAGATTTTAGTACAGGTTGCGAAAGGGTTCTTTTTCTTGTTTATTTGATCTGCAGACCAGAAATAAAAGACAAAAAACTTCAAACCAAAACAAAAAACTTGCTCTTATCTCTGAAGGAAGCAGTAGCTTTTGGCTTCCAAAGTAAAATATATTAATATAAGTTTATAGTGAGAAAATTAGTAGTCAATACAATGATAAAGACAAAGCCCTCTCATATGGAAGGTGTGTAAAAAATTCATTTTATTTCTGTATTAAGAAACACTTCTGCTTGAAAAGATGCACATGAACCAACATATTGGTTTACTGCTGTTTCTGCTCTCCCCAGGAAAGCTCTCTCCTTCCTGTCAAGGCCACTGGGGAATAGGGTTTAATAATTTTTGCACAGCATCTGGCAGAAAGAAGGGTGGGCTTACTTCTTGCTGCTTCAACACAGAAAGTAACTCTCAGAAAATAATCCCTATCCATTCTGGAAAGCTTCAGCTAAAGAACAACCAATCCTTTTCACCTAGTGGATCTGTCCTTGCTGTGGGGTCCCAAGCAGATTAAGCAGGAAAGCATGTCCATGCTTTGTACATCTTTATTCTCAAACCCTGTCAATTATTCAACTTTCAGAAACTTTCACCCCAGCAGAACTGAAATCAGTCTTTACTGGGGTCAGTTGGACCAGAATACTCAGAAGATATACTGAGCCATCCAAAGGAAAGTGTGAAAAGGGACAAAAAAAATATAAAAACTAATACTAAGAGTACAAAGAAGAGAAAGAAGATTTTAATTACTGATATATACAAAGTTGGAATCAAAGTAATAAAGAGGAATTAGAAGTACTCATTTATGTCTCTAAAATGTTGGTCTTAATCACTCCAGAGAGGCTGATATGACCAGAAGGGAGAACATCGTATTAACTAGTATTTCTTTCTCTAGATTTAGGTGTGTAACTCATTCCAGTCACCACAAGCATCCCACATAAGCTGCAGAAAGGATCCTGAAAGCGATCTGGAAAGTATCTGAGTATCTAAAACAGGCTCCTTCCCCAAAGTGCCCTTGTTGGGGCAGGGGGTTGCCTTTCTCTGGTTTTGGTTTGTTGATTCACACTTAGCTGTGACCACATCCTCGGTTGTGTGTCCAGACCATGAAAGGCCAAGGTCAGATTGTCCCTCTTGTCCCTGTCTTCTCAGAGTCCACAGGAAGAAGATCTGAGCCCACAAACCAGTAGTGAGACACAGCACAGGAGATCTCCCAGCTGGGCAGAAAACTCCTTGGTGCAGTTATTTTCTCAGAGTGGGTCTAAAACCTGTGAAATTCACCCAATTCTTATTGCCATTTCAACTCACCCAAGGGAACCCTGTATTCCCAGTCACCAAGGAAGTCATCCTAGACTCTACAGTGCTTAAATGCAACTGACAACAACTTGATTACTTGCATCACATCTAAATGATGAAATATTAACCAATTTTTATCTTACACACATATTTGCATACATGTATCTCACAGAGAAAGCAAGTGCACTCACAAACAAGTAATGACAATAGTAATGTATGCATGTGCATATTTAATACTTCTTTTAAGAGGACCTGATTCCACATAGTTGAAGACAATTATAAAACCTCATCAGTGAGAAGAAAGAAGTTAAACAGAGAAATGTGAACGATAATTGGAAGATGTTTGAAAACACTGTTTAGGCCTAAATGTCATTACTAAGGAAAGTTTCTCTGATTGAAAACAAACAACTGCAAACAAAAACAAATTTAGTCTAGAAGGGAAGCAGGTATTTAAAAAACAAAAGCAAACACAATATGTAAGGAGCAGAGGAAAAAATGCCAAGCTGATTGCAAAGAATATCAATAGGAGGTAATTATGAATCAGAGTCAACAATCCATACATACGAGACAGAGAATTCACCTAGGCCTGCAGGGAAGATGCAGCAGCTCTGCCAAAGACAGCTCAAGGTCACTTTGCAGAGCAAATGTGCTGGCTGCTCACATAAACAGAGTTTTCTTTAGGGAGTGCCAGCTGCCTACACTACCCCAGTCACCCCATCATGTCCTCCCCTGGCTCTACTCTGCTCCAGTCGATGTTTCAGCTGTGTCCAGTTTTGACACAACACTTTATGAAAGCCATGGATAAATTGGAGAGCACTCAGAATCACAAATATCCAAACAGGCGGTTTGCTCTGCAGAGACAGACTGAGGGAACTTTACATATTTATTCTGGAAGGAAAAGGCAAAGAAGTACATAACTGCTGCATTTCAACATCTAGACATCACAACACCCCGTTATTTTTCATGTATGCCAAGAAAAGGGACATAATTTGGATGAAATCAACTTAGATGTGATATGAGAAAATTGTGGGAGTAGCAAGTTACTTATACATATGAAAACATACACACAGAGGTCATCAAACCTTTTTAAGTTGAAGCTTGTAAGGAAAACTTCAACAAATTTTTTAAGGATAACAAAATATGTTTGATCTATTTCAACCCTTGCAGCAGAAGGAATCTAAATGCCTTTTCATCTCTGCATTTCTGCAACTCTCTGACCTAAGGTTTACAGACTAGATAGCATGAACTCCAGTCATATGAAGTTCAAGTTTGCATGCATCTCATACACAAGATAATTGTGTTGTGAAAGGAGAGCAATGGATACAGGAATACACAGTGACAATCTGGAAACCTCAATTCTATTAACAGTTCTATCAGTCACTCGTTGTCCAATTTCCCCCTTTTTCTTTTCCATTTCCCGCATAGAAAAGAACACATACAAGCTAAACAAGTGCTGTTAGCCTGCTTAATTATTGTTTGAGAGAGGTGACAAACTGTTTAAAGTACAGGACTATTAAGGGTCTGTGTTTTAATTACACTGATTTCATCCCAAGTCGCCCTGGATGACAATTGCTCGAAGCCTTAGTTACAGTGGCAAAAGACTGTCATATTAAATCTGTGAAGACTGGGCTATTATGGCAGCAAATTATGATGACAAAATTCTGTTCAAGTCTAATGAAACATTACTGCATCCACTAGGATGAATGTTAAATTATTTCTGTGCGGGTCTATATGCAGGTTGGTACATCAAGATGATGGCAAACTGAAGTTAATGCAAGCCTGCAGAGATGACATTACAAATGGCAAGATGATTGCAAAATGATGCTGCTGCAAGTGAACCGTGATTAAAAAAATAGGTTTCTAAACAGAAAAATGTGCTAAGGGAATGTAAAAATAAACCTACAGAAAATAAAACCAAAGACATTTTACTTAAAGCAAAAGACATACTGGATACAATTAGTGCTGCAGACCAATTCCCTGCCAAACCGGCCAACATTGATTAGGAGGGCACAAAGCCAGGATGAGACTGCCTTACAAGTAACTGCCAATAAATTCTGAGTAATGGTACTGCTAGGACATTTTTTTCCCACTAAAAAGAGGTAATTGACTCTGTAGAAACATAAATAATTTTTGAAAAAGTGCTCAAGATTATTGTCCTATGAAAGAATACGGTTTGATCAGGAAATTCTTTCTTAAATTTAATCCCATTGATGTTTTTCTTTCTTGGATTCTGGCAAGATTACCAGTACATGTCTAGAACCAGATCATTCATTAGGCCCAAAAGAAATTTGTTCATTCTCAGGTAAATTCAAATACATAGGATTCACACACAGCACTATAAGATTAAGGAGATTACATATTTGATATGCATAGTGCTCATATTTTAACGTGATTAGATCAGTAACACCAATATCTGCTAGTATATTTCCTCAAAGCAATGTTTGATTATTACTTCTAACATATGAGGAAAAAAATTTCAAAACCTGAAAAAAAAAATTCTCTTTTTTTTTTTTTGCATTTGAGGTCTTTCCTCCTTGCTATAATATTTCTTTCTACTGGTAAATACATTTCTATTTTGGCAACTGCAGGTACTCTGTGTTTTTTCAAAGGATTGGTGTATCTATCTACCTGTCTGATGCTCTATGTGTAATGTTTTCCATCTTATTATCACCCAAAATATATGATACTCAGTTCTTGATGAACTACACTGGTGAACTGAAGTGCTTTGTTTAAATAACAGGCTTTGTCAAGTGGTTTAGGTAGTGCCTGAACTTTAGGTTGAAAGCAGGCATAATTTTAACCTATCTAATAGAGAAGAAAATGAAAAAATCCCTGTTCTTGAAAATTTATAAGTTTTTACTGGCCAAATTACACATCCTATTCAGCAAAATAATAGAATGGCAAAATCTCACTAAAAATAAATAGATCTTAATAAGGTAATTTATTTCAGAGATAAGTACAGAGTGACTCATGCTTTTTTTTCAGATTTTTCTAAATAGTTCTGTAGCTAATAAATTAGTACTTGGAGTACAGAAAAGGAGATCAAAATGATGGTTCAGGGCTCCAAGTCACTCTGATTACAGACTGAAATTTGTAAGAGCCATTATCACTGCATACATTACATTAAAATTCATGTAGCTTTTCTGGAGACACACACACATTCCACCTGAAGGCATGGACTTTGTAGAAGACTAGGAAATCACTACATCCAGCTAATCACTAATCTGTCTGTTGGCATGGAACCTCAGCCAACTGAAGCTACCTGGGAATCTGAACTGAGCACTGGAAAAAAATCACAGACTGAAGTAACAAAAGATGAACCATATAGTGCTCCCTCACTCCCTGCCGATTTTAATCTTACTAAATACACTCATTCCAGTGAAGATATACACTCTGATGGCAATAAGATCTGTAAAATTTACTGAATTCAGTGATGTTTTATAACACTGAAAAGAAGAGATGATGGGAAAAATTACTGGGTTTTTTTTAATCATTAATGATAAGCAACAGCAACCAAAGCCACATTATTATAATGACATAGATAAAGTCCAACCAAGGAGTTTGAAACTTTAAAAGTCTATTCTCTAAGGAATTATTTAAAATCTTAATTGCTTAAAAATATTTAATTTCTTCAATGCACCAATTATAGGTTGGTTGTTTGGAGTTTTTTAACTTGTTAGTTGTCATGCAGCATATATACAAATGCTTATCACATTAGACCTGTGCGTTGACAAAAGTCTAAAGGGATTGTGTGTTGTGAGTAAAGAAATGTTTCCTGAAAAACACCTCATGTAAGTTTAAAAATGTAATTTAGATCAGAACTGGAGCAGCTTGGTTACTAATATGAAAACCAGAAATTTTTGCATTCTTCTGTTACAGATCCACTACCATACACCCTGAGTACCTACTTTCTCAGGAGCAAAATGCACCTCAAACTATTTTTATGCAATAAGTCTTGGCTTATGCTTGTTACATAAATACAACTAGATGATATATTAACATTAGAGAAAGTGAGCTAAATTTAAAATTCTCTAAAATTCATCAGTCCATGGAAGATAGAGCAACATATCCCATATGGAGGAAAAGAGCAGCACAGGGATTCAGAGAACAAAGTATTCGTCACAACCTCTGCAGGCTTTATGACAGCTGCAGATGACTAAATTTATTAAAAAAGATTTTATGTGCTTCCTGGTGATTTGCCTGGCCTATACTCAGTTCTTTTTAAAGGCACAGGTCTTCTATTAATCTTGGGTTAGAACCATCAGCCCCAGCCAGAAGTTCCAGTCACTGTGAAACATTTTAAATGGCCTGTGCATAAACACCTGATTTATTCCCTACTAATGCAGCACAAGCATGACTTCTGCTTTCCTTTTTGAAAAAAGAAAAAAAATATTTCAGACTAAAGTACTCTGTCACTCTTTAATCACTCCATTTAATTTATTTTCCCCGTTTGATAAACATATCCATATAAAACTTCTCAAAAGGATATACTTGACCAGAATGCAGATGCATCAATGATTACCACTACAACTAGAAGAAATATTCTTAAGCCAAAATATACAAACGGACTTAACATGATTTAATGATGGTGAAACATGTTTCAAGTATAAAATTCATCAGAAAATGCAGTAAGTACTTCAGCTACTATGTAAAGCTGTTTCAACATCAGCTGGGAAAAAACTACCAAATGCAAATGCTCATTTTTTAAAAACCTCTTCTGGAACTTAGACCCAGCATGTCCAATCATGGTACCAGTCTAATCTTCAGAAATTGCACTAAGAATAGAATTAACAGACGCAAGTATGAGTTAATAGAGAAATGTATTTTACATGGGCAATCACACATCTTCTGCCTGGTAGGGTTCTTTCAATGAGTCAGTGTGCGCAGTCAAGGGAAACCTCATTTATACAGTTTAAAGAATCCTCAATGCTTCCTCATTAAAGAACATAGAGAAACAAAGATGTCATAGGAAAGAGATCCACTTTCACAAACAAACAAATCATTAAAACACAGAAGTGCAAAAAGCATTCAGCTTTCTCAAGTGTGTGTGTCACCAGACACATCCCAGATCAGAGACAGCACTGGTCAACATATAAGGTACACTGATTATCATTACATGAATCTGGAAGAAGAGGGTAACTCCCAAGTTTCCTAATAATGCTAAGGTATTCAGGGAAATGAAAATGAAATTTGGCTGCAGAGATGCAGAAGAGCCTCAGAGTGTCAACTGGGCAATAAAAGAGACAGATGAAATTCAATATCGAGAATATGTGGAGGAAAAGAAATCTCAAATTTACGTACTCGGCATGAGCTCCAAACTAGTTATTACCACTCAGGAAAGAGATCCTGGAGTTATAAAAGGTCTATGAAAATATCAACTCCATCTTAGAAGCTGTCAAAAAGCAAATCAAATGCTGGCCATTACTATGACAGAAATAGAAAGCAACATACAAAATATCATTATGGTATTATTTAAAGTCTTCAGGTGTTCACACTTTGAATACTGTGGACTGTTTTGGTTCTCCTATCACTAAAAATATATAGCAGGAGTAGTAAGGACAACAGAAATGATTGAAAGCTAAGGAGAAATCGCTCCCATATAAAGAATGACTACAGGAGAGTCTTCAAGGTAAGGTGAGGGGAGGGTGAACGAGCATATGAGTCCTCTGAACCTGAGAAGGAGGAAGAGATTGCCCAGGGCATGCACACCAACCAAAGGAGCACAGCATTACAGCCTGAGGGACTAATCATTAAACCACACTAGAGAGGGGCTGAAGGCCAACAGGCAGATACAGTTCCAGGAAGAGGGTCCTGGCACCATCCCTGACAGTTTCCAAAATCATCCTCTCAATGTACAGGGAACAAAAGAGCTGACCCAATACTGGGCTTCCCCACATGTGCTGGGAGCAAATCAGAGGGGTTGGCTGTGCTGCTACAGGAGCCTGAGGTGCGTTCATGCCAGAAGTGCTGTGGGCAGTGCTGGCCTCCAGGAGGATGCTGTGGAATTACAGAAGAGCAACTGGAAACAGTCAAGGGGTTGAAGCACAGAGAGCTGGGATGGTTCACTTTGTAGAGGAAAAGGCTTAAGGAAGATAGGACTGAGTCTTGAAAAGCCTGAAGGAGTGAACAAGCTGCATAAGGAAATTATTTACCAAGTCTTGTAATACAACAAGATTATACAACACGGTATATGATGCACAATTGGTTTAAGAGATAAAAAGAAAGTATTTCTACAACCAGTGGGCTACCCACTTCTGGATTTTGCTGCACAAGGAATTTATGGAGGCAGATGTTTATCAGCTGGTTTAGAACAAAGGTAGACAAATTGATGGAAGTCTGTTGACAGGTGCTAAAAAAGAATGGGGCCAGAATGTAAGCTCTAGCATTTTTAATATAGTGATTGTAGATGCTGTGGTAAGATGAGAAAATGGATCTCAGAAAGTGCCCGCACTCATGTGCTCTCCCTATCATCTTCTGTTGCCATTTTCAGGAGAAATAATCCTTGGCTTGATGCACCATTGTTCTGACCCAGCAGGACATTTTATATGAACTTAAGTTACAGGGAGAAGTACAGCTGAACATAGCTGAGGTGTACTAAGCTGATGGGTCTTTAGAGAAGACAAATAGAGAACAATTTTTCACTGTCTCTTTTAGCAGATGAGCTGGACAGAAGAGAGAAAAAGAAAGGAAGAAAATCAGCAAGACTGGTTCAAAACAAGCAACAAGAAATATCTCTTCACCCTGTGAGTAGCTAAAGGACAGGATTCTGCTGCTGGTTGATGTGGATGCCAAGAGTTCACATCACTTGGCTACCCTGGGAGCCAGGTACCAGTAGAAATTATTCCCTGGCACCAGCAGAAATGGATGTCAGGTGCCTGCAGACAAGTCCCCTCAGGCACACAGTCATTTCTCAAAGCAAAAAGAAACTGGACATGTCCCCTACCTGTGCCCCACTTCAAGCACCAAGCAACACTCTGCAGACAGCATTACAGCACCTCTTTTCACACTCACCATGCAATCATCTCTTTATTTCCTCTGCCCCATTGCCTTGCAGGCAAAATTCTGCTGGTAAGCTTTGATGGGAACTGTGCAACACAGGTTAAATCACTGGTATTATTCTTATCTTTTTTAGTTACAACCACCTCTGAATTTAATAGTGCTGGGTGTTTTAGAACAGCAGTGTTTGCATGACAAAATATTAAAGAGCTTTCCACCTTTTTATCATATATCCTGCTTCCAAGGGCTTATAATTTAGCTGAGAAAATGCTCAGAGCTGAAGATCAGCACTCAAAGTCTCAGTGTGGAGGCAGCATTTCATTTCAGTTGTGAGAGGGAAAACAGTATGTCATCTTTATAACTATCAATAGAAGGCTTCTATGGGGTTTTTACTTTCTGGATTTTTTCCTGTTCTAAGACATTTTCCTGTTTCAAGTTAAGCAACTGGATGTATTAATAAGTGACAATCAGCGGTCACAGCATGAACAAGAAAAGATAACTGTCTTTAAAAAAAAGATGGTACCAAATCAGTGTACATTTTCCACAGCTTTACATGAAACACAAAGATCCAGTTCTGTAAAGCATAACTACATAGTCATCACTCCCATGCAGTGCTGACAAAACTGTAAAAGGTTTTAAACATTGGGTTCATACTTTTACATTCAGGCGAAAGGATAGATACTAACTGTAGGAACATGTGTAAGACAGAGGAATTCTTAATTTATCATTTCCAAAATCTTGAAAGAAATCAAAAATCTGTTCTTTACTTTAGAGAATTAATGGTTTAAAAGAGGTAACAGCCTTTCAAAGTCTCGAGTTTGTCAGTTGTTTTCATGGATCTGACTTCAGAAATATTTACTAATTATGTAGTCATTATATCAAAATGTCTTGTTTATTAACATAACATTTTGTTTGCCTTTCTTCCTATCTGCAGATATACAGTGAACTGGAGTTGTCTGCAGTCCCAAAACATGCATCACGCACATATACATCTCTGTGGAATTCAACTCCTGGCATGGGTGAATAAGAGGTTAATTCATTTCCAATATCCATCACCAGAGGTACTGAAATAATAAAATATTTTACTTTACGTAAGCTTGTGTGCCATTCCCTTCTCTCAAGAGCTTCATTAGAATGTGAGAAAGCAGAAGGAAATTGCCACATGTTGGAAATAACCATCCCTACAGATTAAAAAATACACATTGAACAGAAAAAATGGTAAATATATTTGGGTATGTGTGTATATGTATATACACAAAGAGATACATACAAGCAAACATACACAGCTTTAGAATTATTTTAGAGGAAATACATGGCCATGGAGACTGGAAAGAAAGGGTAAGTGTCCAGGATTCATTTCAATAGGGAGTTTGACAGAAATAGGATAATTGCTATACCCAGTTCTAGAAAGGGTTTCTAGCTTAGTTTAAATGTTTCTGGAAATGAGGGAAAGCTTAAGATCTGAAGTCTTCCAGGGAGCCACAACACACAAGAGTAGTCCTGGGCTTATTCCATTAAGGGATGCACACACGTGTCTCCTTGCTGGCTGACAAGGTGCACAAAGCAATGCAGAGCTTTTTTTTGCAGAGCCACCAGCCCAGACACAACGAGGTGCTGAGGAACGCCAGTCATGAGCCACTGGATGGGCTCCTCGTGGTGGCAGCTCTTAATTTCATTTTTAGGGAACCTCCTCATCGATCAGTCTTTGGATTGTCTGAGTCTAATCCTTATTCAGGAAGTATGCCTTGACATAATCAACTTTAGCAATTATTGCACCGTAGCTAATCTCTGGCTGCAGAAGAAAGCATTGAGCAGGCATGATGGTATTACTCTGATGGTACTTCACCTGTCCCCTGTATCATTTCTACACCTAATAGCCTCAGAGCTCAATGTAGTTCTGAAATTTCACTGATGGTCTCCTCTGGGGCATTATTAACAGATTACTCCCATGATTTGATGACAGGCTATGTTACAAACATACACAGTTGCTTGAAAGATATTAATTGCAATGTATGCTGTTCTGCAAAGTTCTTGCCAGCAGCAATCTCAAAATGAAATCCCTCCAATGCTGTTTTCATAGGCACAGATATCATTAGAATATTTTCATGGCAGCCTGCATCAACAGTGGTGTGCTCATCTTTCAAGTGAATCCCATGGTCCCTTCCAGTTATCTGGGGGGTTGTCTACATGGGGGAATTTGTGCAAAGTAAGGCTGCATTTCAATTTACTGCTCAGCAATTACTGCAGACAGCTGCTCATGTGCACCACCTCGTGTAAGGAAGCTCTTCTGCCTTGACTCAGAAAATGGTGCTGCATGGGGGTGCTTTTGGAGCGCAATTAAAAATGTTAGATGAGGTTAAGCTATTTTCTCACAGTAGAAATCACGCTGGTGTTTTTCATGTGCTTTTCTCTCCTTTTAGACATGCCCTTATGGATTCTCTTTCCATATCCTTAAACTGTGTTTTCCTTCAGCTTCACCTCCACTATTGAAAAGAAAAAAAATCCTACCATCATAAAATAAAGATTTATTGACACCATCAAAAATATCCTGTTTCAAGTTCAAGAGAGGCTGAGGTTTTGATGCATGAAGCCTCGTTTCATTTGCCTGATCCATTCTGCTAAAAAAACTATCCAAGACTTTCTTTTCATAGCAAATTCTTAGAAAACAGCTCTAAGCTTTCAGTGTCTTAAAGGCATCGATTAAAAATATTTCCCTCAAAAAGTAAAGCATTGCCAAACATACATCCTCTTATGTACAAATAGTAGTCAGTTCATTCAAATGCAGTTTAAGAACTTCCACAAAAGAGATGCATCCTTGAGACAAACAGGAAATGAGATCCCAAAACTGAGATTCCATTATTTTGGGGGTAATTTTTAGCAAAGCTGCCTCCATTTGACCAGGTTTTCTTTTATTAACTGACAGTTTTAAAATTCTTCCAGACTCCAGAGAGAAAAAAAAACCAAAACAAAACAAAAACCAACCAACCAAACAAACAAACAACAAAAAAAATTGGATGTGGAGGTACTGAAAAAAGGGAGACCCCTCTGCTTCCCTCCCCACCCCTCTGCACACATGCACGCTTGTACACAGAAACATACCCTGAAATACCAGTTTTAAAATATACAGAGACCCTGGAGAGAGTCAACACTAATGAAACTTTAAAAAGCATGTAAAAAGAATGCAAAAACCCACAAATATTAAAAACCATGCCCAGGGGTTGAGAGAATAACGATAAGAGATTCCACAGTGGTTATGACAGAAACTCTCTCCTGGGACAGGGGTGGTTTATCCACGCAGCAGAGGTGGAGGCGTGCGTGCCCAGCTGCCCACCAGCCTCATTCCACACCCTGGCCCACCTTCCCTGCCACTGAGCCCTTTGGAATTGACTCCTGGTAGACTTCAGAGGCTTTGTGAAGGCAAAATGGGGAATAAATGCTGTGTTGGGGGCTGGATCTTAGGAGGAACATTCCTCTGGGGTGTAAGGGTCTTGTATCCACTCCTGTAAAACCGAGGTGTTCGTGTTTGCAAAATGAGCCATTTCTGGCACAAGAGCCTGGGTGCAGGGTGATCCCCATAGTCCCTGGGCTATAAACCCCTCAGGAGCAGCAGCCCTCCTCTCATCAGACTCGTACAGCTTGGGCAAAAGCAGTTTGAAGGATAATAATGAGCCACCAGCCAGAATATTTATAAACCCACTTAGAGCAAATTCTTTTGTGACACAGGGTTAGAGAATAAGGTTCAGAGAATGGCAGCACACATGCCAAGTGACCCCATGGGCTCCATCCTGGAGCAAGGATGAAGAAACCATGAACATCAATATCACTCCCCTTGCAGCAAAGGATTTGGGCAGGGAGAGGGGAGGGTGCAGTGAGGCCCTGGATTCACCCTCTCCAGGCTGAAACCTTGCACCTTGAAATGCAGGGGGGCAACAGAGAAATGAGCTAACATCAGAGAAAAGGGTGCCTATCCTGAATTGGGCGTGTACTCAGAACTGCATATATGACCATAAAGTACCCACAGCCCTGTTCCTGGGATTAGACTGACAAAAATTTAATTAAGAAAACCAGCTGGCAGGTTTGGCCAACAGCTCTGCTCCTTCCACCCACAGAAACATCCTGAGTGTATCAGACTGATAAGGATCCAGTCTGCAACTCGGGTGCAACAAAGCTGGAATGGGCTTCTGACAGACCAAAACAGTCAGAAGTTCTACAGGTAATCTAAAAACAACATCATTTAAGAGTAATGCATCATAAAACAAAAACAAATTCTGGGCTCAAAAGTCAGCCTGATTTGAGGCAATATTTTGTCACAAAGATTGAATTGGCTCCTTGTATAAATGGGAACTTGAATTTTATTGTGTGTCTAAACACATTTATGACATTGTGTAAAGGAATCTACATTATCAGTAAGAATGTTGACAGGACCAGACCCACAGAAAACTTGTCTCAAAAAGCCCTGGTGATTTTTCTGGTATTCTGAAAAATGCTGGATGGGTAAAATGAGTCACCTCTAGAAGACTCTTAAGGGCAAGATGCAGGGACTGGGGATTTAACTGGAGGGAAAGATGATATGGCATTAATAACTACTGGGTTCCCTGGCAGTGAATGGGAGAGGCTTATCAGAGATACCCCAAAAGTTAAACCAGTAAATAATGGTCGAGAATATGCAAGATCATCCTTAAAACAAAAGTAAGCCAAAGCAACAGTAAAAAAACCCAAGAAATAAGACCCTCCAAAAAGTCCCCCCAATTATCCTGATTCCTCTTAATTATGCAGAAAAGAAGACAGGACTAATTTCCATTACTTAACCAAATGCAAACTGGGAAATAAAAGTAAGGTGGTTGTTTTGTTTTTTTTTTTTTTTTCCCAAACCACCCAAAGCCATGCATTGTAAATCTTCTCCCTCTTCTTCCCATCACACAATTGGAAGGTCATTTGCATTTTTAATAAAATACCTGCTGTGCATTACAGTACTCAGTCAGAGAGAGGAAGCACACTGGAGCTTGCACTGTTGGATGATGAACTTCTGTCACGTGCTGTGGCTCAGGCATCCCTGTCAGAGCAGAGCTGCACTTTGCCATGTAATGAAGCAACTTAGAACTACTTATTCAAAGCCTCGAACTTAATTAGCAGCAGAGCAAGGCAACTAACTTGCAGTGAATAAATTGTCAACGTCACTTCTTTCTATTCATGAACGTTCTATGATTAGCACTAATTATTCTTATAATTATTCAAATTTAATTCACCATGTTATTAAAATAATATTTAGTCTACAGTTCATTCACCAGGAGCACGAATGCTATAAATGAGTTTATTAATTCTGAATATCTGAGTAGATCATATGGTTCAAGGTGTAAAGCTGAGAGTCAGAGTGTCCAGCCAGTTACCTACAACACTGAGTTTTACATTAACTTCCCTGCTTTATTCTCTGAACACTGAATAAATGTTGGAAAAATTGCTATTGGTCCACTTATTGGCTAAGTACTTTTTGGAAGAGGAACATAACTGAGGCAAAAGTAATCCATGTGAGTGTTTGTAAGGGGAAGGGAAATACAGGGGAAAAGTTACAAATGAAAAACACTTCACTAGGATTTTTCACAAGTTCAAACACCACAGCTCTTGGAATGAAGCTGTTAGCAAGCTCTCAGTTAATAACATTCCTGTCAATAGGAGCAGAACTCACGAGAGGATGCTTCACTCAAAACTGTACTTGTAAGAATGCTGATAAATCTAAGTCAGCATTTAATAACCCAGCAACTCTGGGACAGGTAAATTCATAGTACCTAAAGTACCTAAAACAAGAGTTTGCTGCCTTGTTTTTTGTGTTGCCCTGAACTTCTTCCAGGATTTCTGGTCTTAATTTTTTTTCTTCAAAAGATTTATTTCAGATCAACTACAGTTGTTGTCCTCCTCCTGTGCCTGCTGCAGTGCGTGAGGGTAGAAATCTGCCTGCTAAGATAAAGGAAATTTTGGATTATGGAATAAATCCTTCATTCAAAGACAGGGAGACTTTTTACTACAGTCTGTGGTGACAAGGGGCAATGCATTTAAACATATAGAGGGTGGGTAGGTTTAGACTGGACAAGAGAAATTACAATGAGAGTTGTGAGACACTGGAGCAGTGGAGAAGTTGTGGATGCTCCATCCATGGAATTGTTCAAGGCCAGACTGGATGGAGATTTTATTTAGTTAAAGACGTCCCTGCCCGTGGATCAGATGATTTTTAAAGGCCCCTTCCAACCCAAACCATTCCCTGAGTCTGTGAAAACAAACACATAGATGAACACGAAGGATGAGTAGTGGTATGAAACAATTTACCCACTAAAGGAAAAAAAAATAGACTGGGAGTCTTTATGCTGCAGGAAAAAAAAAAAAAGTTTTTTGTAAGCAGGTAAGCAGGATTCTTGTGGCAGAGAGAATGGAGACATGTCCTGTCCACCACACCTAAGCCCTGGCCCCCAAGCCCCTGGGAAATCCAGTGGCCTGCACCACTCTTCTGTATCAGTCATCCTCAGAATGATGAGCACACATGGGGTGCTCACCCAGCCTGCACCTGGCCACCAGCACTTTGGGAATCTGGCAAATACCCACTACACAGCAAGAGTGCTTCAAGCTCAGCCACGGATGTTGAGAAAAATCAATGAAGAACACAGAGCAGTGAATAGGGTTTATCAGCTGAAACTGTGGAAATGGGGAACTATTGACCAGCAGATCTATAACAAGAGGAATTTGGGACTTGTTTTCTTCATGATCTTTTTACCTGAGAAAGAAAAGAGATGTCATTTAAGGCACAAAAGAGTACATCTGGGATAGTCCTTGATAATAACCAGGAGGCTGGAGAGTGTTCCAGCCCAGCCCCAGCCCAACCCACTCCAGGACACCCCTCTGTGGGAACAGGTAGGGCATACTCTGGGGATCACCTCATGTCATGATGGTGCCTCCTGCCCCCTGAGACTGATTCCAAATGAAAGATTTTCCACAGACAATTGTCAAACAGAAGCGCAGTATGACAAGAAAGCTTCTGGTCTGACTCAGTAAGCAGTGTCTGCAGTCTTTGGTAATTATTAACAACATTTTATGCTACATATTTATGTGTTATAGATACCATTTAGAAGTGTTTTTCTAGCTCAGAACTAACTGATAGAAGCACCATTAGATGTCTCAAAAGAGATTTCCTCTAGCTGGAAATTAAAACATTTTTTACAAAAGCATGGACACACTCAGGCATATTCTCTCCTAAAAATCTGGACTGTAGGCAGAGCACGTATGAGATTACATAACAAGAAGTGAGATGAATAAATGCCTTGTTTTTCATAAATGCAAACCATACCTTCCCTCTGACATCCCTCTGTCTCTCTGCAAGTATAAAAGCAGATCAGAAGAAAGAAAAGGTGCTTCTGTTATGATGGATTCGTTCCAGGGAACAGGCCCTTTTGTTTGAAGGGACAGGCAGACAGCCCATCCTTACTCTGCTGCTGTGGTCCTGAGGGTATCTGCCTCTAAAACCTTTGCACACCTCTTGACACCAATATGACACCATCACCTTATTAACCTCTTATCATCAGTGCACCCCAAAATTCAACATCTAGCTGAAGCTTTCTTTATACCAGTGCCCTATGAAAATTCCCCATAATTTGAGCAAAATTTCAGTTAGCACATTTAACACTTGTCGAAGACCAGATTTCTGTATGCTTGAGTCAAATTCTTATCCAATCAACCAACTGCACATATTGAGCAATATATAACTAGTTATGGCCAAATGTATCATGCAAATACTTTTTCTCCTAATATAACAATGCAGGATGGCTGTTCAGTCATCTGTGCAAAATGAGATGATGGTTGTGATTTAATTTACAGTGGACAAGACACAGTACTGTAAGGAATTCTCATGGTTTCTTTTTATTGGTGGAAGCTGAAAAGCAATGAAAAGTAATCTGCCCTACACTTCTGTGGTTCAGGAAATAGTCCATAAGAAAGTCTACTTAGAAAAAAAATCAAAAAGGGAAGGAGAAAGGAGAGTGTCAACGATAAATGAATAATATACAGACATGTCCACGGTGATCTGAATAATTCAGCACACAAAATTAAAGCATGTTTCACATCTGCCACCATAAAAGATAAAGCTATCTAGTCTGTTTTAAAAGTATAATGATTACAAGGGAGCACTTCTGATTCACGCTCAGGTGTAGTTTGAATGCCAACCCTGTGGTCCCCACAAAAGAACATCTCAGAGCTCTGGGCTGAAAGAGCTCCAACTGTGCAGTTTTAATTGACTAGAAACAGCAAAGTTTTAAAGTGCCACCTGTTACCAGTAAACCCCAGTGGTACTGACCAGCCTGCAAAGACTCTGCACCCTTGTGATGCCTCCATCCACCAAGTGAGATGCCAAAAAATGACCACTGCAGTTATTTTTCTGGCTGCAGTGAGAACAACCCTGTTCTCCCTTCACCTCATCCTAGTGCCCTGCCAAGCCTCCTTCTGCATCTGAGTTTGGGGTGCCAGTCTAAAAAGCAACCCTTCCAGGCTCCTTGACTTTCTGTGTCTGAAGTTTCAACAACACACCATCTGAGACTACAACTGGTTCCAAATGCACTGATCTTCCAGCAAATGCTTCTTTTCCAAGTGGAGACAGACCAGCAGCTAAGCACCAAATGGTTCCAGTGGGTCCATATGTCTGCCAAATTTTCACCAAGATGCAGTGAGATAGAAAACTCAGCAAGCAGAAAATTCCTTCCTATTGTGTGAAGATACGTGACAGCCACGCCTTTACTACGCCATCACACCTTACGTACTCAACTTGATGTAAAACTGGATCTGTCTCTTCTGGGGGAGCCAAGAGGGCATGTGTGGGAGTGCAGTGGCTGCTGCAAGGAGAAACTTTGATCCCAGGCACAGCAGAAGAGCCCCTCATTCCCAGGGAGAGCAGTGCCAGCAGCCCATGCCACTGGCAGGGCCCCAGCTGCTGTGGGCCAGGCGCTGCCTCCACGCCAGCTGGGAGAGATGGCTCAGCTTCTCCCTGGACAGGCACCAGCCCTGCTCCTGAAAGCTCCAAACATTCCTCATAAAGGAACAGCACAGCTACACACGTCACTGACTTGGAGTTTTATAAGGGATCTACTGCAAACAATGCCTTTTGTATTAAATTACTGGGGTTTAAAATGCAGCAAGGTGCAGGTTCTTCCAGTAGGGAAATGATGCTGCCAGCTGGTTTTCCAAAGTAAATCCTCTAAAATCTTGGTTGGGCTTTTGGGATAAACATCTTGTATTTTGTCCAAATAAGCTTCCATGAAATCTGACTCATTGTTTTCATTTTAGAAAGTTACTTATACAGGAAAAAATACACACTAGGTATTAAAAAAATCCAATCCAAACCAAACCAAAACTCAAAAAACCCAACAATCTCCTCCTTTAATCAGAATATGGAAGCGTTTTTCATCACTGAACAAGCAAATCCTTTTTCTTTGGTACCCTGGAGTATTAACAGGTGGCCATAGCCCCTAGCTGCATGAAACTACCATATGCTACAGAGATCAAAATTAATAAACTAACAGTACAATGTGCCAGTTTATTGTGCTTGCACTTAATTTTAATTTTCTTTTTGGTGTTTTCTTTTACTAAAAAACATATTTGTTGATTTTTAGCCTTAATACCAGTAGCTCCAATTTTGAATTCTTTGTTCTAGCCTCATACCAGGTAAGCACACATACAGAACCATATTTATGACACTACATTTCAAAATACCCCTTCATTTGTCTTCCTCTGTGACTCTCTATGCTAAAACATTAGCAGTTCCATATACTTTAACAGTGGAAAATTTATCAAATTTCCTCTGACATAGGATTATGTGCATAATAAAAAATTATCTGAATCTCATTTAACTGTACAAATTCATTTCTTGTTAAATACTAATCAGCTAGAACAAAGTATCACATACAATCTTCTTCTCCCTTCTCTACTTGGCACTTTTAATGGGTCTTTTAAAAATTCTCTTTGTTTTCCTCCACAAAAACTGTTAATAATTGGCAAAGAAACCCACTGATGCAAATACTAGATGAATATGGAAACCACAAAGCATTAGTTCATGTGGAGGAAATGAGCAGAGGTGCCTCCAAATATAAACAGGCAATGCTTATCCTACTCTTCAGAGAGCCCCAGTGTTGGCTCCTAAATTGAAACGTCTGCCAAAAACTACACAAAATTCTGTGTCCAAAACCAGGAGGAAAACATTGTCCATATTGTAAACCATTTGCATGACAATTATGGCCTTGAATCAGTAACCTTCTATTCATGTGAGTAATCAGCACTCCACTGAGTGGTTTCACTGACTCCTCAGCCACTGCTTGTACACAGATGCACTGTAGAAGGGTTTTGTCCTACTGACTGGGGTGACTGCCAAGACTCACAGGGTCCAGCACTGGTTTTATGGTGAAGTTACACCATCACTGACCCTGTGTAAAAATAGAATCTTGACCCCTCTAGAGCATTTCCCAAGAGCAGCCCCAGCTGTCCTCTCTCCAGACATTTCTGGGAGGAACTTTACTCTGTTGTCTAACCTCCTTTCAGCTGCTCATGGGCTGTGCTGCTTGTAGCAAGACGTTCTGACAACTGTGTGTACATCCTTTTGACCTTCATCTTGCAGTTTTATTGCCTCGCTCTCAGGGCTGGTGCCCATTGATGCTGGGAAGAGCAGTCTGCTCTGGGTTAGGGGCAGGTTACACACAAAAAGTGTACTATTTGCACGGTAGTGACAGGGAGAGTTAAGGTTGTCATCCAGCTCTAGGGGCATTCCCTCATATGTATAGCACTGAAATAGTGGAAGAAAATAGCAGAATTCACTGGGTTTTTTGTTTGTTTGTTTGTTTGTTTGGGGGTTTTTTTTGGGGTTTTTGTTTTGTTTTGTTTTTGTTTTTTGGTTTTTGATTTTTGTTTTTTGTTTTTTTTTTCCTTTCTCACTAATTCCTACAACCTCCTAACCACTGAGAAAAATACAGATCCCTTTTTGACACACCTTTCCTCAAAGCCTCACACCCTCCTTTTTTCTCCCCATTCTCAAAGGCCAGGAGGGAAGGAGCAGAGGCAGTGCTGTTAATCCTTCCTAAAGTACTGACTGAAACCCACTGAAATCGATGGAAAATCTTCCAGTGATTTTAACAGACTCAGATCACAGTTCTCAGCAGACATGAGATGTCTCCAGCACACATCATCCTGGAGAAAAAAGATAGACAGGCAGAAGTGCAGCCTACTTCCCTCACTTGCTCAGGTAGGGTTGGTGTCAGCTGAATCAGAATTTCTCAGACCCAGGGACACCAGGACATGCTGACAACTTCAAAGACATAACAGAAAACAAAGAAAAAACTCACGTACTAATCTAGTTTGTCAATATGCATCAATTTCATTGAATTTTGTGATTCCTGCTTCCAAACGCAGGATGGATAGGTTTTCTTTTTTTTTTTTTTTCTTTTCCCTGAAAGAGATTGTTTTGATGTTTTCTAAATAAAGCATCTTCATGTTTAATTTCCGAATGACACTTCAAAGCTAAATGAATTATATCACTGGAAAGCTTTTCCATAAGAAGCTTTTCAAAGGATGCCAAGTCTTGATTTTTGCAGGAAGAGAAAAAATTACCTTTATTCACATTTCTTTTTTTTTGTTGCATGATGTAGCCAGCATATAATTTTGAGTAAATTATTTATATAGCTCTCATCCCAGTCATTTGGTTAAAATAATGGAAAGGCAACTTTCACCTATGACACATCAAAACTTCTGAGAAACCACTAAAATAGGAACCTAATCCCTTAATCATTATTCAGGAAGAAGGTAAATCAAATGCAAGTTTTACCTCAGAGGAGGCATAAGAATGAGGCTATAAACTATATACGGCTTATCCTCAGTCAAGCCACTGCTAATTTTTATGCCTGGTTTTCATTTTGTCTTATTCTTAGTTGCTCAAGGTAAGCTTTATTATCATTGATGTGCACCAGAATGTTCTTATGAATCTGTAAGATCACAATATAATTCTGCTAATCTAAATATTTTTCTTATTTAGAAGAGGTTAATGCTCAGTCTGTAAAATAATACCAATCCTAATGGTTAATGCAATTCTAGTAGCCAAAGGACAACACGGAAACCCAATTCAGAATAACATGTTGTGGAGAAAGCATTTTCCAATATCTCAGCCTTGCAGATCTATTTCAATTAACATTTGAGGAGATCTGAGACATCATAAAATAAAAGTAAGTACTAAGTTTCCAAGAAACATAAACTGAACTGTAATTCCATTGCACACGAACGTACTCCATCTTCTCAAAGAGCTGAACTGTGGTTTCCAGTATTGGCAGGAGGCACTCTTATAATAACATTATGTGTATACTGTAGTTCCCTTGATGTCTTTCATCTTTTTTCATAAACAAAATTACAGTGACAGTGCAGTTCATTACAGGAGGTTTCATTAAAGAATTGGTTTATTTTAAGAGAACAGCAGCAAAGAACTGTCTTCAGGGATGGAGCCGAGTAAAAGGCCTGATTATGCCTCCACGAAAATCAGGCAGAAATTATGCACGATTTTGACACTGTAACACAGGAAAATCCTCTTAAGAGACACAGGGAACAAACTGTTCCACTGTGACACGCATTAATAAGCAGATGGAGCCCTGTCAAGTTGTTCCATGGTGGCAGGTTTGGCCCTCCTGAGGCCTGGCTCCCTGTTCTCTCTCAGGGCCGGCAGTGCCCTGGCTCCAGCCCTCAGAGCTGCAGGACGGACCCAAGGGGGATCACAAAGCACAGAATGGGTTGCAATGGAAGACACCTGAAAGATTATCTGGTTCCAACCCCCTCGCTATGGGTAGGAATGCTACTCACCAGATCAGGTGCTCAGGGACCCACCCAGCCTGGCATTGAACACTTCCAGGGATGGGTCATCCACAGCTCCTCTGGGCAACCTGTTCAGTGTCTCACCACGCTTCATAAAGGATTTCTTCTTAATATCTAATCTAAATCTACCTTCTCTCCATTTAAAGCCAGTCCCTCTTGCTCTATCACTACACACTTTTGTAAAAAGTCCCTCTCCAGCTCTCTTGTAGATCCCTTCAGGCACCTGCAGGTGCTCTAAGCCTCCTCAGAGCCTTTTCCTCAGGCTGAACAACCCAAATCTTCTCAGAGCAGAGGTGCTCCAGCCTTCTGACCGTCTTCATGACCTCCCTCTGGACTCACTCCAACAGGTCCCCGTCCTTCTTGTGTTGGGGGTCCCAGAGGTGGGCACAGTGCTCCAGGTGAGGTCTCACAAGAATAAAAGAGGAGGAGAAGTTGTGCCAAGGTGCAGCAACTGGGAAATGGGAGCTTTCCAACTGCTTTGCCTTGTTGGAACCCAGAGCATCCCTTTAGCTGCCCTGAGAGCTCAGGAAACCCTGGCCAATCGGTCTGGGAACTGAGCAAGGGAAATTTGAGTTTTGTCCAAGAGCACTTGTGATACCCTGGGCCTGTCCAGGGGGGTGAACAGGGGGGTTTTTCCTCTGTTCATGGGGGTCACAGACCATGGCACAAAGCAGAGATGAATTACAAATCTCAAGAGTGTGAAACACAGTAGTTTAGCTTATCACTGTAAAAAAATATGTAGTTTTTGGTTTTTTTGTAATAGAAGTAAATGGAGACAAGATGGAGATTTTGGGGCGGTCCCTGGGGCTTTTCTTCTTCACCTCCATTTTCTGCTGTGACGTTAGCACAATGTGGCTTGGGGAGATTGGGCCAAGTGGAGATGGTCTGTTTGATGTGGATGGTGGACGTTGGTGGGAAATGGTAAATAATATGTTCATAATAATCTGTGTATAAGACAACAACCTTTGAGGGCAGGGGGAGTTCCCTGATGGCCACTGTTCAGAACAGACCTCGCTGAGGACAGAGCAAACTGTGAGATAAGAGAAAGAATAAACATCATGATAAACCTTGAAAATACAGAAGCTTGAAGCCTCCGTCTCTTTCTTGTGTCTGCCCCGAAGCATCCAGGAGGGCAAAAGACTAAACCACCTTGAATGTCGGAAAATCACAGACCAACATTACCTGAGTACCATGCAGCCCACTCATCTTCTCCTTGCCATCAGGGCTGCAGCTGGCTCTGCAAAAAGCAATAAAGTGGGGTCTCCCAACCATTTCTTTATTTCTCCTTTCCATGCCAGTAAGACCAGTTCCTAGAAAACACCACTGCCTTCTAAGTGACTGGCAAGGTTTTTTTCATTTTTTCTGAGTCTGCCACTTTTCTTTCACAAAAAATAATCGCCAGTTTGGGATTAATCAACTAAAAGGTCACCTTGTTGCTCAGAGTTTTCAAAAATGTAATCCAAATAAATGTGATAGGGTAGTTTTTGTAACTGTGTTTCTCAGTCGAATCAGATATGCTGTCTCCTATTGTTACTGCAATTTACCTCCCTTGTATATGCTGCTAAGACAAGACACAATCAACACCATCTATGACTTCAGGCAATGGGTTGATGGAAGAGTAATTTCTCTTTTTTTTTTTTTTTTTTTTTGTTGACACTATTTTCACTCTGCTCTCTGGAATGACAGCTTTGAGGTATCTGTGATAAAGATATGCAGTCAAGAGCATTACTGGCTCAGAAATACTTTACCCCCAGAAGACTTAGTTCCAGTATTTCAAAAATCCTATTTTTTAATCTTCCTCCAGAAGGCAAACATAATTGCCTTTTTCTACCTGGGCTCTGACAAAGTAGTCAAAGCCACACAAAAAGAGCATCTCCCTGTTTTCATTTCCCTTTTAGACAGGAGCAGTGGTTGAGTACAGTGACCTCTCCTCTTGTATGAAGTCCAGACACTCTGGGCTGTCTGTAACCAAGCCAGCAGCACAAGACACCAAGCTATTACCCCTGACTTATGACCATAACACCTCTTAAATGTGAATTCCTTCCAGGTTGTTATCTTTCCTTTCAACAACTTCAATGAAAAAGAATAGAGAGGGGCCTTAGGACAGATTTTCATCACTCCATGTGGTTGTCAGACTATTTTCCTTTATTGACACTATGAATACATAACTCACTGTGGTTTCTGAAACATGTTTAATGTATGATATATTAAGAGCTGTAGAAAACACAATATTAAAATTCTAACATGAAAAATTATACCATTATGGCTCATTACATTCTCTGTTGCAGCCATCTGAACTGTGAGAAATGTACTGTCATCCTGTCATCTACTTCCATAAGATCTGTGATCATGTTGTACATGATGTCATTTATTTCACAGATATAAGGAAGATAAAGTCTTCAAGTTCTGAACTTGATCATAAGTGTTTGCTACTGGTCACCTGAGAAGAACACTCAACTCTAGATCTGCAGAATCAAAAAAACCCAAAGAAACCCAAGTTAAAAATCAAAAACAACTAACCCAAAGCCTTACATACATAGTGAAATTTCTATTTCCAATAACAGTAGTTTATCTTGTACATTTATTCAAAATACTTATATTATCTACTACATCTTTAAAGAAAATGTGGAGTTTTTTCTTGACTCCAGATAGTTCTGGTCACTAGCATTTCTAACAGAGCTTTGAAGACACAAATATCATCACAACTCTACCAAGAATCTCATCAGAGCACGTCAGAACTTCTCTTTCAATGTTTTTTCCCTGCTGCCAACTTTGCCTACAACTTGATTAAGAAAAGTTCACATATTGCTGGAGGTTTACCACAGATACAGCTTTTACTTAAAAATGTTCAGTGAAAACACCTGGTAGGTATTAAAATGATCCAGCGTAATCTGTCAGAAAAGCACAAGTCTGAATTCAAAGTACATGCAAAAATACCTGGAAATGCCATGGGCTTTCAATGCCTCTGTAAGTCATATAAATTTAAATCTCCTACTTAGTAAACATTTTCTTTTTGAAAAACCATTGATTGCCTCTGACCACTCCTACAAAAGCAGCAAAATGCCATGTTGATATTGAGGCAGACTTTACCATTATATTAAAATACTGTAATAAAAATTCCCAGTTCTGCAATGATGACTTTCAGAAAACAACCTGACATTTTGGTATCTGCACCATTGCTGCCATTTATTTTGCGTAATTGTTTCGTTTTACAGAAGTAAAATTAACTTAGATCTCTAATGGAACTGCCTGAAGACTGTCACCTTCTCCAGTCCAGTATATAATATTAATAAAAGCCGATCACTGAAATCAGCCTGGAATATTTGGCTGATAAAGCTGGAGTGAACTGCACATCTTTGCATATCCTCTCCCTCTATCTCAGAGGGGGCTGAATTAGAATTATCTAACAGTTGTAATCCTCAAGTACATCCTCCCTGCTTTGTGGAACCCTCAGACTTAGCAAAGCAGAAGGATTTCGGGTCAGGAAAATTACCCACAGTTAGTATTTTCCTTACAGGAACAAACAAAAAAACACCCATTCAGAACACTAATGCATATATTTCATCCCCTAGGGAAAGAGCCAGGGCTGAAGAGAAGGCTGCAGGGAGACCATAATGAGACCTTCCTATGCCTGAAAGGGGCTTACAAAAAGGGACTTTGTATATGGGCAGAGAGTGACAGGACGTGCTGCAATGGGTATAAAGTGAAAGAGGGTGGTGGGTTTAGATTTGACATTAGAAATAAATTTTTTACCCAGAGGTTGGTGAGACAATGGAGGTTGTTCAGAGAAGCTGAGGATGCTCCATCCCTGGAAGTGTCCAAGGCAAGGCTGGATGGAGCCCTGAGAAACTGGATCCAGGGAGTGGCATCCCTACCAAAGGCAGGGGTGTTGAGGTTGGAACGACATGATCTTTAAGGTCCCTTCCAACCCAAGCCCTTCTGTGAAAAAACACCAAAACCAACCACCCCCCCCCAAAAAAAACAACCAACCAACCCCAAACTCACACTTTTCCTAGAATAGCAACCTTTGTATGCAAGCATTTTTCTAGCTCCTACGGTGGATACAACAATGAACATCTGCACTGTGCTTATTTTGTTTTTGCACTATTTTTTCCATATGTTAAACTTGCCTATGGAGGGCAGGCACTTTTCAGGTAAACCCATAACCTTTTGTTGAAGAAGTATGGCCACAACTTCCAGTGGCCAACCTGAGGCAGGACACAGAAGCCAATAAAAGCCAGGGAAGGGAATGATTCTCCACATTTGGGCTTCCAGGCTGCCAGTCCTGGCACCTTTCCTCACTGTTCCCACTGCCAGCTCCCTGCCCATGAGGCAGACAGCTAAAAAAGACTTTTTTATATATGACACAGAAATCATCATTAAAGAAACTGCATGAATGTGCCTTCTCAAAAGATATCTCTAGCTAAGGCAACAGGAGTAATTTATTAGACCAGACTGTACAAAGTGGTTCCCTGTAATTTCATTCTTTTCATGCACTCTTTGGGCATGAGTGGGTGAGGGGAGGGGTGAGAGGAAGGAAGTGAATAGCTTAAGGCACAACAATACTTGCAACACAATCTTTTTTCTAATGGCTGATAACCAGTATCTTCCCTTAAAACATCAGAACCTTTGAAAACAGTTAAAATTAAATTCCAAGTCGAGTTTCCTGAAGTTATTCTTTCTCTGAGACCAACAAATGTTTCAGGTCTGCAGGGCAAACATACAGCTCCAGTACGTTTCTGACTCATTAGTTTGCTTTTCTCTACAGGATTTAGATTGACATCTATTGGCCTAACTTGTGACACAACGGCCCAGTTCTTCAAATGTCAGCTCCATCATCCCTGCTTTGTCAAGCTTCCCCTGGTAGAGCAGCTCTAGACTCAATGTTTTAAAGCAAAATAGTCCAGTTTAGCTTCTAAAGCAGAGCCTATGGGTGTGAAAGCAATGTTCACATTTTTTTCCCCATTTTTTATTCGTAACGTATAAAAGATGAAAGCCAAGGATTATGATGTCAATCTTTAAAAAAGAAAATGAAAACTGAACAGCACTAAACTGAGACTTGATGCTGTGTTAGTCAACTGATTCGGGTGAAAGAATTACTGGCATGGACAGTAAAGACACATTTATTTATGAGAACTCACTTAGAATATATTTTTAATGTAAGTTAAATTAAATGAAATTTCCCTATGCTTAGATGTATACAGATCACTTACACGTACACAGAATAGAGTTGCATACCTTTATTCAGCTACCCTTTCTTCTATCTTCCCCTCCATGAAATTCCTGTATGCAAACTGTAAAGACTGCAAAGCTCCAGGCTATCATAATTACAAGAATGTACACATCCCTTCCATCCCAGAATAATAGATGGCTATCTCAACATCACTTGTGGGTAAAACCATGAACCAAACTTTGGGTTTGGTGTTGTTTTATTGGGTGCTTTTGACCATAAAATGCAAATAAAGAGCCTTCTACTAGAAATTTGGAATGGACTCATTTAATTATTCAAGGCTTAACTTTTAGGAAGAGGCTGTAGATAGATCAGTAGTTTATTTATTAGAATCAGCCAACAGCCATAGAAGATATGTTAATGTAGTTTGCCTTTTCTCAGACAGTAAAAAATGTACTTCTCAAAAAGGTTTACTACTACTAAAATTAGTAGCTCCTTTTCCTAAAGCTCAGGGACATGTAACCTTCAAATTTGATTTGGGTCATGTGAAAGAAGCAAAAGGAAATTCAGAAGATTATATAGAAACAGAGTCCTTCCTTCTTAGCCACCAGCAAATTAGTGTCAAGTATGTTTTCTGGCTTTGTTTTCTCTCTGGAGGAGACAGAAGTAATACTTCTATAACCTGATCAAGTTTCTTTAGATTCTGAGTTCATCTTAAAAAACCCCCAACTTTAAATGTTGAGGTAAACATTTAAACAATATATTATATAATATATAAACAATGTATTATCAGTTTACACTATTTTGCAGCTTCTCATGGACAGAGAACTTCTTCATCCCTCTCCTTTTGCACTGGTCACATACTTTCAGTACCATGAGCTTCAGATAAGCACAGGTTCATAAAATCACAATTGCCTCAAAATACATCAACCTTCTCCTACGACAGCAACCAGTTCAATCCTCTGACTCTTGCCAGAAACCCAGGTTTTTATTATTGCTGCATTTTGCTCACTTCATGCGCACCCATTATGGCATGCTGTCAAAAGCTGAAGTGTTGTACTAAAAATCTTACAGCCCTTCATATTAAAGGTGCTTCAATGGGGCTTTTACAACCTCTGAGCAGAAGATGGCAACTCCTAATTCAAGAACTTTGGACCTCACTAATTCTAGAATCAAATATCTCAGAATAGGCTGACCTCATTAACAGAACTGACTTAACCAATTTGTCACAAACCAGGGAGTACAGCTACAAGAAGTGGTTCATTGTTCCATTTAATTTAATTAATTGCTTTTGGATGTGACTAATGCTCTGCAAACATTTGTCTTTGTGCTCTTAAAGTTTTAGAGTCAAAGTTATGCTCGTGTTAGTGCTGTATATGATTTAAATTTTTCAGAGTTTCAAAATAGGAGACCAGGTTTTATCTTATTTTTCTATAAAATGCAAGTGGAAGGTGCTATTGTTTCTTGAAATAAATTTATAAACCATAGAGATAATTTTTTATAAAACCCAAGCATGTATTCTTGCAAAGTCAGTGCCATGCCTACACCTATCATGTGCCATCTATGAAACTTATAAAAAGAAGCAAGCTGCACCCTCTGCCTGACCAAAAAATTGTGTGAACTTGAGAAAGTTTACAATTATTTTGGTTATTATGTGGTGCTAGTAACTCTAGGATCATGGGTTTGGTTCCCATATAGGCCATTCACTTCAGAGTTAGACTCAATAACCCCTGTGGCATCCCTTCCAAATCCAAATATTCTGTGTGATGCTGTGAGCTGAGTCAGCAGACACAAACAAGACCAGGACCCAAACAACTCCAGTCAGATCAGTCAGAGGTGAAACCCTTTCAGCAGTGACTTTCTTGGCTGTCCAAAGTTAATTCACAACAAGCTGCTTGTTCTGTACATCTGCACAATACAGCACTTTATGCCAACACCTCAAACATCTGAAAATGACCATGCTAGGTGCCACATTGCCTTCACTCCTGACTGACACCAACCCCATTTGCCCCGAGTGTCAGGGAGAGCCATGGCTCAGCTGGGTCTTCCTAGGCAGGATGGACAGCAGGACCTCGAGGGGAGAGGATTGACCCTCTCATCCCTAAGCCACATCTCTTGAGAACCTTGGAAGAGATGTCAGTTTTCCTTTGGCTTCATTTTATCAGAAAATCTTACTTACATAGTCTTAACAAGTGCTTAAACCCCATGACACTTATAAACAAAAACCACTGATGAACATTTTTCAAGTAGCAGTACAGAACTGGAGGCTTTATTTTTTCCTCTCAACAAAATTGTTGCTTCATATGTGAAAATGTACTTTAAGACAAGGCTTTTGTTTGCTTGCTTTTTGTTGCTATTTAATCTTCCTCCTACATCTGTTTGGTCTCACTATCTTTGATGAAAACAAATACATCTCAACACACGCATAACCATACAGAATAAACCAACTGCAGCAGTGCAAACTGTAAGTACTTTGCTAAAAGTTATGAGAGTTTTTTTACCTCTCATTACCAGGAAGTAATGTTTCCACTTATCTTCCCAAGTATTTCCACTTGACACTCTGTCTATCCTTAAGATTAAAGTCAAGAATGTTGAACCAATGGTGGAAGGTGGGAGAATGAAGAAGAGGGAGCATAAAGAGGCACACAGGAGGCTCAGGCTGGATCTCAGGAGGAGAATCCCTGGGGGCTGCCACACAAGCCTGAAGGCTCCTGGGGTACAACCCGAGAGCACCCAGCCCTGTGCAGCCACTGACCCCTGCTCTGTGAGGCACAAACCACCCCAGTTGCCCTTCTGGGCTATGATCTTGCCACCACATGACTTCACTTCTCAAAGTGAAACAACCTTGAGTCCTCAGGTTGTCACAATCATGCTAAGCACTGTGATAGGCTCCTCCCTGAAGACACAAGTGAGATTGATTGCACTTGTGATTTGTTCATTTCCACAACTATCTTACCATTAACATCCCTCTCTCATCCATTTGCAACACCCGATAAGCACACAAAATTGATTATAATGTCCAAGTCATCAGGTAAAATCTTCTGGGATAGTTTCGTGGGCTTTTTTTCTTTCAGACTCCCTATCTTCAGATAGGAGGGGGAAAAAAACAATTAAAAAATCACAACAAATGGAGTTTCAAAAATTAGTTTAACAAGAGGTAGAAAAATGTCTAATTTCATCAGGGCTGCTTTGTGCCAATGTAAGAAATTATGTGGTTGCCTTAGTGCAGGTTCTAATTTACGTATCGAAAAGTGCTATATCTCAAAGTAGATTAAGATAGCTACATGTTTCAGCTTTAAGTGCTCATCAAGCCAAGAGATAACAGAACTGATGAATGGGACATTTCAGATCCTTAGAGAAATGAGCACTATTACATAAAAACTGTGATTTGAATTTGTCTTCCTGCTTAGGCTTAGGCACAGCCTAAGCAGAATTTATAAATAGAAACAGAACTTTAAAAATCAAGAGCTCCCAGAGTGCTTTTTCCTTCATCATCTGATCACGAAGTATTGGATTTACACAAATCCATATATCTTGCATTGAAATAACCTGCATGTTTTAGTCACTCCTCCCCAAATCAATTTATTACTGAATAGCAAATGGTAAATGAAGTTATTATTTCAATCTGACAAAAGTGAGTCTTGTGGTCATTATCTATAAAAACAGAGAGAAACCAAAGTCCTTTAACTGCTGAGAAGATTGAACATAAAATAACTCTATGCTCCAGAGGATGGGAATGCTATGCCACTAGTTTTTAATAAAGTGGTTTCCACAGACTTAGATTTAAAGGCTTGGAAATCAACTACTGATGAATCAATCTGCTTCCCCTGCAGGGATGTCAGAACAGACAGGGCCATGTAACTGCAGAAGCAGACAGCGGAGGCTCTGCTTGGGCAACGGCTGTGTCATTAGGGGACATTAGAGATATAAGCCTTCATTGAGCCCTGTACCATGTTCTGCAGATAGCAGTTTTCATCCTTTTCTCACAGCATTCTCCTGTGTGAGTCCTTCCCCACAGGCTGCAGTTCTTCACTAGCTGCTCCTTAGGAGTCTCTCCAAGGTTCTCCAGGTTGTGGTCCCCAAGACAGACTGCTCCAGCCCAGGTCCCCCGAGGGGTCACATGTGCTGCCAGCCAACCTGCTCCAGCATGGGCTCCTCTCTCCATGGGGCCACAGGCCCTGCCAGAAGCCTGCTCCAGCAAAGGATTCCCAAAGGGTCACAGCCTCCTTTGGGCATCCACCTGCCCTGGTGTACAGTATTCCACAGGCCATATACCTGCCTCACCACGGTCATCAACACGGACAGCTCTGGCACCTGGAGCACCTCCTCCCTCTCCTTCTGCACTGACCTTGGTGTCTGCAGGCTGCTCTTCTTACATATTCTCGCTCCTCTCTCTTCTTGTTGCCATTACTTCAGCACAGTAATTTTTCTTTCCCTTTTAACTATGTTATCCCCAAGGCACTACTGCTGTGCCTGATGGGCTCAGCCTTGATCAGAGGCAGGTCTATCCTGGAGCCAGCTGGCCTTGGCTCTGGCAGGCACCATGGAGGCTTCTGGCAGCTTCTCACAGAAGCTAGCTCTGCAGCTCCCCTGCTACCAAAGCTTTGCCACACAAGAGACAAGGAGAAACTGGAGTGAGTCCAGAGGAGCTCCAGGATGGTCAGGGGGAACAGAAGCCCTGTGAGGAACAGCTAGGGGAGCCAGACTTGCTTAGCCCAGGGAAGGCACCAAAATCAGCAAGAGACTCATTCAAAAGGACAAAATGAACAGAACCATGTTGGAACCCAGGGCGTCTCTTTGGCTGCCCTGGG
>VZSR01000920.1:7431424-7448371 GCA_013398615.1 Brachypodius melanocephalos
CTGCCCCGAAGCATCCAGGAGGGCAAAAATACTCTAAACCACCTGAATGTCAGAAAATCGCAATCCGACAGAACCATGCCCATCATGGGAAGACTGAAGTGAATTCACATTGCTGTGCTCAAACACATATGGCAGGCACACTATGCATAACTATCACTTAATCACTCATAAATACTAAGCTTTGAAATCCTATTTCAGCTTGAAATGTATGGAAATTATCTGCTATTTTAAGCATGCTTGTCATATGCAATTATAACAGTCTCTCAAGGCCAATGTTTTCAGAGTTTATGAGGGGTTCTCAGGTACAACATGTAGAGAAAAACATATGCTACAACTGTTTCTCTGGATGATTTATAACTGGCTTGTAGAATCTGCTCTGCACAGAAGTAGTTTTAAACAACTCATTTATGTACTACAAATAGAAAAGATAAACATTTCTTCCATCTATACAAAATAATCTTTCAGGTACAAAACAATCTGATCTGAGATAAACCGCAGGAGCAGCGCCATATATTTGCAGTTATCCAGAATGCTGGCTAAGTTCTACCTGAAATTTTAGCTTTTACTGCCAAGATAAAAAAGATATTTCAGGGACAAAACAAAACAAAACAAAAAACCAAAAAAACAAAAAAACAAAAAAAACCCCAAAAAAACAAAAAAAAAAACCAAAAAAACCCCAAACAAACAACAAAACCCCCCACACAACAAAAAACAACCAAACCTTAAAAACAAAACAAAAAAACCACCCCACAATTAAAAAAAAAACAAAACAACCAAAAAAAAAGAAAATCAAACCCCAACACTATTAAAAAAACCAAAACAAAACACCAAAGTAAATCAAAATAATCCAATCCCCCATTCAAAAATCTTAAAGAAATCAAGCAAAGAAGAAAAGTCTCAGCACACAACACCCCTACCCCTCAAGAACAAACAAAAAAGCCCACATCACCAAAACTTTTCCTTTACAAATACTTACTACTTTCAAGGGTAAAAATACTACAAGCTTAGCCTTGTGTAGTATTTGGCCACTTGGAATTTCAGGTCTGCCAGAAATGAAAAATATTTCAAGACCTCAAGATCTGAACTTGATTTCAGTTCTAAAAGTAAGGAATTGGCCCGGGTTCAGAATAGATGTAATATAGACCCTTATCGAGCCTGAACTAGTTTGCTCAGCACTAAAATGAATTAATATGACACCTTTAGTTTACTATCATATTTGTCTGAAAAGCCTTCTGTAAGTTTGCCTGGAATTCTGCCAGAGATGGTACAGAATTTCTGAATGACAGAAGGTTTTTCTTCATAACAAGAACTTTTTCAGAGCATAAATAAAAATAGATACTTGTGTCTTCAACCTAACAATCTCACTAACTTAGTGCTTACTAGAGCAGCCAGATTTTATGACTGAAAGCAAATTTTCTTTCACTCAATTTATCTCAGCATGATTAAAATCATAAATAGTTACAAGCTATGACAGAGAATTATTTCTCTGGAAAATACCTGGGCTTCAAGTTTGAACCCTTATCCACATAAATAGCTATGTATATGAAAAATTCCACTCCAATTCCAACATTGAGGGGGTATTTCTGAGATTTGTTCTCAGGATGTGGGACACCAGCACTGCAGCAATTACTAACAGGAAAAGGCAACATACTATTCAATCCTACTGGAACTAACTAAAAGGATAAATAAAGGCAGGAGCAGCACCTTAGACAGGAACATGAACTAAATTAAGTCTCCCATGATAACTCAAGGAAACTTTAATACTTCACTCCTATTGTTCCACTGCAACTAATTCTCCTGTGATTAGGAATTAGCCAGAAATTACAGTGAAACAAATACAAATTCAGTTTTCTCTTAGAGAGCTCAATGTGAGTACTGTTGTAATTTTGCTGCAAACTTTATTTTTCAAATGTTTATTGTTAGCCCTTTCATTTTAAATATCACATTTAAAGTATCTGCCCTAAACTGACATTTATTTTAAATTTAATTTAAATGTTTTGCCTTACATTAGCCTTTTTATTGCTTGCTCCCCACACACTATAGCATCTTCCTCAGATAATTTATAAAGTACTTGATTGAAAGGCTGGGAGAAAAAATAACAGAGCAAAAGAGTTAAAAGTTTTTACTTTTTTGGGTTCACTTCTAAAGACTGTGAAGCTTTGGAAATGTTTACTCACAGAAGGCAGGAAAACTGGGTTGCAACTGAATGAATCTTTCCCATTTATGCAAAAGAAAATAAGCCTCCATTGCCTTTTTGAGATACATTAATTGTTTCAGACATAAAATTTTCTTGTTATGCCCTAGACACATGTCTGAAAATCAATTTTAAATACTTCACAAAACCTGCTATTTAGTTATAGGGTTTGGGGTTTTTTGGGTTTTTTCATTGAAACAAACTGAATTCTCAAAATAGTTGCTTGGCAAAATATTCTTTCAATTTAGCTACGGCTTCAAAAATAATGGTTGGTTTATTCTGGGAAGGCTTAAGTGAGCATTCAAGGAATAAGAAAATTAGGTGCACATATTGGAAGCTTGTTCATTTTTTACTGCATTTACAAGTTTTTTCCTCCTTTGCCAGTATGATAATCTGGCGTAACAGTCTCATCAGATATTTATTCAAAGCACACTACATTAGCTCAGCTTTCACAGAAGTCTAAACTTTCAATCTCACTTACTAAAAGTGTATAAGAGAAAACTGCCTTTGTTCTGAATTTCAGTACCTCTGCTGTGAGTGCCACTGGGAGGAAAGGTGGTGACATCACTGCTGCAGTCCTCAGCTTTCATCCTCCCCTTCCCAGTTTTTCCTTCACCTTAACAAACCCAGCCCTAATTACCTCGTGAGAAACTGCATGTGTTTACACAGGGGGAATGATGCTGTTGTCTCAGGCAAATTTAAATGCAGGTCAGGTAACACCTACTCACATGGCTCCTCCTAGGATTCGAGGCTCCTCACAGCACAGACAGCATCCTTGCCCCTTCTTTAAAAATAATTCTTAAAATGGTATTGCGCTCCTTTATGTTCCTTTACACCACTGCAAATTTGCAGTCCTCCTTGGAATGGATGAGAAGGACAGAGACTCAGGTTGGAAAGGACCTCTTTAAAGAAGCATCAGCTACAGTAATTTGCACGGGGCCAAGGGATGGGATCCCACAACCTCTCTGTGCCTCTGCCCCTGTTTGGGCACATTCACAGTGAAAAGCATTTTCCTTACCCTGGATCTCCTGCATTGTAGGCTCATGTCTGGAGCCTCTCCTCCTTTTTCCATATAACTCTTGAGACAAGCTTGGCTCAGCCTGTTCTACAGCTCCCCATCAGGCACAGCAACAAATGTCCCTGATCCCTCTCAGCAATTTCTCACCTGTCTTTTAATCCAGCTGGTATTTCACCAGTGTCTCTGGATGGAAACTATGAAAGACAAGGTCAGGTAGGCAACGTCACCTGCCCTCCCCTTTCCCACACAGACAGCCAACCCATGAGAGAAGGCAACCCAGAAGGTCAGGCTCATCTTGCCCATGGTAACTCCAAGCTGGCTGTTACAAATCACCTACTTAATCTTTGTGTTTGAAAACGATTTCCAGCAGATCTGCTGTGTAAATTTCCCTAGATCTTCTTCCTCGTCCTTCTTGAGGCTGGGACCAATGTTTGCCTCTTTTTAAGTTGACAGTGAGTAGCCTAACAGTGACCCCTGTCAGCCTCTCTGGTGCAGCCTGCCTGGTCTATCAGACCTGGGGTTGTCCAGTTGACCCTAAAAGCCATCAGTCTTGATCTTTCTCCACTGTAGGTAACTCTTTGCTTCCTCAAGCTCTGCCACTTGGCTCAGAGGCTGAGCTAAGGACAGAATGTAACAGGAAAAACAGGAAGACAGAAAAAGCTGAGGTAATTTGCCCTGTTCCTTTGTGGGGTGTGCTCACATTTCCCTTAGCCTTCCTTTTGCTGAAGGTTGTGTACAGAAACTTGTACTTTGGTCCTCATATTGTTCCCAGTTTCAGCTTCAGCTAATTTGTTGATTTCCTACACCCCTTCTCCAATCATGCAATCTTGGACAATAGTTCTGGGTTCCTCCAGGGTAGCCCACAGCTTCTACTCCTTTTCTTACCCTTGTTTCTATATGTGAGCTCTACTTGTGCACACCTCCTGCCACAACTGCTTAATTTCCTACAGTTTGGGAAGGGCTGTCCTTGTACTCTGAGCCCCTCTGCCCTCCAGGACGGCTTCCCATGGGATCCTGCCAAGCTCAGATCTGTTTTCCTAGATCTTCTAACTACTTACTGGATTTTACAAAATTCTTTATATTAAACTACTGCAGTGTTAATATAACAAAAAATTTGTTTATCATAAAAACTCCAAATATTTACAAATAAATTAACTACAGAAGTTTTTCCGTTGCATGTATTAAACTGCCTTGATTTTCTCAGAGCCTCAAATAAACCAGGAATCTGTATTTGTTAGTGACTCAGTAAACAGTACAGTCTCAAGCAAAGACTGCAAAAGGACAGATCTGTGAAAAAGAAAAAAATTAGAAAAAACAATATTCTGCCAAGGCTGCTATTTTTGTACCAACTATGTGGACATGTGGGTTCATTCTCAACCTTTGACCATTTGATTTCAAATAAAATTAATTATATGAGACTGTGCCAAAGTTATTAGTGAAACTAGGTCCTAAAGTCAAGATGAAATACAAGTTTATCTGGAAAAAAAAAAAAAACAAACAAACAAACAAAAAAACCACCAAACAAATCTTTAAGTCATTCTAACTGTTACAAACTAGTCAATATTTGTATTGGATTTTCTTGGGCCAATCTTCAGCAAATGTTATCCAATCACAAAATTTTGTCCCTACAAACATTCAATTATGCTGCATAAATGTTTCCTAAAACTTCACTGGAAGTACAGAAGGAAAATAAGTCAATTTGTATACTGGTGGTGTCTCTTACAGTGTAATTTTCACATGTGTCACAGACAGAGTTTATACTAAATATAGACAATGAAAATAGTATTTTATAAAGGACATAAAAGAGGTCAGAAGTCTTGTTATATTCTTGTCACCATCTGGCTTTTTGAAAGATAAACCTGTGTTTGGAATTACTTCTGGACAGAGGCTGCAGGTGGCAAACAAAGGAGAGTCAAGAGTTAGATGGGAACACTGTGGTACTTCATGCTTCCTTGGGCAAATTTTTTGTTATCAATATCACTCATTGTCACTGTTATTAAGGAAAATAACTTGTGCATCTGGAAACAAAGTGGGAAAGTTTTTTCTGAGTGATTTGATTCGTTATTTTCATCTCAAAGATTTGTACCTGCAGATAGAATCACAGTACATAAGCTGACGATGTGCTGAACCTTGGTGTCTGAAAATTAAGGTTGCCTTTCAGCACTTCCTGCATCCACTGTAATGAGAAGTTCTGGAGAATTCAGTGCTGAATCTTTCAGATGGATTTTACATGGTTTACTTTGAGTTGTACAGAGATACAGTTGGAGCCCTGTAATCTTCCTATCACACCCAGCTGGAAGCTGCCTGACACATCAATCTAATGCAGCTGGAGCCTGCTGCTCACAGCCCATCCCTACATCCATCTATCAGCTGTGTGTCCAGATCAATGAGAAAGCCATTACTCTGCTGGGATGAAAAAAAAAAAAAAAAAAAAAAAAAAAAAGGTGATAAAATAATTCTAATAGGCATCTGATGACTAAAACACGCTGATCTACCCTAATGGAAATGCCAGCTTTACAGCAGAACTTCATCACATTAAAAACAATGCTGTGGATGATACATAATATCTTGCTAAGTATCCTGGACACAGCCGTTACATGAAAAGAGAAACCATACAATACCGTCTTTCTCTAAAGAAATATCCAAAGGAAAGCAAACATTAGAAACATTAAACACTTGCTTTTTCAATAAAAAAGTCAAGTCTCATTGAAAGAGTCTACCTTTAGCTAACTTTTAAATTAATGTCTTTAATACCCAGAATATTATTAAAATGTTTAACAGTGGATTGAAACTTAATATCTAATTTCACTCAATGTAACCTGAAAGCACTATTAAAAATAATTAAGCTGAAGAAGAAGAAAATATCTCAGCTAATCTGCACATGTGAGCAAAGAGCTGCATGAGTCATAGGAGAGAATGACAAAAGCACAAAAGATTGGGTTGGAAATTGAGCCAAAATTGAGAGCAGCTTCAGAACCAGAAGACAGAGGAGAAAGAATTACAAGGAGAACCAAGTCTGGGGATATGCATGAAGGACCAGTTTGCTTTTCTGTCCACAAGCCCAGAAGCAAGCATGTAGTGAAAAATTATTTACAGACACAATAACTAAAAGGCTAAGTACCATGTGTAACAGGTTAATCACCCAAACACAGTAACAGGTTAATCTCATAAAGGCATTGTAGAATTAGACGAATAAGGCCTTAAACTCACCCTAGTGTTTCTATGGAGTCAGTTTATTTTGCACTTCCTGGGTATTAAACTGTTTGCTAATATGCATGTTTTCTTCGTTTTGCCCTGCAGGGCTGACATAAATACTGCATTCATTAACTCACATGTACTCTGTTGCTGTCATGATTTATCCATTACAGAACTAAATAATATCAGCCAATTTATTAACTACTTCAATTCCTTCTGTAATGTAAAACTCAAAACACAGATCTGTCTGTTGTTAGCATTGTCAGGTATTTTGGATAGAGGCAGAGAAAAAGGAGCAGTTTTTCTGACTAACTTCTGTAGGTTTGTATTTACTGCGTGGTAGTTGTATATATTCTACTAAGTACTTGTGAATTAACTGTTTTAAATGTTGCCTCTTCAAGTCACTCTCTCTGAATCCTCAGTTGATCTCATTTTCTCAATACAGGCAGAGGGTTTGAGCTGCACAATATTTTTTTTCCCCTCTCCTTTCAATGTAGCTTTTGTGTGCACCAGACCAATTTCTATTCTGCTTTCTAATGCAACCTTTTCTCTTCTTGCTGCTTAAAAGGGTAAGCAAGGCTACAGAATTACTTAATCATCACACCTAATTGTCCATCCATGCCTTGCCTTTGTGTAAGAAAATTCATTAACTATTCTGTGCTGAGTCGGGTGCATCAATGCAAGGCTTTGCCTTCTGTCTGCATCTGGGATACTGGAGATAAGGTCTGGGTTTATTTACCTAGAAGCAAAGCCTACAGCAAGATGAAACTGAAACCACACGTGTAATGTGGGTGCTCCTGCTGTATGGTCACAGCCCCTTATCACAGAGCATACCTGCCTTTGCTCTTATCAGTGTGACAGCAGAGGTGCCACTGGTGCTACAGCATTCACGTGCTGACACAACTTACATGGCAAGTGATCACATAAATACCCTCATGTCCTTCCTGTCTGTGATTCAAGTGAACAGCTCCAAAAAGGGGAGAGCAATGAGCTTATACTATGAAGATGGAGTCTCGTGAAGAGGGGACCTGTGTCATCCAGCAAATTAAAGTCAACTTGAGCACAGCAAGAGTGCCCCTTCGACAGAGCTACCCAGCTTAGACAATGAGACTTTGATTCTGTGTTGCTGGAGGATTCAGAAGTGTTCATTAAGGAGCAGAGAGGTGTTCACAGAGCATCAGAGCCTCCAGCATCTTCTAAATGGAACTAATCAAACAGTTGGGTTTCTGATAAAAGAACATCTAATGAAGTGGCGGCAGCACGTTTGTGTTCCCAGCTACTACTGCAAAAAAAAGAGGTTTATTTCTAAACATCTTTAACATATGGAAACAAAAAATGTGTTATTTACAAAGATGCTCAAGTGGCGACAAAATAAAAATTGTGAAAAAAAAAACCCACTTGGTTAATATTTAAGCATCCAGAAACAGCTGGATAAAAGCAACAAATTATGAATAATCAAATAATCACAAATTTAAAAATGCATGTATTAGGTATGTAGAATAATTATATTAGGAAAATTTAGGCTAAAGGAGGGAGAATACCATTGGAACACAAGTAAACAACAGTAGCTCATCACATAAAGCCTTCTGTAATCCCACAAAAAAGCAATGTGAGACTTTTTAATGTTTATTCATTCTTTTACAAAAATTATTCTAGTTCTTGTAAATTAGTAACATCTGCAGGATCTACATAATTCATGATTTGATAAATATTTTACTCTTTTTCTGCTTATATTAACAGTTCTTACACAAATAAATTGAAGCTGTATAGTTTCATTTGCTGTTCATTTTGGCCCTATCATAACTGTAACTTAAAAAAAGTCCTTCTGGGCAGACTCTGTACTCTGCAGGTCCTCCAAAGGCAAACATCCAATGAGTGGCTGTGACAGAATCTCAGATGCAGTGTCCTGTCAGGACATGGTGACTGACTGATTGGTTGATTTGAGGGGTTAGGTGCTGTGGGAGGTGCTTTTAAGTAGTTAAAAACTATATGTTAGAGGCCAAGTCCCTAACTGCTCTCAGTGAGCTTATATTCTTCAGCCACAAGCTGTCTATTGGTGCCAAAACTGCTAAAATTCCTTAGCATCACAGGCATCTTAAAATACTGAGTTTGTCCCAGTACACTGCATCAGCCAAGCAAAATCCTGCACAAGCCACAAGTTGTCTTCTATGCAAGCAACTACAAACATTCAGGGGAAATGGATACCCCAACCTCATCTCACAAAGGCAGGACACATAAAGAGAAAATCAAGTTTCTACAATTCCAGTTCCTGCTCTCCCTCGGTAGACTAGTTTTCCTGAATACAAACTTCACATCTAATTATTTAAGCTTCACACACACTTATATATGTAGAGTGTGTGTGTAACATATATATATATATAAATACATACACATATATAAAAGAAAAGCATGATATTATGTCAACTCCTCAAATAATAATCCCGTGTACCCACTCTAAGCATAAATAGTAATTGTTCAAAATCTGTAACACATGTCAGTTTTTAGGTCACTGGACAACAGCCCACATAGAGCAGAAGGGATTGAAAATTAATGCTACTGCTGAAGAGAGAAAAATACAAATAAAGCCAAGTAATGAAGAAATGATAATGCTATGAAGCCACATAATAGCCTATTAAACAACAACCTTTACCAGATTTTGCCCAGTTATTAATTTTTGACAGAACATTTCAATTTCCACAAATATACAATATGCAAAAAGAAAATTAAATTGTTTCTCATTTAAAAAAAAAAACCAAAAAAAAACCCAAAAAAACCCCCAAATCCCATTTCCATGGTGTTTTTTTGAAAGCAGCATTCACTGACATGCTAAATAAAATTAATGCCAGCTTGTATTGAAATCATTACCACTCATTCCCTGTTTCAGGAGAGGGGCATTTATATTAATGAAAAAGGAGAACTACCTATCCTAGCTGGTAGAGCATAGATGTTACATGCAATAGCTGTAAGGGGTTGTTTTGAGGTTTTTTTCCTTCTTGTCTCAAGCAGCTATTGAAAGATTGTGCTTGGAAAACAACCAGCTGTTACTAGATTTAGTGTTTGGTTTTGTTCTGTTGGTGGAGCTTCTGTTTGTTTGTTTTTAGGGGGTACTCATCGTGCCTAGAATAACTTTCAACCTGCAGTTAAATACTTACCTCTCTGCTCATTTTGAGCTTCAAAGTGATTCTTTGAAAACAAAGGTATTAAAAGGCATGCCCTTGCAGTGGTTCATCTCTAACTACAGACTGAAACATTTTGTTTTCCCTACACAGACACAGCACATGTGAACACACAGACTTTTTCCCTGACTGCCATTCCCACGGCCACATCTCCTGCTCTCTCTCACTTTGTCTCTCCTTTTCCCCCTTTTATGCAGTCCCGATGTTTTGAGATACTCAAAATAACACAGTGGATGGTTTTACCGGAGTTCAGAGCTAAGCAGGAACACCTCTGGCCCAGCCATTGGGCCTGACCCTCCCTGTCCCAGGCAGATTTCTGTCCAGCAGTGGCCGTGCTCCTGCTGCTGCTCCCAGAGGTGCTCCTGTGGCACCTCTTGCTGCTGACCACTGTCCTGATGGAAGTACCTGGAGCCAGGTGGGATCTGTCTGTCCCTCTGCTGTTAGCACACCTCTGCCTTTGCTGTGCTGCCTTTGCAGTGCTCCCTCTCCTTCCAGGTGGGCAGGGGTGCTCTGAGCTTCACCGGAGGAGGATGCCTCTGGAACTCAGCCCTTTTTCTAAAGATCTGATGAGCTCCTGTGACACCAGGCTGAGAGGAACTCATGATCAGAGAGAGCCTCAATGCTCCCATGAGACAAGATGTTAGCACAAGTCTTCCCTCACAGCCACAGCACAGCTGAGACACCAAAATATCAAGAGAAATACCAGCTGAAAAGAGGTGGTGCAGCCCCCTACTCTGCCCCCTCGGCATCCAGCCACCACAGCGGGTGCAGTAGCCAAACATGCCAGGCAAACAAGGGGCTGCAGCACTGCCACAGGCACCTGCACCCCAGAGAGAGAAGATGGTGGGAGAGGGCAGAAATCAGAGAGCTGCTGCTTACAGGCCGAGTATTAAACTAAAAATCAACCTCTCACTGCTAGCACTATTAGAGCAGCGTTCAGGATCTCTGTGGGGGGCCATTTTCATCTCTTCTTTGATGTGAGAAAGGTGAAGGTGATGGTGCATTAGAAACAGGAATGAAAGGGGTGGGTTTGGAATCATTAAGCAAACTCCCTGTCTCTTAAAAATGAAATGTTCTTGAATTTATTCAGTTTCTTATCTCATCTGGACATATTAAAGCAAAGTATCTAGGAAGAGAAAGAACTTTTGTGTGTGTCAGCCTCACTTCACTTCCAGATACACACCTAGTATTTCAGTAGCCTTCAGGTTAGACCAACTGCAGTAGTTTAATTAACGATTACATCTTTTACAGGGTGTAATTGGTCTCACAGCTAGTTCATTAAAGCCACAGCAGAATCATTCTGACAGTCCAGCCATGAGCAACTTCATACAGAGCATCAGCGGTTCAGCTCCCCACATATTAGGCTGGCGAATGTTTTTCTGAACTGAGGAGATGAAATGGTACCAGCCATCCAGTCCCTGTCAGGCATGTACCTAGAAAAATATTCTAAGAGAGATGACCAGGAGCAAAGAGACAGTCTCCAACCTCATTACTCCCTATTCTGCTCAACATATGTCAAGTGTTTGCACTAGGCAAGCTGACATTTCGGCTTACCATTGGTCTACCCCGGAAACCTGATATTTATAATGTAGTCATTCTATATCTGGCCCCTGGAGCAGCTGCAGTTAAAGGAAGATGAGTTATTAAAGAGAAACTCTCCATTTGGTGGCATTTTGTAGGTGGAAGTCTTTTGAGACACTCCTATTACCTGAAATAGTCACTAAATAGTTTTACTCGGCTGCATTTTGAAGTATTCTGAAATGACACTTTCTCTCCGCCTTTCAAGCTTCAAATTCACACTTTACCAAGGCTTCTGCATGGTCTCAGTATTCCCAGATGCAGATTTTCCAGAAGCACATTCTGCCTATGCCTCAAAAAATAACCCTTGTCCATCTCTCTATCATTCTCACCTTTTTCTTTGTTGTACATTTAGCTCTTCTCCACCTGCCCACACCTCTCCGTCTTCTGACTTCTTTGTCCCATTTTTCCCTTTTTAACTCACTTATCATTAGGAGGAATTTCCAATTCTCTTCTCCAACAAGAACTAATTTTCAGGAATGAACTCCTTTGGCCTTTGCAGTCAGGGGACCTGGTTTTGAATTACTTTCTCCTTAGTGCTGACAGGCAGGGCTCAAGGAAATTCACTTTCAGCAAGGTCTTCCAAGGCAAATACAACCCCCTGCTGCCTCCTCTCCAGGCACACACAAACTTGTTTTCCTCATGCCCTCAGCCAAATGCAACATGCATGGCCCTGGTGAGTATCTGAGCCACTAAAGTACAAAGCCAGTTAAAAGGAAAAAAAAAGTGTTAAAGCCATGGTACTCAGCCTAGTAAGATCTGTTTATCACTGTGTTAGCATTCCCAGGTTTTAGTGCATCTGGAGTCTGCTCAGAGTAAACAAATCTGCACTCAGAGTACTGACAAAGAGAGCTCATATCTGCCTGCAGAAAACAACACAGGAAGAGGCTGAGGTTATTGGCAATAATCATGCTGAAGCTCAACAGGGGCCTATGAGAAAGTCCAAGGCTTGATGACATATTAATAGAGGGGGTTTTTTTTCCTAACAGTATTTGTCTTCAGCAGTGTCTTCAGCAGCAGAGGTTTATGTCCAGAGAAATTTCAGACCTTTGAATAAAGACTGATTCATAACAACATTCCTATCTTTTCTCCAAAAATAAAATAATTCCAAAAAACTCCCACTTGATTAATCTTGCTAAAAGTGAATAACCTGTCATCTTTAATATCATACAATACCTGCACTGAGATTTAAATCACTTCTAGGAACTTGGTCAGCTGCTTCTATGCTAATGTGCCCCACCTCTGCACAGAGTTGCACAGCTGAAAACTTGGTAATAAGGTGACACCTTCATTACCAAGAACATAATTTGGAAAAATATTTCTAAAACAGAAGGAGTTCCACATACATACTGTAAAAGATGCACAGAGTTAACACTTTCAAGCATCTTGAATACTTAAATAATTTTTGAGCACATTTTGACCATTGTATCAAATAATCATACTGAATTATGTCATTCTAAACATAAAAGGCAAGAACATTATTTGGATAATATATAATTAATAAAAAAAAGGATTGCTGAATTGATGCTGTACAGCTTATAGATAAGAATAACACCTTTGTTGTATAGGTTTTACAAACTCCATGAACCTAACTGCCTCAGCACAAGGATATCTTCTAAAAAAAGGGGTATGCACTCTACTCAAAGCTCAGAGCACACACTGAGTTTTCAAATACTCTGGAGTTTTGCTGATTCAAGTATCAACATGAGCTCTGAGCAGCAGCAAGTAAACTTTGGTCTCCAAAGTCTGGTTAAGACAGCATCCAGCATCAAAACACAAATCCTAGGAGAGTAAAACAATAGTGTTGTTAAATCTATTGGTTCTTAAGCCCTCAGATATCAGTGAAATTCTTTGCCAGTCTTTTTTAAATTAAGTGCCCAATCATTAGAATAAGTACTAGCCAACAAAGCTGTTTATTATAGTAACATGAAGGGGGATTTTTAATTGATAATAAAATATTTTTAATTAATAATAAAACTCCATTAACATTTGAAACATGGATGTGACGGTGGGACGTTAAAATAAGTTTAAACATTAATGGACCAAGTCTATCTCCAAGACAGACTGCCCACACCCTTCTCATCTTTCACTTACCATTGGGATATGGGAGAAACAACAAATTTAAAGAAAGATGAACAGGATATGGTGGACATCAGTAGTGAGTGAGCACACAGAGCTTCAGATTATCTTCTGAAGGAAACTACTTTGAAAAGCCATTCTTCTACAACGAGTTGTAGCAGTAAGAAGTAAAAAAGCATTGTGTAATACATGCAATTATGAAAAATACCAGTATAAGAGACTTCTCAGATCTGTCTGTGTGTGCATGAATGTGGTTCAAAAACATAATGACTTGGAGGGTGGAGGGAGCCCTGGGCTAATGTGCAGATAGACTCTGGAAGAGGTCAGGAAGACTATTGGACTATTAATCCAAAACCCATACCTCAAGTGTAACTTTCTGAAAACAACACCTTTTAGTCCTTAAGAAATTGTAACATTCATTAAGAAATACAATAATTCAGATTTTTTTGTCATCATAAACCCTTCCATTCTCTCCCCAAAAGAAAAACAAAGAACATGAAATTGAGTTGTTTCTAATCACTTGAATCAGTTAGTTACAGGTCACAGTTTCTTGATGAAAAATTGTTTTCAAGTACCAGTTACAAAAAGCATGTCTCAAATATGAGGTCTGTAATTTTATTATGATTATAAGTGTTTGTATGCACAGCTGAAGAGGAGGTGTAAGGCACTGCTCACTGTGTAGCTAACACACAATGAATGCCAGAGGAGGAGATCAATCCACTGTAAAGGGATGGGAACCAGGGAAATACACATTCATAAAGTGCAGACATTTGAGAAACATACTCATGGAGAGATCATAGAAAAATGCTGGCCAAGAACATGCAGAAATCACAGTCATCAAACATCACACCGATTGACAAAGTCAACAAACGGATGAAGCCAAGCAAAGTCAAGCTAAAAATTAAGAATGAGAAGTTTTGTAGTGACAGGTAGCAGAGCGTGCCAGCTGAGTGAGCTGAAAGGCTGAGGCAAGTTCTCAGCTATGGAAGGCATATTTTTCTGGAAAGGGTGATTAACCAGTACAACCACAGTGCCAAGAGCAGTGGCACACACTGCAGTTGTTGCTGCCTTCTTGGGTGGCTTTCTGAGAGCTACTCCAGCCAAACAGAATCCACCAGGACCAACAAAGGGGTACCTGTGCAAAATGTAATGATCTGGCTTTTACAGAAGGTCAGATGGAATGATCTAATGGTCTTAAAATCCCTGAGTCACACAGAAAGAGGCTGACAGAGCACAGGAAAAGAGCACAGCACTGCATGAGCCCTCTTCTTGCATGTGCAGTTCAGATCAGGGTGCTCCACCCCAGCAGGAAAAAGAAGAGTGTATTATAGAACACAAATTCAGCACCAGGGACTCACTGCAAATGCTGGTGGCAGGACACTGAAGACTTGAGGCGAAGATTGTAGAACTCATTGAAATTACTGAAGATTTCCCTTCAGGAGGAGCCTGTTGAAGAGCTTTTATTTGTTTAAGAAAATTAATAAATGTAACTGAGATAACTTCTCTCCACATATAGAGGACATCACCGGGAACTAACAGAGAGCAGATATTTTTCAATAGTACTCCGGTGACACAGAAAACCCATACCAGGAAATATTGAGTAACTGTTGTGACTTCTCCACCATCATATCCTCTTACTTACATCCACAATATAGAGAGAAGATAACAGTATTTTTCTTCCCAAATTATATATATTTAGCCTATTTTTTGGCAGTCAACCACAGCTCAGGCAAATATGATTTTCCTTCCTAGAAGCACTATACTACTTTTTTTCCAAAGGCCAAGAATGTTATACAATACCAACACAACTAAATTATTTAGAAAGGCAGATCTGGAACGCATGGTCTTTGTGAAAGCTCTAATTCACACTTAAAACAAAAAAACACGTTCAACAATTCAATTCAGTATTTTTTTCTTCATCTTTCAAAGAATTTTACCTATTTTTGGCATTAAAAGTATTGGCTTTTCCCATAAAATATTGCAAAAGAATACGTACCCTTGCTACAAAGACAACATCAGGTTCTCAGGACATTTAGACTCAACAAATATTACAGAGGCCCGTTGTGAGCTATGTATAGCTAGAAAAATCAAATTTCATCTGCCACTCTGTCAGGCTGCATTCCAAAATAATTTTATCACTGCAGTGAATACCAAGATATTTATCTTTCCTGGCCAGGTTAATCTTGTGTTCCATAATTATCATGAGTCCCATAAACATATTCAGTTCTGTTTATGCACTTGCAAGTGGTGCCAATTTGAGGGGAAGATGAGCTTAAAGAGAGTTGCTTTTATTTACTTTTGACTTAAAGGCAACAGCAGAAATTAAGTATATTGCATTGGAGATTTATTACTAGACATGTGATGATAGCTTTCCAGTTAATTTTTTTTAGCCTCCAACTAAAATGCAATCATTACAAGGCTACCACATTTACAGTGTTCCAGGCAGGAAATGGCTCAAGAGTGCTATGAACATAGTTGGATGGCAGTATCTGTCTGTCTGTCTATCTGTGGTGTGCATACACACATAAGTTTTGATGAATTTTCCAGAGCATTTTCTTGGGATTCCCCCCACACATCCCATTTCCTTTGATTATAGGACAAATCCTTAGGATGCAGCATGTTTCCTGAGTCTGCAGGCCTGGCAACTTCATCCTCCTGTGCAACACAGCTAAACAGTTTGCAGCTCCAGATCTGGCTCATTTGGAGTTGGCAGGGCTCTCTTCACTGCACGCTGTAGTTGTGCCCTAAAGCAGTGGAAAACATGGTCAGCCAGGGATCTTTCCTACTAGACTGCCATTCCTACTGCAGATTATTAGCACCGTTCCTACGAGCATCTGCTCTCCTCCTGCTTTGAGGAGAAGACAAACAGCACTGCTTTCAAAGACAACCACCACGCAAAATGCAAAGCTCAAAGAAACCAGAGAGACACAGGGAGAAAACGGGAAAAGAACATGACTCTGCCTGGGGACACTGCAGGCTTCTGTGTTCAAAAGGCCAATCAAGATTAAAACCTTGAACAGATCCTTGTCAAAGGCCAGAGTATGATGTGTGGAGATCTAGAAAAAGATTGAAAGGTGTGGTTTAGAGAGTTGAGCATATCCTTTAGTTCAGAGGATGCAAAAATTGGAGCAAAAGCTCCAAAAGCAAACCCTCTAGGTTTTGACTGCATCTAGCTTGAAGGAAATTGGCATCTCTTACTGCATCACTTGAGAAAAACAAAGGTGAAGAGAATAGATTTTACCTAAATTTAGCAGAGATGAGCTATATTTTGTGGTGTAAGTGCAACCCAAGCAAAAGCTGAACAAATTAGTAAGGCTAATTTGTATTCACAGGGTCAGCAAAGGCATATAGAGTAGGCACAAGAAGCAGTTTCCAGTCTTGCCCCTCTTCCTCTTTAACTCAGTATTCTAGAGGGAAACAAGATACAGAAACAGACAGAATACCTCCATGACTGCAAAACACCAGAGTCTTTCAGAGATAATATGAAATACAATTATCACATAAGAGAGAATACATCTGTGTATACATAAGTATTTATGTATCAGTGTTCTCTTATTTTGTTTCCTCCAGACTTCCAAAATATCCATGTAAGTCTTAACATCCCTGGAAGTGTTTGAAGCCAGGTTGTATTTGGCTTTGAGCAACCTGATCCAGTGGAAGATGTCTCTGTCCATGGCAGAGCAGTTGGAACTAGATGATCTTTAATG
>VZSR01000920.1:7463129-7485394 GCA_013398615.1 Brachypodius melanocephalos
GGGGGTGGGAAATGCGCTTGCGTCAGTGATTTCAAAAGAATATTAATAGAAATTGACATCTACACATCAATCATCCTCCAAGTCAAATTAGCTGCATCTCCTCCCACCACTTCTGCCTGCAGTTCAGAGTCAAGATATTTTATCTTTAATGCGTTCGGTCACTCATAAGCTGAATAAACAACCCCAACCCCACGGTGGAAAGTTTAAATACCTGTGAGAGAAAAAAGGGACAATTCAATAGAGGCAACAGCCTGGCTTACACCTCACAGTTAAGTGAAGAGAGCAAGAACTATCGCTGGAGCAATCCCTCCTTCCCCAGCCTATGCACAATGGCAAAGGAGGAGAGAGGAAAGGGAAAAAAGGGGAAAAAAGGCAGAGTCCCCCAGGAAAGCTCCTCATGGCAGCTGCCAGCTCAGCATCACTCACCAGGTCTTATATTCCAGCCTCAAAAGACTCACAGGGTTTTACTTAAGCCTCACTTCTCTACTCAGATTATATGTATTGAATTTTTCCGCGGTTTACAATCTCTCCCCACCCTGATAGTCCCTTCCTCCCTCACAATTTTCTAATCTCAGTTAAGTTCCTCAAGGTCTTGGCTCTGAAAAACAAGCCTGAAAACATGAGCTTAGGGGAGATCCAAGTCACAGAAAGAAAATGGTGAGAGGGACAGGGTGATGGGGAAACCAGATAAACAAAAACCAAACCAAAGCAAAAAATAAAATAAACCCAAACAAACAAACAAACAAAAATCCAAACCAAAAAACCCTAAACCCTAAAACAAATCAGGAAACAAAGTAAGAGGGTTTCCTATCTTGAAAAACAAGCAGAAATAAAAAAAATCAGAACATCTGATATCTTCCTGTAGGAGTCCCACAGGGGTGTCATCAGTGGGTGTCCCCTGCACAGCCCTCAGCAGAGACCCTGGGCTGAGGAGCAGGATGCTGCTGGGTGTCTGAACGTGAGAGAGCTCCCAGCCCTTCTGGGAGGGAGGGATCTGAGTCCCTGCTCTCGCCCACGTCCAAATGGCACAGCTGACACCTGAACGAGCTAACATGGCACGGCGCCGTTTCTATATGTGACACTGTATTTATTCCTAGCATGCTGCCAGAAAGCGCCTTTTTAGAGATTTCATGTAAATAAAGTAGAATTACTACATCTGTTCCTCTGTCTGTAGCAGCACGTATCGACAAGCTAATTTTGCATTCAAGGCAACAGAGATAGTCCTATCATATAGTTGCAAAGTGCACAACTATAAAGTGCCTATCTGAAAATACTGTCAGCCCCTTTTTGTTCACAGTTCAAGTCATTTCTGAAGTGAAACAAACCAGGCAATGAATGAGAGCTGACTTTGAAGTCACCATCAATTCCAAGTACATAAAAGGATATGCTTAATATTTCACACTTCTAGCTGCATTACGATTTCTAAATCGTAAACGCAGCAAGAAGGAATTTACATGGTATTTCACAACAGATGAGTTTGAGCACATAGATCATACAGCTTGTATTTGCAGGGAAGATCTAAGGTACCCAATAACTCAGCATAGGCCGAATTTCTAATTCAATGAATTTTAAGATGTGCAAGATTATAGATGAAAATATCCAAAAAAAACCCATTTCATATGTTAGTAAGACATATAATAATGAAAAGAGCATGGGAGTACCTGGTGTGGCAAAATATACTTTACCAAAATCCTATCCCACCCAGATACCTCAGAATTACAAAAAGAGGAGGAAATGAGGGGCTGATGAAAAGCATTTCCAGACAAATAAGCATGGCATTACGGGGAGGACACACTGTGGTTTGTCATTCAGTATTACTGCCCTGCAACACAGCCCAGGGTGGATGAGATACGGTTTAGCCACATAGACATTCCCAGACAGATCAGGTCTATGAGGAGCAGACATTTTTGTTCTGGGAAAAAAAAAAAAAAAAAGAAAAAAGAAAAAAGAAAACAAACAAACAACAACAACAAAAATTTTTAATTACATTTTTTGGAGGAGAAGGAAACTGAAATACACCACTGTTTGTATCTTTTGTGTGCACTAGCTGTATAGAAAAACAGCCCAGGGACAAATGGAGAATCTGGGAGGAGAAACCAGTATCAGTCATTCTGTCCACATGCTAATAGGCCAGATTAATAGCTGGCTTTTGTCTCCAGTGTTTTCTGCATTTTTCCGCAAAAACAACAGCCGTGGTTTCTGCATATTGTAAGTGGATTCAGCATCTGCATAGATATAATTATAGCAACCCACCCATATGGAATGAATTGCTTTAGAGAGAAAGCTCCATGGGTTGCGCTCCCAGAATCTACAATAACACAAATACATAATTTTTCATCTTATACAGAACTGTCCTCAGTTTGGAAAAAGCAGAAATAAATGCCAAGTGGAAAAACGCTCATCAAGTGGTATTCTGCTTTTTACAGTACTGAAAACTCAGTAGGCAAAGAAACTCCAGCCTGTTTGGGCAACAACTCCCTTCCTATTTCATCTACAGCTTGTGGCAAACACATATCTATTTGTTTTAATTGTTTCACTGCTGCTAGAGAGACTGATTGGTGCATTCAGGGTGCTTAAGTTTGATTGTGGTGGTGTGTGCACATGTCAGTGACAACTAAAGTACCTTGTAGAACCTCTTCTTGCTGCCATTCTTCTTTTCTTTTTGTTTTCCTCTTTGGAAGCACCAGTGACTCTGACTAAGCAGGAGTAAATAATGGATCACTGAAAAACAGGAAGCAAGCAGATTGGCCTTGACCTTCAGCTCTACATGACGCTCTACATAATGCACTCTCTCCAGTGTGCAGAAATGAATGCTGATTTTGCTTAGCAAAAATTGTTCATTTGTTTTGCTAATATATCTCCTGAAGAAAGTCAATTTCTCTTCCCTTTATCCCTGCCTCCTACTTAGGTTCTTCATGCCTCTCCCAGTGAACAACTAATTCAATCGATCAATCATGCAAGAAAATACCTTAATGATATACTGTACATGTTTAGATTAATAAATGCCTCCAATAAAAACACTGGAAAGTTTGTTTGGATAACACAGACAGGAATTATTAATTATTTCTTAGTGTTAATCATTCTATATTAACTACTTTTCAATTGTTTCAATTTCAAGGATTTCACATGTATTACTATAAGAGTAATCTGTCCATAAACAGTAATTTTCCAATATAGTTAGACACATCAGTACTTTCATATTTCAATCTTTTGGAGAGGATAACTTTTGGCAATTACAGCAAATGTAGCTTCGACTGCTCAAGATTTTAAAAAATTACTACAGACAAGTGTATGAAAAACTGAAAATTAAAAATGCATAGAAGTCGTATCTCTATAAACCAAAAGGCCAGTGCCACCATCCTCTCCACATGGATGCTTGCAAGCCCTTTGCAATGGAAAGGTTCAGAGGCCTCATCATCCAGACAAGACCACTGTGCTGGCCAGAGAGGAGTTTCAGATGTGTGTGTGCCTCAAGTCATCCAGCCAGGAGCCTGACAGACACCCCAGGAGCTGAAATTTTCAGGGGTTTAAAAATTTTTGCTCCCCTGCACCACAGCTTATTCAGTTATTTTTGTGGAGTATTCATCTTTTTTTTTTTTTTAACTGAATCTCAGGTACATGAAATTCAGCTAAGTTCAGACATTTGTCATAACATGAAAGCTCAAAACACATCGATCTCAAAATGTGTTAGGAGCACTCATGACCAACCTTTGGAAATAAGATTGATCCTGTTTGTGGTAATTTTTTTTTCAAAAATTTATTACAGATGTACTTAGAAAAACAAGCAGTGATTTCCTCAGCAAGAATAGGATTTCATATTACAGGACACAAAAAAGTTATTCACAAAAAATGCTACAGAAACAGTTCTCTGAGATGGCAGAGTACAGCACACTAGGTGGATACTCGACATCAATTCTGAATATTGCTGTGTGATATAGTCATCTGAACACTGCTGCAAACGTGGATAATATAATCTCTCACAAGCAGCAACTACTGAGGATTTTTAATGTCAACCTCTGCTCATGTCTACAGATAAGCCAACACAAAGTCTACATTTGGTTCTCACATAGCATATGTATTTCAGTGACACTGAATTTCAAATAGTAGGTTCTAGCAAGAAAAAAAATGTAGTTAACTCATTCTCCAAATATTTAACACACATCAGGAAGCAGAAACATACTGTTTCCCTGTTTAACACTCAGAGAATTAGTGACCTTGAACTCTTCAGCAAATGCTGCTAATCCTCCTCCTTAAGCAAGGCTTGTATGTTCTGCTAGAACAAAACTGAACAGTGACATGAAATTCATGCTAATTATATAAAACATATATTTTGTTTTACGGCAGCTTATTTTGAATCAGACTGATGTGAGCTACACAGCTTTAACCTTCTTCCATTTGTACCTTGACTTCTTTGGAAAAATACATTGTTCAGCAGTGCTGCTCTTGAAATCATTCTGACTTAAGCACCTTAATTTGTTCATACTTTCTACAGCTGCAGTCCATGTATAAAATGATGTATACCAGCTGTACCAGAAATTTTTAAAAAAATCAACATTAATTAAATTCAAAACAAACCAAACCACCCAGATCCAGCACTCTCCTTACAGCCTGCCCCTCTGTGCAGCCCCTGTGGGCTGGTACTCAGCTCGCTGTGGTTTTGATTTCATCAGCACTCTCATCTGGTCTAGCTCTCCAGCAAAGCATTCCATGTTTCTCTCAATTTTCACCAAATGCAGATGATTGTCACACAAGCTAAATTAGGGAACTAGCTCAATAGCAGTTGGTCAATAAATGTTTTGGAGATCACATGTTTTGAAATGTGTTCTGTTGGTTACTTTACTGCTGCTGCAGATATATTCTGCTTTAGTGGCATTTCCAACTCACTGTATTGGTTTTCTGATGGATCATTAACCAGCTGGCAACGTCCATAGGACAGCTATATGTAACAAAATTAATTAAAGCAAATTCTGCCATATTCCCAATTCCTGTAATAGCTCAAACTTATTTTTTCTTTGTTAATTTTTTCTTAAGTTAATTACTTACATTGTTTGGGTTAAATTAATATTAAAACCAGGCTTCTGATTAATATTGCTGATGAGACTGCAACTGCTAGCACAAGTCCAAAATCTCCAAAGATGGCAACGGAGAGTTCTGAACAGGCAACACTTCTAAGGTTTTGCTTTTCCGTTGAGGCTTTAAGTCCCAGGGAACTCTGTGACAAATGCTCATTAAACACCAGTACTGTTTCAGAAAAACCATAGCTATTCCCTCAAATAGCAAAGCACACACCCCACACAGAGAGAACTTATCCAAACCCTTTAATCTGTTAAATGTTCCCAAAAACCTCAAAAATATAGGATGCAGAAAGCAAATTCGTTAATGCTCATTGAACAAGCCTGGCCACACAATCTGGAGTTCCTGTTGTCTGGAATTCTGTGTATGTCAGCAGTTGACTTTGGAATACTTTCTCTCCTTCTGGAATAAATATCATAATGGGAGCTCAGAATATTAAAATCTTCACATTTACTTTTCCTGTAACAGGAAATAAAGCTACACAGCAACATTAAAAGATGTCTTAATATATAATCTAAATTAAAACGAAATAAAATCCATGGTGGTTGCCTCACACTTCACAGCAGACTTACTGCCTTAGAAAGGAGAGTTCTCCCTGAGGTGTCCAGGGCTCTTGCCACAATGCAAGTTAACAGTGGGGGCCACAAAGAAAAACATCTTCTACCTTTCCCACCCTCCCCTGTCAGCAGAAATAATATACTGCATAGTTTCTACCCCTGTCACTGAAGAATCTGTTTTAGTTTTGGAGGTTTAAGTCTGGATGTCTACTGTTTTATTATAATACACATATAATGTACAAGGACAAATTGGACTAAGCCAACTTGGTTTCTCTGGAAATTAATGCATACCCAAAAAAGCATTTGTAGTCATGGGTTCACAGGATTTGTGTGTGTGTTTGTTTTTATATGGGATTTGAGATAAAAATCTAAATGTGAAACAAAAGTTGAATCCACCTTCCATAGCAGTTAGTGCTCAATAACCTTCTCAGCTTCAGTACAGAGACCTTGAATGACCACTTTTCAGCGAATGGCCTTTTCCATGAAAAGTTTGAAGAAGACATTGTGAATATTTTAGCAATTATTTTAATCCCTAGAGGAGCCACAGAACAGTGAATTATTTGGGCTGCCCTATAGGCCCTGGTTAAAAGGGCACGAAAGAGTAATTTAGCAGCCACTTCAACAAAAACCTTTTCTCCCTCAGCAGATTTAGGGGAAGGTGTGACCCTTAAAGAGGCAGCTCCCAGGCAGACAGGAATTGGGGAGCCCCTGCCCCAGCCATCCCAACCCCACACCTGGGGTGGCCTGGAGCCACATGAGACCATGAGCACTTCCCAAAAAGACAGGAATGACAGAGGAAGAAGCAACTCTGCATTGTGATGGGGTGATTGATGCATAACTCCCAGATTAGTGGAATTAGTAAAACTGTGGCCTAATTAAACCCTCTCTCTCACACCTTGTCAAACTTCCAGCATATCTGGGACACTGAATGGCACCAGTGAGCAGGGTGGCAGCTGCCAAGGAGCACTTTGCCTGCCAGGCTTCATTTTTAACACTGTTTTGCATAATATCAGAGTGCAATCAATTTCATATTGTATCAGTACAATAGTTGAGATTTTGATTATATCAACAGAGTATATAAAATAGCTCAAATTTTAGTTAAAACAATTAGAAAAGGTGAATTCTTAAACCAGGTATTGCATATGGATACAAAGTCTTTTGGGAATACATGTTCCCTGAGCAGTTAATGTTTATTTTTTTAACTATTTATAATTCAGGGTATATTTACTAAGATTACAAAACATGGTATTACACTACTTGATTCAGAGTGTTTTACATTACTGCCCCTTTTCATGCAAAAAAATGCAGAATTTAACAACCTCATTATCACCAAAAAGTAATTATCTTGCATATTTCTCAGAAAAATATGAGTTGATATAAACAGAACACCAGTTCCAGTAAAAGTGACAGACACCTGCATCAGCTCCCAGTTCAGTGGGGTGATGTGCAACACGTGGATGCTGCATGCAGCAGCATCCCTCTAGGTCATTTTGGAGTTACCAGATCTGGCCCAAAGCACAGAAAATTATACAAAAAACAAGTAAAATAGTATCCCAGACAGCAAACACAGAGACTGCATATAGAAAGGTTCACCACACGCATGGTACCCTAGCTCCAGCATGCAATTCAAAAATCTTAACATCAGCAGTGGCACCTGGGAAGTTTTAGTGCCTTTTTCTCATCCAAATCTCAGTAATTCCTGATATCTGTCCTTTAGAAAACAGCAAGTACTCAGATTTTTAATGAAATCAAACCTGTCCAGAATGCCAAGGCCATCACTGATATTGTGCTTATCTGTTTGAGGTGGTCATGAGAGAGGACTCACTGTTAAATTTGTCTTTTTATTCTAATTCATGCCCTTTTCATGCATTTAGCTTTAAACCCCATGCAATTTTTTTTTCTTTGCATGGTTACCCAAAGACACTCTAGGTTCAATTAGGAAAAACTGGGGAAGAGAAAAATGTTTCAACACCATGGTGCACACAGGTTTCCTGCCAAGGATTGTTAACTCTCCTTTCGCATAAGGTTCTACTCACATCTTCTGTCAACAGAAAAAAAAAAAAAAAAAAAAGCTCAGGAGAGATGCTTCCTTGATGCAGGCACAGCTTCTCCATAATTATTTCAGGCTTATCCCTGTACGACTTTAATATATGCACAGCTGGAGTAACAATAGTTGCTGCCATCAATACATTCCTGAAGCTGTCTCCATGTCTGTCAACAATTCCCAATTCAACAGACTTGAGTAAAAGCACCATTCTGCTTCTTCTCTGGCTGACGAAATGGGGCTACATTATCAGTGAGAAAAACATCCTTTTGAAAATCACCAAGAAACTGTTGTATGGGCACTTCTGATAGGAGCAGAACTCAGCTCCTGACTTCCAGGAAGAGTTTTGGCCACTAAGCCTGAATTGGCAACCCCTCCAGACAGAAAACTAGGGAGAAGGGAAAGGAAAGAATGCCATGAAGGAACTCCCTTTCCCATCTCAAGTAGAAAAAGGACCTAAGAAATTCTCTGAGGCTAAACCATGTGTGTAGTTTTACAGCTCAACCCTTGAGCAATACTGAATAATACCAAAGCTGCAGGTTCTCTCTACACCTGCACATATTTCTTGTACAATCTTTTCTATAGATTGTTGTTCAAACAGTGTTCTACATATGCCTACTAAATCAGAATTAAAAAAAAAATCACTTCATTAGCATAGTATGGCTAAGGCACAACCTGAGTTAAACCAAAGGTAGAAAAAGACTTATTAAAAAAGACTTATGAAAATATAAGTCTTTAATGAAGTAGCTTCGTTTTGTCACAGTTTATCACTTCATGGAAAGTACTGTTCGACTGAATGTACTATGTGCATACATCAAAACTTCTCTTAATTTTTAAGCACACTGTGTATTGAGAGTGACTCATTTGCTGTGAGTATTGGAATACTTGATCTTTAAAATGTGTGATGTGAATGGGAAGATATGACAAGATACAGTTTCTTTTTTGCTCTACGGAATAAGTGTAACACAGTCACTAGAACTTTACAAAAAGCCCTAAGGCTCCCAGTCTCTGTGTGAAAGGACTTGCAATTTATGGTGAAGCAATAGATAAAGAGAATCATGAAAACATTGAGGGACTTTTTCTTTTTTTCTTTTCTGGGATACTTGTATGCTTTGCCTGAGGCATCATTCCAAGAAAAGTTAGGTAGCTGTAAGATTTATTGGCTAGGACCAGAGCTTAAATGCAATTTTCTCTCATCACATTCACACAAAGATATTGCATCTTCCTCTACCTTCCTAGCTAAGAATGGCATATTTAATTGTTTCTGTGACAGGTTCTGGTTGGGGGTTTTGGGAACTGGCTTCTATTGCTGTGTCAGGTAATACAACAGCACTGTGCACAGTTCCACTCCCAATGAGCATACTGAAGTGTGGAAACTTAAAATTTGTTTATAAGGAGCACTGATGTGAGCAAAATTTGATTGCTTGAATGTTTTCAGAAAGCAAAACAGAAGCTAGAGAGTGGCTAGAGCAACTGGGTTTAAAATCAAGGAAACAAATCTAAGAATCAGGAAAAGTTCTAGCCTGGGTAAAAATACCAGTTCTAAAAGAATTTTAAACTAAACTCAGTAAATAGTATTAATTATGTCCTAGAACACACTAAGAAACGACAGTTCATTCAGCTGTAGCTGGATTGGGTCTGTAGCTGGATAGGACAAGGAATTGTGGTTTTAAACAAAGAGAGGGCAAATTCAGACTAAATAAAAGAAGAAATTTCTTTTTATAGGGGTGGTGAAATACTGCAATAGGTTGCACAGAGATGTGGTGGGTGCCCCAGTCCTGGAAACATTCAAGGTCAGGTTGGATGGGCTCTGAGCAACCTGATCTAGAGGAAAAAGTTGCTGCTCATTGCAAGGGGCATGGATTAGATGGGTCCCTTCCAACCCAAATAATTCTATGGTTCTATAATTATAATGTCAATTATTAATAATATGCAATTATAATATTAAATAATTGTGTACACATATATCTAGTTCTCTACATACAAATTTTAAATATTGACATTTATAAGATGGACACCTTTCTCCTTCACCCTTTGGAGCCTTCAGCATCACTACTGACTAAAGCATGGTTCACAAAAAAGGCTGGATGGACAGACCAAAATTTTAACTGGCTGCACTCCCTGGCAACAGAGTCCCACATTTCTGTTTTTAGCTGACAGTAATAAATATAAAAGCACAAATCCAGATGTCTTTATCAAAAGCTGTGGTTGCAGCCTCCTGACACTTGACTAATAAAGTTCAAATATTAAAGTAAACACAGCTAAGAACTACATCAAGTTGTCAGCCAATGCCCAAGCTATTGGATGTGTTCAAAAATCCCCTGAAAAAGGACTGGAGAATTTCTTGTGAATAGAAGAGAAGGTGAAGTGCTACAGAAGTTTTACCTAACAGGTTTATTAAAATGTGCCTCTTCCTTCAAGCACTGCTCCAAGTTTCCCTGCAGAGGTTACAGATACCACACAGAATCCAAGAAATTAAAAATCTGCTTTATAACCCAGGCCAATCCCTATTTATAATTTGTCCTGTTGATCAATACCCGTGGCACCTCACCCTTTTACCTACATTTAGTGCCATCCACCTGGAGAGAACACGGGCTGATGACTGGCCAGGCAGAACCAATGACATTTATAGGTTTCTTCCTCCATTTGTCACATGTGAATGAAAGCAATTAATAAAAAAAAAAAAAAAATCGTCCACTATATTTCAAATAAAAAGTTGACTACCAGAAAATACATAATAGGAGGAAGCAATTTATGAATGTTATGTTTAATCCTTCATTCTTCCTAACACCTTACTGTCTTCCCTGACAAAGTAAATCAAAGCAACATCTACAAATTCTGACACAACATATCTGCAAGATGATATTAATTTTTTTTTTTTAATATGGCATGGTACTATGTCAATAACTGTCCTCTGAAATGGGTGTTTAGGAGATTATTTCCTTGACTGCTAATGAGAAGACTATCTCCATATATTCTGATTTGAAAATACCTGTGAGTTATTATTGTTGCTGCTGTTGTTCATGCCTTGAAAACAGCCAGCCTGTGGCTGCACATCATCAGCAAAGGAGTCCTGTGCTTTGCCTTTCTTCAGAAACCACAACTGAGAATTTGTCTGCTCCTTAATCTCAATCTTTCAGCCTTAATCTGCATCTTTCCTCCTCCTGTGCCAGAGGAGCCCATGCTCAGTGAGAACACTGCACCCCAAACAAAGCTGCCTCCTTAGCAGTGCTGATGAACCCCTTGCCACCCAGCTCAAGGCTGCCTGTCTGCTTCCCAGTGACACCTCAATGCTCTCAGTGCTCTGACTAGTCCTGATGAAAGGGAGGCTTAAATGAAGTATGGATTTTCCTTCAGAGGTTTTCTGAACAATAACTTCACGTATTAGTAAGAGTTTGGGGTTGAAATAGCAATCAGAAAAGAGAAACGCTCTGAAGTAAAGAGCTGCACTACTTGGAATACTGTTTTAAGAGCAGGAACACAGCAGGGTTCTGTTTAACCCTGCAGGGGAAGAATGTGAAATAATAACAATTTCTAAAAATTATATTTTCATATTCATAAAGCAGTAAGAGAATGAGTAATACACTTCCCTTTCCACAACACTGAGTAGCCAACATATGAAATGCACCTTCTCATTGGCAAAGCACTGGTGATTTTAGACAAGACGAGGGGAAAAAAGCTTGGAAGAGCATGATGTCATGTTGTGCTCTTTCTGATCTGGTTATTTGAGGAGTAGTAATGTCTCTAGATGCAGTCACAGCAATGCAGGCAGGAAAAAAAGATTAGAGGCGTGAAAGGAGATGAGACTGGAGTAGTTATGCTTTGTAGCTTCAACCATGGGGCAAATATTATGTCCTTGCCATATGAAAACACAGCTTTACAGGATGTCCTTCAGCAGGTATGGAGCAATGTTTGGATAAATGGATGCAGCCACCTTCAAAACACCTGCTGTGGAGAGCTACAGGCAAGGACCATTGATGGAATCATGCCCAAAACATTGCCACAAGGAAAGCTCAGAACTAGACTGAGATTAAGCACTGAAGATTTACTAAAGAAAAAGCTAAACCAAATTAAACGAGACCAAAAAAAGAAAAAAATCAAAGTCTTAAAAGGTCATAATTGAAAAGAAAATCAGGCACTTTTATTTAAGTGAATGACAGAAGAAATCAGAGCTGGTTTTCTGAAATTAGCTAGAAGCTAAGTTTTTTAGAGAACATCCTGAAGGAACGAGGATTTTCCTTATTCAATAGTTTCTTTTTTCCTGAAAAAATGCCACAAGATCAATTTATACTTCACAGTTGTGGCACTGGGAGGACAAAAAGGAATGACCGTGTACTTTTAAAAGCAAGCATCAAAGACATCTTTGTTTCACTGTAGCATTAATCACATAATAATGAATTCTTATCAGCCTGCAATTCCAGAGCCTAAAGTTTATTCCCATTAAAAACAAAATAGTCTCCCACAAACGGCATAATAAATGCACCAAAAATTATGGGCTTTAAAGCTAGAGTGAAGATTCATTGCAACATGAAATAACTCATCTGCCATGGGAAAAATCTAATTGAGATTAGGGAAGAGAAGAGCTTAGTAAGAAGTATTGCATTCAGAAAACAAAAACAAAAACAAAAAGAGACAAATCAAGTTTGATTAAGGGAAGATAGTCCTAGAATTTATACTCTCTCAGTTTTTATATCTCTGAGTGTTTGGGCGATCAGACATGCTCTCACCTTTATAAGAATAACAATTCCAGTTTACCAGAACTAAGCATAACCTTTTATGCCTTTTTAAAATATATGTTTCCTGTGAAAAGTAATACAATTTAAAGTATCAATATATTTTCAAAAAACAAAAACAAATAAACATTGATTTATCTTGACAGCTAAAACCATGTCTGGGGCTTTTCGTCATGCTTTAAACTTTGTAATTTTTCACGTTTCAATAGGAAGTTATAAATCTTTCGAATGAGAGAAGAGTGGGGTGCAAAAGTCAGGTGTTAAAAGAAACAGTATGTAGGAGCTTTTAAATTATCAGCTTATGACTCATTTTTTTAAAGCAACATATTTATAGGCAAAAAAAGAAAAAAGAAATCCAACACAAAAAAAAAAAATAACCAAAACCAACAAAACTCAAACCTTACAAAAGCAGAGGAAATAAAAATAAAGCTGTGACACAATTCTGGGACTAGTTTTGGTCAAGTCACTTCTGTGGAATATGAGCTCCTGATGTTGTCTGAGTCAGAAAAGTAAAGACAATCCCCTTCCTCCCAAGGTGTTTACAGCTGAAATATCCTGAACCTGACTTTCATAAACCCATTTCAAAACTAATGGCTGTAGATATATTTTAGTCAGATGACAGTTATTACAACAGCATACTGACAAGATTCATGCCATCTATAAAATGGCAGCCTCCTTGTAACATAAACCTGAATAATTAAGTTAAAATGCAACATACTGAAGCACATCTCTTTTTTTCACTGTTCAACAAAGACAATGGATCTAGTGAAAACTGGGGGGAAAAAGAGTTTTATGCACATTTTTAAATAAATAATAAAACTTCATAAAATTGAGTATGTAAAACAAAATATAGACTCTTAAAAGTGGTGGAAGTTTTCTGAATATTTTTTTCCTACAACAGTGGAAATATTTTCCTCTAAGACAGCAATTGTTTTCTTCAGATGATATAATTACTCTGTCTTTAAGATTTATGATGTAAGTTAATAAATTCTATGCTTAGAGTTTTTCTTTCTCCTTACTCCTGTATATATTTTTAAAATTCTGTGATTGCAGCTTACAGAAGAAAAATCTTAAGAGAACTATCTAGCACAAGAATCAGTGCCTTCTTTGCTACATTAATCTTATGCTAAGATGAAAATTATGTAGTCTTCTTCTCATCCTGCTGGAGAAAGCCCAAATTTGGACCAATTTCAAAATTTAACAAATATAAGGTAGACCAGGAAACATACAATGCTTTGTAGAATCATATCCCAGTAGTCATACTCTATTTGTGGGGAATATTTATTATTTTAATTTTTCTTAAACGAGGAATCAGAATTCAAATATAAAATTTACTCAACAGTACTACTAAAATTTTGACTTAGCAACCAAAACCAGATAATTCCCCAGGAGTCTTAAGTGCTCCTTCAAATTACAGTGAAATGCCTTCTATATCTGTTCCCTAACAGATAGAGCAATCGCAAAGCTATAAACCTGCTGCAAACATAACCATGACACCAGAAGGCAAACTGATTGCATCTTATGAGACCCACACTTCTAGCTAAATGTATTTCAGCTGCAAAACTCACTTAGGCAAGTCCTGAGCCTATTTCCCCTGTAATTTCTCAGCAGGAATCAGCATAAGCACTACTTTGATGATCATATTTCTACAGGATTACGTGCTACAGGCAGTACCTTTTTTGCCTCTGAAAAAAAAAAATAAAATAAATTAACACATTTCTCAGAAAGGCAATTCCGTAGGACTGAAGTATGTCCTGTTCCTCTGTAGGGATCTATGCATTCCTAGCTTTCTCATACGTATTAGGTTGTTGCTTTTTTTAAACAAACAAAAAGATAGAAGAGCTCCCCGCAGCTTCAGCAACACTTATCCCTTTGGGGTTTTTTTTACGCATCTTTCTTTTACTACCATCCTTTCATGAAAAATTCTGCAGTTATTTTCACTGCCAAAAATAATTTTTAAAACTCTCCTCATCCCCAAGAAGAAATCCTAAATAGTGGATGGCACACAGAGCCTCCAGGCAGGAACTCCTTAATACCAAGCACCGTTCCATCAAAAAAAAATTCCTCTAAATCTGAAAGAGTCATTCTCTGCCTCATCCCAATCTGACTGGCTCCTTATAGCTCTCGTTGACTCAAATGGTGATTGCATCCTCTCAACACAACCTTCAAACCAGGAGCTTACTTTTCTCCCGCAGTAAGAGCTGAGGTTGAATTAGCCCTTGGAAGATCAGCAGCACTGAAGTGGTGATGCTCTTCTCCAGCACCAAGGAAAAGTACAGCTATTGTTCTCTGTTTAGGTCACATTTTCATCCTTTTGCTTTGCTCAACAACTCTAAAATAAACAAAGCTCATGGGTCATGTGCAAAATAAAAGCACAGCCTCTTCCTCCCCACCGTGCTGGGGACAGGGACCTGCTCTACCTGAGGATCTCCTCTGATTGCCCCAAGGCTTGCATTGAGCTCACCAGCCTGGCATCCCTGAGATCTACATACAGACTTTAGGGACTCCTCTGACCTGAAATTATAAATGCCCTCATAGAATTAAGTAATAGCATTTGACCCCTATTTTGGCACAATACTGAGATTTTCAGGTTTTCGAAAAAATCTGACATCGAAGAGTTAGAATTCAGTTTGCAGTGATATTCACATTTCTTGAATCATTTAAAAGTATATCTTAGAAACATCATAATTTTTTTCCCTTTAGATGCCCCCATATAAACTCAGAACAATCTTTTGATTAAATTACTGGGAAAATTTGTTCTGTCATAGCAGGAAGTTTCCAACACTAGACTTGATTTTCCATCTCATCAACTGTATTTAAACAGGCATAGTTATGAAAACAGGCTCAAGTTGAGAAAACTCTCAGAGAATACAAATCTTTTTTTCTTCCCAGGGTACATGAAGCTACATATGAGCACTACCAAAGTCATTTCACTGGGGTTATTTTGACGTTTGTACTACTGTTTGTAACTGAAGCTAAACTCCTGTCCACAGAGTGGTTTTGAACACGAACAAGATTTGAGGGGCCTTATACATGTCCTATTTATCCAAGTTCTACAAAGTGTGAAAATAAATGATAATGAACTTCAAAATAAATGCAGGTTCTCAGTGCTGATATTAGAGAAATCTCAATGGCATGATATCATCAACATTCAACATTCAGTTCTTTCCATTTCAAATAATTTGTATTGTATTTGGTTATTTGAAATTTCAAATTCACAAGACAGAGAAATAACATACTAATTTTAAAGAACAAGTCCTATCTAAGAACAAAATATTAATATAAATTCACATAATATTTTATGCTTTTCTTTGTACCATTAAAGGTAACCATTTTTTGTGTTTTGGTTGATAACTAGTTGAAATACTTTTTAATATGATACAATTCCAAAGTTTAACTGCACAGCCTTAATACTGTATTTAAAACAGTTTCTGCAACTGAGAAACAAGTTAAAAAGAAATAATGAAAGAGCCTAACTTATCACTGAAATTCATTTAAAATGTTACTTTTCAGCTATATACCTCTGTATGGATTTGCTAAGAAAGATGTAGCCATCACCAAGACCAGTGCTAAACACAATGAGAATTAACCATATACACAGATTATTCTGTTAGTCGAGGAATTTCCAAGTGACTTAAAAGTGGCTGTAGGATTAGAGAAAAACTGTCATTTAGAAAAACAAAACAAAAAAGCAAAATCCAACAAGCAAACAAAAAAACCAAACTAAAGCAGTGTCAACCAAAACAAACAGGGTACTTGTGATGCATTGACTATGGACTGAATGGATGGATGAATGGCAAAACACAGTGAGAAAATAGATGTATTACTTTTGGATGAAGCAGTTAAGTGTGAAAAAAGAATATTGGTCAAAACTGAGACTGATTTCAATAATAAGACAATATTCTGAAATCACAAACATTAGATATTTTCTCAGTATATTAATGCGCTCTACTTTGATTAGAAGAACAATGAAATTTGAGACACAAATCATCTGTTATTTTGTTTTTCCCTATGGCTATCACTGCACAGCTCCATCTTTTTACTGAGAGTGATACACTCCTAAAAAACAAAACAAAACAAAACAAACAAACAAAAAAAATACAACACCAAACCAAACCAAAAGAATCCCAAAAATAAAATAAAAAAAAAATTTAAAAAAAACCACCAAACAGACTGTTAGTAACAAGATAATTAAAAAATAGCCCTAAGTATATCATCACAAAGTCAGAAGGCCAGGTATGTATCTGACTTTTGATACTTGAACCTCTAAAGTAAATACAGTAAGACAGGAAATGCCTATAGCATAATTGAAATATCTAGCCAGAATTATAGGAACTGTAAATAAATTTAATGTACTTTTCAGAAAAGTTGTTCAGGGATACAGGAAAATAAGGCTCAAGTTGAATTCTGACTTTAAAAAGTTTAGAGGTTTCATCTATCAGAAAAATACCACAACTGAATGAGAACATTCTTACAAAATAAGAGACAAAGGTATATTCAGGATAATGTTCAAATTAAGCAAATTCCAGAGAACACTCTGGGTATTGTGAGGTATGACTCTAATATCCAATTCAAAAAATCAAGTTTGTAAAATTTCAGGTTTACTTCTTTCTTTCAACCAGGCTGATCTGAAGCAGCTTTTCTTCCATCCTGCTCTGATATTAATGTTTAATTAACAGTCCTTTTCAATCTCCCTTTCAGATAATCCCTTGAACATACATTATACGTCTGAAAGCTTTCCCCTCTATTTGGTTATGTTTAAGGTGTTCAAAGCCACAGAGCTATTTGACTGAGTCTTAAAGACTTTATAGCTATAAAATGATGGAGCCAATTTTTCTGGTCACTTGGCTTAGTTACCACAGCAGCAAAGCAGCAAAAACAGACTGAGCCAAAATTCCTTGAAGCCAGCAGAGTTTACTCTCAAAGAATTCACATTTCCAGGGCATTAGGATAGCTGGTCTGAAGTTTCTGTAAGAGTTTTGTGTTGGGCATCTCACTAACAGGTCAGGGGATTGACTCAGGCAGGCTCCCTGATTTCTCTAAGTGAGCAGGGAATAAATGGCTCAGAGATGTGTGAGAGATTTAAATCTATTGACTGTCAGGTTAGTGGTAGATTAGACTGACACAGCTCAATGTTTGTTAGCTTTGTAAGGTTCATCTCTGGCCAGTCACTGAAATAATTTCAGAAAATCACAGGTTTACTTCTGCAAAAAGCAGCAAATATCCTTTAGTGCTATATACCATCACTGTACCAATACCCTTTATGTACATAGCTATTTTACATATTATTTCACCCCAATTACAGTTAAAAACTTCAGCAAAGAAAGGCCCGGGACATGTTCTTCAAGCAACTACCCACACCTGCAAGGATCTTCCCTCCTTCCCATCACAGCTTCATTTCCATAAAAGCCTTTGATTAAAGAGAACAATCTAATGCCTTCTGGAAATCGCAGCAAGCTGTATCAGATGGCAAACCCAATTTGACCTAAGCATGAATTCCCTTTACAAAGACTCTTCCCTGGTAGACTGTGCTTAGCTTCTGTATTCCCCTATTCACTGTTTGCTATGGTTTCTCCACATTGAGCATTTCTGCAAAGATCAAAACAGAAGCACCTGAGACTTCCCATCCCCCTCCTCCGAGGCCAGTATTTATCTGAGTGCAAGTAAATTCCTAATCCAGCAAGTTTCTAATTCTAATTCTTCCTGACATGCTTATACATCAAACCAAAACCTCATGAAAACCATGAGATATTTTAGAAATAAAATCCTTAAAAAAAGGATTGGCCATGAACAAATTCTTTGTGAGCTGTATTGCCACCCATTGTATGAAAACACTGAAGTAGAAGTGGGATAAACTCTTTGCTAGGCTTGTAGAGATTTTGCGACGATCAGGCAATCATTCAAACCCTGCAGTGTCCCCTGTTCCCTCCCAGAATTTGTTTGGTCCATGCAGACTTCTTGTCCTCCTCGACCTCTGAATAGCCTAAAACAGGAGACACCTTGCAAATAAGCCATGCAGGTATTGTGTGAGCTAAATTTCCAGAAATGGATGATGATTTTGGATGTTCAAGCTTAATGGCCTCAGAAAGGACTACTCTTCAGATGGCAGGCGCTTAACTTCTTAAAGTCTTTAAACCATCTTAAACTGACTTCTGAGACACTCAGACTTACCATTTACTTTTCAAAATGTCAGCCTCTGTACTGCAGACAGCTTAATGCCACGAAAAAGAGCCTTTTTGCTTTCTAAAGCAGCTCAGATTAAAGTTATGTAATATAGTAGATAACCATGAGCACTTTGCGAATCAAAAGGCTTTGTAATGTTCCAATATATTGGGAATTTTGTTTGCCACTGACACAACACTGCAGTTCCTTTCGCTCTTTTCTTCTGTTTCACACCTGAATCAATGGTATGACAAATCTCAAGTTCTGTCTTAATAATTTCCTGAAGGCTGAGTTTTTGTCAGTATTGTGCCTGATAGAGTAGAAGTAATCATCATCTAGATATCAAAACAGTTATTTTGCATTATTATCAATCCAGTAAAAACAGATAATTAAATGAAATCAAGTTGAAAGAATAGACTACATGTAATAATTTACCAGTGGATGGCAGGTTGAGAATCAGTCTGAATTTCAGATATTACACCAGAATTGGGATTCTTCCTAGTAACAGAAATGGAAAAAAGCAAACACAGAAAGTACAAGAAATGAATTTTTTAAGAATTGTTTAAAAGTATGGGAAAAATCAAGAGAAACCAAAGGAAGTCAAGTCAAAAGCTGAACTGAATTTAGGTGAAAAATCAAGTAGAATTAACAGATTTATGCAGGAGTTGGTTTTGTCAGACAAATGACTATGCTATCCTTCATTCTGATCCTTGAGACAGCCTGCATATCATCTTACACTTGAAATACTCCACTCATGAAAATAACCGCTCTGTGGACTAGATTCCACCAAATGTCATTCCCAAAGATGAAGGAATTAGAGGCAAAGTACCTGGAGAAATTCAATAACTGAATAGCTCCTGGGCCAAGCATGCACAACAGAAAGACCAAGGAGTTGGTGGATTTAGAGGAAAAACACAACAAAACTCTTGCTGCTGGGAAAACCTCTTGACAGAGCCAAGCATGGAGATCCTTTCCATGAGAGCCTGGAAGCCCCACCCATGCTGGGAGCTCATTTCCAGTATTGCATGAGGAGGAAAGGGGAAAAGGATGCCAAGTTCACATCAGACCAACCAACCACCACAGACACTTCAGCTGAGATTCCCCAGGGTCCATCTGTGCTCAAAGGCTGAACAAAAGCACATTCCTGGCAAGCAACTTGCACCTTGAAACTCTGAAAGCAACACTCCGTCGTAATCAAGACACAGCACTCCTTTTTAATCCTCCAGTCTATTAAATTCAATTATTGTGGTACACTGCACTCTAAGTAAAAAGAACACATACAGTCTGTTTTTATAGGAAATCGTGTTACAGGATATGGTATTAATTATCTGTCCCAAAATGAAATAAGGAATGTAATCAAAAGATTATACACAGATCTGAAAAAGAACTAATTACAGTAAAAGCTTGGTATTTTTGCTAGTAGTCTCAGTCAGGGAAAATGGATATTTATCATAAGTATACTCCTGTCAGGTTGTTCAGACAGAAGACATTCACAAAAGAAACTGTGAAATAATTAATACACAAAGGACCTTTTTGATGATACCTAAATAGACTTTACTTCAATGAGATATTGCATCCAGATTGAGCAGTGGGATAGCAGACCAATTTAACACGATCAGCAAAAACCTTAGAGCAGATACTAAATTACTTTTGCTTTTAATAAGATTAGACAATACCTATGCATGTACCTTTACTGGACAGGATACAGGACAAGCCTATTCCAACACAACAGCAGCAGTATTTTTTTTTTTTTTTCTTATGGGCTCACAAATACAATCTAAAGACAATTTCCAATGTTATTAGTTATGAACAATGTTCAGCAGTTGATTGAAATGGCCACCCACATTTAACTCATGGCTCCAAGCAGTCATTGGCAAATAACTAAATGGAAGTGCCCATTCTCTCTTTATCATCAATAAAGATATAGAATTCCCTCCAATAAGGGAATCCTGCTATTCTCACCACTTTTCAAGATATACACCTCCAAGACAGCACACTGATGATTGCTCCATCAGCACAATTAAACCTTCTGTATTGGTTTTGTAATTCTCTCAGCCCTGTGTCTCTCTGGGTTGCATCCACCCTGATCAATACCTGGTCCTCTGGTGTACTCTGGTTTCTCTCTGTGCTTCCAGGCTCTCTGCTATGACTGTCCAGGCTGTAACACATTCTTACCCCACAGATCAGCAGTGGTTTCCTGCAGCCATATCCACAGAAAACATACAATATTTTCTCAGCTATTGCTATCAGTATCTAATTACAGAAAAGCTATTAAAAGCAGCTTGAATTTCTCTCTTTCTGGTTCAAAGTGGAGATATCACTTCTAGAGTATACCAAGCAAAACTGGGGCCACCCATCACTTCTGCCTGCCCTATGGGACCACTTAAGGCATTAGAAAAACCTTCTTAAATAGGGTACATGGTGATTGCCCAAGTCCATAAGGATAGAAGAGTGCACTTCTATCCCTAATGGCAGCATAATTCCTGTGCAATAAAAAGGAACTTTCAAATAGAGGTCATACTTCTGTTCTTACTGAGTTGCTATGAGACATAGAAATTAAAAAAAGAGGCAGAGGCAGCTACTTGAACTGGTGAAAGTAAACCACAAGGTCCAACTTCTTGGCCCCAAAACTGTGTTCCTGGCATTGTCTACCTGTGCCATCTGTGTACTCCAACTTTTGCTCCTCCCCAAATCTCAGATGTCTCTGGAGCACTGCCAAGGGGGGACCCCTTCTAGGGCTGGGACCAGAGGCTGAGGGTACTGCAAGCAAATGCTGGGTTAGCAAAAGTGGGTTGGGCCCTCTTAAATTTCCTGTTCTAAATAATGTGCATCCTCACCATAAAGGTTTGCTTACAGTTCTCCTATTGCATGGTACTACCTTCTGAACTCTGATGGTATCACTGGTAGTGGAAAACCAAGAGTAACCTTGGGTAGTTCCACTAGCAATTAACAGTGTATTTATCTGATGACTGACTTGAGAATAAAATGCCAAAATGGAAAAAAAAGAAAAGGAAATCAGTATTTCCACACGTGCCAAGCAATTTGCTGCATAATTATTCAAAAAGTCATAACAATACTGCTATGTGGGTTATGTCCTTCCTGAACAAAAAACAAACAAACAAACAAACAAAAAAAAAAAAAAAAAAAAAAAAAAAAAAACACCAAAAAAAAACAAAAAAAAAACCAAAAAAAAAACCACACAAACAACCCTAATATCAGGGTCTATGAGTAAAATCTCACCAAGTCTTTTTGGAGATGAGTTTTATTATCAGACACCAAATGCAGCATATTGTATCTCCAGAGTTTTTTTTCTTATTCCTCCCCTGAGATCCCAGCACAAGCAGTGCTGATGGTCAAAGGAGGGATCCTGTAAATGGAGATAACACCCCAGCAATGCACCTCAGAGAGCTGCTGAGTGCATGACAACACCAACTAAGCACTTACAGCAAGGCAGCACAGACATTTCCTGCCTACTATTTCTCCTCCCTCCTAGGTTATTTTCTTCAGTATCATTTTTTTTTCTTTTTTTTTTTTCTCCCCACGAAGAAAATCATACTAAATGAGGGTATATTGTCTGAGAAAAAAACATTAAAGTGACCTGAACACTTTTTGTTTGTTGCTTGACAGTCAGAATGTTATAACAACTGTTTTGGGACTGTGTCTGATTCCATCACTTTGTACATCTTTTTGTGCAAA
>VZSR01000920.1:7485494-7539835 GCA_013398615.1 Brachypodius melanocephalos
ACAGCTAAGATAAAAGCCTATACAATCTTTAGTTTTATTTTTCATCTTTCTTTTCCTCTATTATTCCAACAAGTAACAAATTATAGTGACCATGAAATCAAGATGTTAGAAATAATTGTCCTCCGTAGTACTTTTAAGTTAATATATACACATGTGCATAGAAATTTTAAACACATATCATGTACTTGCAGATAAATCACAGGCTTTCTACACTGTACTCACAGAAGAGATGTTTCAGCAGATAATATTTTTATAGCTGCTCTTGCATAATAATAACTATGGCAAATAAAATGCTTCAGTCAGTTATTATTTGCTGCATAGTCAAACACTGTTGCAGTCAAAAACTATTCTTGAGAAATGACAGAAATACCCATCAAAATTCCATGCTCTGGTGTTTCCCTTGCCCTCCTGTTGGTTGTGTTAATTAGACTTTTTTAGCATGCATCTGCAGGAAAAAAAGAAACAGAACAGATATAATCAAAGTAATGATTTGATCTGTATCTAAACCAGACAGAATTCAGACCACCAGGCACAGTAAGAATTAATGAGATGTTAAATTTTGTTTGCAGAGTTAACATGAAATAATTATCTGTGATATCCTTGATCTAGGCACATATTCACCACCACTTTTTAGTGCAATAAAATGAAGCAAATCCTGAAAACTAGGTGTAGACATTTGTTCTCGTAAATGGCACTAGATGTTCCTTACAAATTTCCTGTTACTGCCTAACTACCTTTTTTTTTTTCTTTTTTTTTTTTCCCTTTTTTTTCATTTTTAACATGCTGTTCTTTTCTGGTTTCTGCTTAATTCAGTTGAGAAGGCATTGTATAGAAATCCATAGAGAATCTTTAGGTTGAATCTCACATGTTCAAACTTCTCCTGCCAACACCAGCAGAGTCAAGGTACCACATTTACCATCTCCATGTGGCTTCCTAATCACCATAATTTCCATGAGCAAATTCAGGCAACTGAGAGACCCTTCACTTTTGTTTCTTGGGGAGGTGAATACTGACCAGGCAGTCTGAATAAAGGAAAAAAAGAGAAAATTGAAATTATTTCAGCAGCTGTATACTAGTGTGTTGTTCTATTCTTTTGGCTTATAAAAAGAATCAACTCGAGATTTTTGTCTTGTAAGATAATTGAGCTCAAGGGCTTTTTGTCAATGGTTTTATTTTTTGCTCAAGTTCCCAGGGCTAAGAGCTGTCCTGATATTTAGTGAGAGAGGATACTGCTCTGAAATAAATAAGCACTTATTTGTAGATCCATTATATTATTTTGCTACTATAAAATAGTACTTTTATCTTTTATTTCTTAAATCCATCAAGATCCCATTTACGCAAGAGTTTTCATCACGCTGTTATTTAAGGGGAAAAAAAAAAAAAAAAAAAGAACACATTCTTTCCATTCTTTCTCTCTTCAACCCAAAAAGCACACAGCCTTCTTCTGAAGCAAACTTGAAGTATCTGTGGATAAAGTGGACCACACCATTGTCTAAAGGGAGAGGAATAACCTCTCCCCAGGACTAGGAGCAGAGGAGCTGCTCTCACCATCTGAACATGGCACGTACCAAGGAGCACCACAAACCTTCTGCTACCCCCAAGTACCAGGTGAAAAAAAAAAAAAAATGTGCCAAAATAAAAAAGTGACAGAATACCCTGCAGAGTCCAATTTTACAGCAGAAAGAATCTCTAATTTTATGCACCAAAATTTTAATAAATGCATTGGAGCATTTCCATATTATTCTACAATTTTTATGTGGTTTAGGGGGCTTTGTTGATTTTGTTGTTGTTGTTGTTGTTTGTCTGTTTAGGTTAGTTTTTTTTTCTGAAAAGGAATAGCTATTAGGTGTGACTGTATCCTGCACAGCTCTGTGTAGAATCATGTCAGCCCAATCTCTGTCACCCTACCAACCCCCATTACACTTTTTCAGGAATTTATATCTATTCAACAACTTGCTCTAGTTATCATAATACATTTAGCATTCAATATAAAATGGGACATTATTAGATAATAAGATACATGGTTCATTTCCTAATGTGTATAAAACAGTATTTTATGAGTATGCAACTCTAGCTGATTAGGGCATTCACCTACCTCCATATTTCAGACTTAATAATTGCCACTTTGAATATTCTACATCTTGGCTTGTCCCCTACCCATTTCAAATGTCTCTTTAGTGGCTGCCCAAAAGCAGTTTTTGTACTTAATAGCAGTATATGCAGGATATATAGCTGATGTCAGTATATTTGTCTGCCATATACCTTTGGCAGCAGGATACCCTTGCAGCACTCATCCTCCTCACCCTATGATACTTCTTAGCCCTTCTTACTTCCATCCAAGCTTACAAGTTTTACTCTCAAGGTTGATGACTCACTCCTGTGCAGTCAATTTTACACCAGGCATTAGTTTGTATTTCAAACAGTGGTTCCTGTACACTTGCATTTCCTAGCATTTTCATGGACCTGCCAAATCAACTTGTCTTGACTTTGCTTAGATACAGTTTGGGGACAGGATTCAAATTCACACCAGTTTGTCTCAGCAGCAGCACCTCTGAATGCAACATTCCCATTCCTTTCTCAAATATATCCTCCGTAAATATATCATAAAGCATCAGCTCAAATATGCAAATAAATGCCACATAAATAATATAAAGAATAATCTGAAAAGTATCATTAGCAAGCAAACTAAAATATATTTAAAAAATTAAAAATCTTCAACAGTATATTTGACTATTTATTGACAAACATCTTTGCTAACATAGAAAAATACCCAAAGCAACATACAATTATGTGTGAAAATAATTCAGTTTGAATTTCCAGAACCTGGGATTTCAGCACTCGTATTGTCTGCTGACATCACCACAGAAGAAGAGACCACCTTTTCCCAGAACCACTCTTAACAAAAGGGATTCCCTTTCCTAGAAATCCAGCTTAACAATTCCAGCAAGAATCATGTATGTATGGTACCTTTGTTAGATGTGGAGTTTGGTTTTGTTTTTTTGTGGGCAGGCCTAAAAATATTCTTTTTTCTCTCTTATTTATTCACAGCAGTTCAGTAGCAAGATTTTTAAAGAACAAAACCAAATTACTGGCATATATTTGTCATGTGATTTATACAGTAGCATCAATTAAACATGTTATAATTATATTCTCCCATTTGCAAGAGAAAATGAATCAATATTAGCTTTGCTTTTTGTTTTCTAGATGAAAACAGTAGGATTTCACTTTGAATAATGCATGACTGCTTGGATTAAAACAAAGGAAAGTACAGACATACTTTTTTTTGTGTTCTGTTATCCATTTGGTGTTTTGTATGGAAAACTCATTGCACCTCACCCATCAAAGGCTGAAATTAATTATAAAACCACATATATCTAAGATGCTGCTGCATTTATGCAACTTCCAAAGAAGACAACATCATGGATATTTATATTACTGTACAACTAGCTACAGGACTTGTATCGTATTTTGCATATTAAGAAACACTTTTCCAAGAACTTAATCGCTGAGTATTGACACTTTTTTCCCTCCCTGCTTCATGTACAGTTTGGCTTTCAGAAGAACTTTTCATTCCTAAGCAGTGGAAATTATCATTTTCTGATACAGAAGTGCATTTTGGGGCATTCACACGTGGTCTGTGGCTCTGATGCACACGTGCACATTGGGAAAGTGGAGAGTTGGAAAAAGCTTTGTGAATCCTCACACATTAAATATTTTCAGCATGATTGCATCCAGTTATCAGCCATGGGACAGACAAAACTATAAGACCCAAGAGTTGAGGGTTCCTGTAAGACCGTGAAGGATTCATAAGCCATCTGTATTTTCAAGGACAGGCTGCTTGGAAAAGCATTAATTGACATGAGAAAGCACATAGAAATGATGCACAGGAGTAAATACTGCAAATGGTACAATGGTGGATAATTGTAACAACCTCTTAAATGAAATGCTCTGCACATAAAGAGGCTCTAGGCAGCCTCTGGTCCTCTGTTCACAGAGTTCCTCATTGTTTATTGCTGAAAGCTTGTAAGTGTCATGTATAGCAGTTTCATGTTTATGACACCCTAGATAAGCCACTGAATTTCAACAGAGATTCTTATGTCCAGCAATTTTAAAGAAATGTCATGCCACTCCTTATAATTGAGTAAAAATAATATCTGTCACGAGTCCATAGGCACTTAGAAGTTTCCCTCTCTACCTTAAGAAATGTTGTGAGAAAAGGTGACATCAACAATCCACCATGGTAAAATTTTGATTTAAAAAATATCTTTCAAGTGAAGTGCACTTTTGAAAAAAGGGTCCCAATAATAACAAACTATGCTGTTCATGGATGCAAATGTTAAGTATAAGCCTTTTTAATAAAATCCAAATTAAGCATGGCTTGAATCCTTTGTACCACAGATTCCAGAAGCCTCTGGCATACCTGCTACAACTCTAAAACCCCTTTACATACACAGAAATGACTTCATGACAGGCAGTAAATATTTTAGTTATGCTCAAGAGCTTTGGTCCAAGCACCTTTCACTAAATCAAGGCAAGCCCTCTGAAGGATCACAGGTACCCTTGGATACCCCCCACAGAATATTCACAACTTGTTCTTCCTGCTGTGGGACAAAAAGGTGGCCAAAGCTGCTGCCACCAGAAAAGCTCCTGAAGGGCCACTGAAACATTCTGGGCTTTCCCCAAGTGCTTTTCTGTAGATTTGGAAGGAGCCAGACAAATCCCACCCCACTCTGTTCTCTGGCACCTGTGTTTTCTGGGAGGGACAAAGGGCCATGCAGCCACCTCCACCTGCAGGGTGGCACCACAGGACTCACAGGGGACACCACCAGGGTCAGCCTGGGCTCCACCACGGTGACAGCGAGCCACAGCAGCAGCGTGTCACCACAGCCACCTGCTGCCACCTGCACTCTCTGGCCAAATTCAGATTGAATGGCTGTCTCTGCTCCAGGAAGCTTTACAAACCCACAGAACCCAGCACATCAAGGGATAATATTTTCTGTTTCCTGAGGAGACGTTTACAGGTACGCAAGCAAATGTTACATGTTCCAGATTGCTCTTTCTTTTTGTTTCATTCTGAAGATATCCAAGTTGCTCAAAGCTTCATTTACATTACTGAATTGCAGATTCAAGTTATCTTACTGGATTCAGTGAGTTATCCACAGCCTGATACATGCCTACCTATCCCAAAATGAGCTGTGCATTAAATCATGCCCTTTGCAAGACATATTTTATAGTTCCATGTAATTTGTACAACTTATTATCAGCCTTACTGTCAGAGGCAACACAAAAACTGTTCAACTGAGAAAATAATTCATTTTTCATTCATTCTGAGAGGGAGGAATACCAAGAAGAATATGAAAAAGGTGATAAGCATGTGTTACTGATTTTAAATATTCAAGAAATTTATTCAAGGACTTAGAAATGTCATGGACATCAGGCTGTGAAATTATTATTTTAATACTATATACAGTAAAACATAAAGGTGTGTTAGTGCTGTGCCATATGACATTTCCCAAGCAATTGTTTCCCCATTTTCTATGTCAATTGTGTAACTTTTTGTTAAATATCATTTACAGATTTTGCTTCTTTTCTGTATTTTTAAATGAGAAAGCTATTAGCTTTATTTCTCCAAGTCCATAATGCTCAAACACACTGAACATTTTGATTAAATACATGCTTTCCTAAATTAAAAGCATTCTTAGAGAATAGCTTTTTATGTATTTTCGAAATTGTGTCTGAAAGTTTTCAGTCATTGATATAAAAATGAAAATACAAGTAGAAGGTCAGTTTTGAACTAGACAATACTGAGAAATACTTCTGCTCATTACAGTGATTGTGTTTCAGAATATGTAAAAAGAGGTTGAAAAAAGAACAGAATGTTCTGATCTCCCTTGTAGTGTAAGGTGGAGCAGTGTCACAGGCAGACTCTGAATCAACAGTCCTTTAAATGGACATGGCACAGCAGAAATGCTAACAGTGCTAGAGCTCCACAGCCCAGTGAAGGTCACTCAATATCCATCCCCTCAGCAAAGCCCCCCTTCCCCTGTCCTGGGAGGCTGTGGGGTCCCAGGGGGTAATACCCACCCTGGTACTCAGCCCTGCACTGCTACTGACATCCCCCAGTCAGAGCCCAGCCCACACAGCCCAGTGTCCCCTTAGGTGACATTCAGAGGGGACCATGGAAGGATTCGAGCTTCTTGGTCTCTGCTGCATCTTTGTTTTTCAATCTGCAGCTTCTGGCTCCCAGGCTGCTGTGATTTTTCAGTTCCATGATTTCCACAGAATGGGTCAGGTTAGGAGAGATCGTGATGGGTCATTCAGTTCAACCTCTCTGCTCAGGCAAAATCATTCCTGCGCACATGGCACAGGATTGTATCCAGACAGTTCTTGGATATCTCCAGTGAGGGAGGCTCCACACCCTCTCTGGACAATTTTTTCAGTGTTTGGTCTCTGCACAGTGATGCAAGGCTTCCTCTTGTTCTGATGGAACTTCCTGGCCATCGGTTACTGCCCGTTCCTCCTGTCCCATTGCTGGGCACCACAGAGCAGAGCCTGCTCCATGCTCTGAGCCCTCTCTGCAGACCCTGACACACAGGGATGAGGGCCCCTCTCAGCCATCTCTTCTCGAGGCTGAACAGGCCCAGCTCCCTCAGCCTTTCCTCATTGAGATGCTCCAGTCCCTCCATCATCTTTGTCACCCTCCACTGGACCTGCTCCAGGAGCTCCATGTCTCTGCTGTCCTGAGGAGCCCAGAACTGGACACAGCACTCCAGGTGATCCTCACCAGGGCTGCGTGGAAGCACAGGATCACTTCCCTCTGCCTGCTGGCAGTGCTCTCCCTAATGCACCCCAGGATCCCACTGCCCCTCTTGGCCACAAATGGCACTGCTGGGCAGCTTTGTTATCCCCCAGACCTGCAGACCCTTTTCCCCAGAGCCGCTTTCCAGCAGCCTATTCTGGTGCATGGGATTGTTCTCTCCCAGCTGCAGAACCCCACAGCATTTGCCTTTGATTGGTTTCAGAGAGTTCTCTTCCCATGTTCCCAACTCACCAAGGTCCTTCTGAAGAGCTGCACGACTCTCTGGTCTATCAGCCACTCCTCCCAGCTTTGTGTTCTTTTGTCACCCTTGAGCTCTTGTGAGGCATTTTCTCAACACCTTGCTCTCCTATTTATGGATTTAATTTAGTAATAAAAAGGAAAAAGAATCTTAGATTATGATAAGCTATTTACCAATAGAATATGCGTGCTTTTATTGTGAGGTTATGCAATTTATTATGGAAGTGATTAATATATTCAATATGCATTTCCTTCTAATGAGTGCTTTGTAATTGATTCATAACACTATATCACAGTGTTTTCCTGCAAAATGCAGGAGAAACAGTGGGGAAATTGACTATTGCAACTGAGCTCTGTAACATGTAATCAGTTAGAACTGCTTTGCCTTCCACTTAGGCAATAAGCAAACACTATATTGTGTAATAAGTCATGCCTGCTGTGTTGCTAGGCACTATACTAATGACTATGCTTAACATACGTGTAAATTATTACACCCTTACTCAGATCCTGTGGTGCCTCATTGCAATTTCTCATTTTTAAGTACAAGTGGAGAAAATACAAATTAAAGGAATTTTTTTACACAAAAACATGGCCTTTGGTTTAAAAACCCCCATGAAACAGCAAAAAAACCCACAAAAACAACAACAAAAAAAAACCTTAAAGTGCTGCCACTTTTTATAATTTATGTGAAATGCATAGAATTCAATAGAATAATAATTCAAGTACCTACTGGCAGGATTTGATAACAGCTGTCAGGTTGAGACTCCACTCTCCTAGACAAAACTAATGCATATAAGCCCTCGCCCTCATAGTCCCTAACCCAACATATTAGGAAAAATTTCTACGTGGAAAAGGTGATCAGAGGCATTGGAACAGCTGCTTAGGGAAGTGAAGGAAGTGTTCAAATGTGGCTCTTGGGTTTATGGTTTAGTGGCACACATTGTGGTTTCTGGGTTAATGGTTGGACTTGATTTTGGAGGTCTTTTCCAACATTTATGATTTTATAACTCTATGTTGTCAGCCAAGACACAATCCTAAGACAAAGCAAAATTAACATCCTGTGATGTCCTACCCTTAAAGGGAAGGGAGCACCCAAGGTTCATTGATACTTGTGGTTAAAAGAATAACAAAAGTCAGAGGAACTGCAAAAACTCACAAACTTTTAGTAGTTCTACTTTATTTTAGTGAAGTACACACTCATCATGGAAATTGGTACGTGACCTACTATGTAAGGGAATGGCAGCAGGTTTTAGATAAAGGGGCAAGAGGAAGAGAGGTGAAGAAAGTAAAGGAAGTAAAGAAGGATAAGAAAGGAAGAAAGAGAGGAAAAGACATCACCAGTCCTTGTTCCAACAAGATATTGCCAGTGTCCAGGGATCTGGGATGCACAGCTAGGCTTGGTGGGGGTGTCTCTTTATATATAGGCTTTCCCTACCCTGAGGATAAGCTTCCTGCTTTCTGTGCAAATCAGTTATCATGTCCATTCTTCCAGACCTTTCTGGAAATGGGTCAGAGGCTTTGGGTGTCTTGGGTTGCCCTGATCACCCTACAGTTCACACCCACTTCTCAACCTCATTCCTTCTCATGTGTTGTGCTCATTTCCAGGAAAGAGAAAAAGATGTTTGTCCCAGAAAAGTGCTACCCTACCTCCACATGACCCCTTCTCCATCTTGCTCTTTTCCACACGTGGATCATGTTAATACCAACAATTCTTGTCTCTTGTTCCCAACAGCCCTTGGTTGGCTCCATGGCCATCCAGCTATCTGTGTTTGAGCCATACACATTAACCCCTTATCTTTTGGGATTCCACACCCCCACACTTGCAATGAACACAGGAGCAAATACAAGGAGGCATGTCTGTTGTTCAGCTGGAGCCATTTCCTTCCTCCTGTTGTTTCACTTGCTCAGAACCTCAGGTTTTTGCTGAAAGAAAATTTAGAGAGGTGGTAAACAACCATCAAAATCTGACCAATGCTTTGTGGGGTTAGAACAGCTTGTTCCACTCCTAAGTATTTATTAATACTGCAGCTTGTGACTGAAAGTCACATCTGTCTTTAAATTTTATCTCCTCCACGGTCTAATTAATAAACTTCAGGGTGGAGTTTATTACTGTCTATAACTGTCTGGAGCAATGAGACAGCCCTAGAGAGAGTTACCACAGAGAGAAGAAGCAGGGAAGACTTCACCGTATCTTTTGAACAAAACAAACCCAAACCACATCCCCACTCCTCCCCTGCCACACTTAATCTGTTCAGGCACTCAAAACAGGAATGGTCACGTCAAGAAATCTACCTTGTCACTTCTATTAACTGGAGCTGTGATGCCAAATAAAGGTGTGTTAAACACGATGAAAATGAGGCTTGGGGGATCAATGTGTGAGTGAAAGACAGTCAGAAAGAAAGCTGCACTCCAATGAGAGGGAACATCATGCATAATGCATCTCTTACCCTTCCATAACAACAGATGAAAATTGCTTAAAAAATGCGAAGATTTCTTCTGACATAACAGGTAAACCACTCATTTCCAGGAGCTTTCTTAGACTGATTTATTGACACATACAGACTGTTATTGATATACTGCAGAAAAACATTAAGACAATCCATTTGTTTGAATCTTAATGTCAAGCTACAATTCAGTTCAGGTAAACACATGTTCATATATGGCCATCATCTTGCTGCCATATGGAACCCTTTGAGAAACAGAGAATGCAAGAGCAATAAAGCAAATTACTCCTACAGAAGAACAATAATGGAACAGCACACCTACTTTCTCAGGAAGTATCAAACAATGCAAGTGCTGTTTTCCATGATTTTGTCTCTCAAACATGTCACATATTTTACCTCACCAATACATGTGTTGTACTATATGAGATAAACAAAAATAACTGAAAAAAAAAACCAAACAAAAAATCCAAACAAAAAAAAAAGAAACACAGCAAAGAAACAAAAAATTGAAATTGTTTTCAAAAACCTCCAGGAAGTTCAAACAAAGAAGTTATTAAGTAACTTCAATAAAATACTTGGCCACAAAAGATAATGAAATATGGAATTGATCAATGGATATAAAATACAGTGGATAAGGATTAATAAGATATTTTTGGTCAGAGTTCAATACTTTATTTCTGACAATAGCAAAACATTTTCTCCTCTGATGACAGAAAACCATATTTGTATTTACTGGAAGATGTAAAGAAAATATCATTTTCTCAAACATGCAGTAAAACACCAGAATATTCTCCAGAATACAGAGCTACTGCAATAAGCAAAAATTAGTTTCTGAGGAAAAGAAAATAAAAAAAAAAAGGAGGGGAATACTTATTATGAATCAACACACAGAAGAATAGAGGAGATATCCTGAAGACAGAAAGTGCATGAATAAAACACAACAATGATCAACAGATTTCTTTTAGTGCAAGACCTCTAGGGAAGGGCAAAAAAGCAGAAATTGGCTGATGAAATAAAGTCATCTTCAGCAGGAGGCCTAGATAACACAAACCAGCTTTCATAATATTGAAAACTACCTATGACTAATGACAGCCATCAAAATTTTCCTCTGTGTGCTTTCTGATGTTCTGATCATGAAGTTTGTTTCCTACTTTGTAGTAAACGATCTCATTTTGGAAAGAGAGAGATTCTTCTAAATTTCAGTCCTGTGGGCATTTATCACAACCACCTCTTAAAGCCAAGATGGGCATCATCAACCGCCCTTAGGTTTTAAGCTCAGATTTGTGCTCGAAATATTTACATAGAGCCAAACCACTTTGTATTCTCACCAAGTGGGATTTTTTAAGCTACAGGACTTTATTTCACATAGTAGATTATATCCTTTATTTTAATGGGCTTCATCAGGAGTTAAGGGTTGCCCACAATATAAAGATAAAGTGCCCATCACAGAGGAAGTGCCAAACACACCATTGCCTGCACAGCTCCATCGAGTTGCACATCAGATCCAAACGTGCCAAGCAGCTGCCCCAACTCCCCCATCTCCTCATGCTTCACACCTTGAAAGAGCCTCACTGCCCACTCTCAAGGGCACTTCAGCATGTTTTTCCTGCAGTGTTTTTGTCACACGGCATGGATAAGCAGCAGGAGAATCTTAATACATACGCTGCCATCAAGATCATCTAACACACACATGAAAAAAAAAAAAAAAAGAAGCAACAATAGTGGGATACTGCTGACTTTTCTCTCCTATAATTTTTTTCTTGGAAAATAGCAGATTTGTGTCCTTCTGTTGTTTTTGGTGTTGTCACCCCAGTAATCTCTTGCTATTTCTAAATGTGTATACATATTTGTCCTAATAGCTATGGGGAAAAAAAAAAAAAAAAAGTCATTCTGACAAAGCCTTTCTACCCAGGGAAGCTGTGTTTCTTTTGGTTTTGTTTTTTTTTTTTTTATTTTTTTTTTGTTTAGACAGAGCACTTTGAAAACATGACCATTGCATAGTAGGGTTTTTTTTTTTTTTGGCTCTGGAGCCACAAAATTGGACAAGTTGTCAAATGGTATAAAATAAACTATTGCAAGTACACCAGCTCACAGAGTAGGGAACCTGCTAGAACATTATTTCCTAAGCATTTTGGAAGAGGTCGATGAAACTAAATATTCCATGCCACTGAGTTTGCAAAATGTAGAAGAGAGGCTCTAGTCTTCAACTTAAAAACATTAGGTAGATGAAATTAAGGTTTTCTTAGGAAGAAATAAGAAAATTTTCAAATATTGCAACTGCAATACCCTCAAGATATATTTTTGAAACACCTCCAGCACTGTAATTTCAATTGGCTAGGTAATTGAAGCTAAATAAAAAGCCCACAATAAATGCAATTTTTCCTACCTTGAATTTACAAAGGTAAAATATTGAAGGTGTTTGTCAAAACAATTTAAGATTCTTTCCCCACTTTTCTGTATGAGGAAGCATGATGTCACTGTGCAAAGAAAAGAAAATCCTACAAAACCGAAAAAACCCCCATCTAAAGCTCTGATTCGATGGAAACTTACTTTTTATATCCCTCTGAAAATTGGGAGGAAACTTAGAAGAAAGAGAAAAGCATGGAATATCACATAACCAGCACTCTTTTTGCTACAGCAGAGTATTTACATGAACAGAAACCATTATCTTCATATCTAGTTAAGAGAAAAAATATTTAAAAAATATTTTTCCCTAACAATTTTGTAGAACCTTTCGACTAAAACTGGCTACAAATTAAAACTCTAAATCCAGAGGTCAACAGACATTAAAGTTGGCTAAACATACTTTTTATGGACAATGCAATTTTGAAAACAAAAAAAACACCCTAAATTTGAAACAGATTTACATTTCTTCTCTCTCCAACCCCATCCTGAAAGCTCTAATTCCATGTCTATAAAGTTTTAAAAGTTTTAAAGTTTTCTTGAAGATTTAGACTTTCAATTATAACAATTACCTTATTTTAAGTTTACTGGGAAGATTCTTTTATTACCTTACTGAGGAATAATCTTGAATGCAATATCTGAATCTAGCAGGTAGCAAAGGCAAAATATTCTAGAACTTTAAAACTTTCTGAACAAAAAATAATTTCATCCCTGGTCATTCTTCATATCTTTCCAATCCTTTGTCAAATTTACTCCTGAATTTTACGCCAAAATTTTGACCACCTCAAATTCCAATGCTGTCGCTGAAATCCTTTGTTCAGCATCTTAGCATCATGAGCTAGCAAAACTAATTAAGAAATCAAAAAAGAAAAATGACAATCAATATAAATATAAATACAGACACTGGAGTATCCGTATTTTCTGTCAATGAAAGCAAAATTCAAGAGATAAAGAAACTAAACAAAAATAGATATTTGCAACAGTTACAGCCTGGCATTTCAAAAATAAACCTCCAGTGGAGTGTGAGAACTCCACTGTGGTATAAAAAATATCATTTCTTCAGTCATCTGAAAATAAGATAAGACAGAAATAGCAGTTAATGAGTAGAAATTAGGTATGGAGATTGAAATAGCAACAGGTGCTGCAAAACAAAACCTTTTCTCTTTTCTGGTAACAGACTATTCCAGACACCAACCCTCTGACCAAATGCTGTGACACCTCTAGGGTGGATTTTCCAAGGGATTTGTTGCCCCAGGACCAACTGAGGCCAGGTAAGGCTGCACTTAGACCACCTTGGGACAAGCACAGACAGAGGCTGGAAAAGGGGAATGTGGGATTCCTATTCCTCATACACAACATTATTTCCTTATGCTTGAAAAAGAGGGGTGGTGTTCTCCACTTTTGATCAGTAAATCATACCAAGGTGCAGGTGGAAGGTTCTGCACCAAGATGTGCAGGAAAAAAACCCTCAGGGCTGTTCATGAGTTCCAGCAAAAAAGATGCTGCCCATCCTGAATAATTTTTATGACTACCTGTAGAGGATATAGGATTAAAAAAAAAAAAAATCCAAGCAAGGTAGAAACATACAAATCATTATTACTAATGATGACTAGGGGTCTAAACCCACCTCCAAAATACTTTCTTTAACAATCACGATAAAAATCATGATATTCTTGGGGGAGCCTAAAGAGGATGATGGAGTGATCAGCTGTGGTAATGTTTTAGGGGTGTTCCCTTTCAGGAGAGGGGTAAATGCAGGTATCTGGCACTTGGCTGTGCCCAGGAAGATGCTGACAGATGCAAACAGGGTGACACAAGGTCCAAGGTAGATCTAAAGAGACCTCCCAGAAAATGCATTGTCCAGCTTAGGTAAAGAAGGGCAGTAATTCAGTTACCACAAACACAGATGCACTCAGGGACAAGACTGAAAGAGATCCAATGACACAAGAAACCGTAAAACTTGGGTTTGTTTGACATTGATTGGGGGTGGTGTTGGTGGTTATTTTGGTTTTGTTTGTGGGGTTTTTTTGTTTTGTTTTGCTTGTTTGATTTTTTTGGGTGTGCGTCTTTTTTTTCATTAACACATTGCTAAATATTTACTTTGAGATGCCCTTTGATGTAAAGATCAGTAAACATAGAAATGTGAGAACGTAATCACAGGAAGACAGATAATTAGTAAATAGCAGAAGAGGAAAATTTTAAAAACAATGTAAAATGTAGGTGAGTGAAAAGCAGGTTTTGTAAAAGAAAAGTAGGTTTCACCTTTGCAAAATCCCTGATCCTAAAAATGTCTTCTCAGGAGTATGTGCTTGCAAATATTCAGAGCTTTCTACTTGGTACATGTTTTTCCCCAAACTGTAACCAATGAGTTTTAAAAGCAATGCTAATCTTTCTGTATGTCATCTTATTCCTACTGACAGGTGGGAACAGCAACCTGAAACATTTCCTGACATGTGTCCAATGTTAAGAAAAACAGCAAAGTCAGACTCTAAAAGCCAACCGAAAATAAAGAAGAAAAAAAAAAGTCCCTAAAATTTTAGGAGAGACACGAAAATTAAAGGAGTAAAAAGGATCACCCCTATTCCATATATCTCTTTCCATTTTTAAGGGTTGTCTTAAATAATCACCAGTATTCAAAATATTACAGTTAACAGATCTCTCTGTTCTTCTGCCATGTCCAATTGTTTAACAAAACCTACTGCTATAAAATGCAGTCTGTGCTGAAGACTACCACATCCCTATGGCATCAAAAGAAATTCCCCTTCCCTCTCTGACAGCTGCTGCTAAGTTAAATCTGTGCTCCTGTGGATCCTGAGTTTTATACCATAATATCAAAGTCAATATTTTTCCTTATGAAGTCAGCAGCTGGAAAATCAATTTATCAATCAACTATTAAGCCCCTACTACTTTACATATGTATTTTGAGTAGATATTTAAGAGGTGAGGCAAAAACGTGTTTCCGCTAAATATTTCCCTGGACAGTTTATACTTCAAAGTGCATTTCACATTATAAGGAATACATAATCTGCTTACAGTTTTTTAGAGTCAGAAACCCTTAAATCGCTTCATGGAGACTTTTCACTCTCCTTTACTCACTTTTTAGGCCATCACAAGTATGATGACACAAAACCTACCAAGCACTGCTGTCCTGAGCCAGCTGAATTCACAGCCACCTGCAATGCCAGCAATTAATTCCAGTGACATGAACTAAAGTGATTTTAATTGTCACGCTGAAAGGGAATACAGGACTAAATGCCTGTGAAGCACAGAGAACAAGCTGCTGGAGACTTCAATCAATGTTAATATGTTCTGTTAGAATCACAGAGAGAGAGTAACAAGGACAGTGCAGCACACAAAAGGTGCAGAGGACTAAATTAAAAGCACAAACCTGAGCTCAAGAGAAATCTGATCAAGGCTACAAATACAGCATGAGTGAGGCCAGGAAATAAAAAGTATCAGAGATGTGACAAACATCAGAAAGGAAAGGACCTTTTTAGGTGTAAGATGTAGCTTCTGTACATCTTATCCTAATATATTTCATGTTGTTTCATAAAATTCATGGTGATTTAATGCATTCTCAACACCGTCCCTTTCTGCCTATCTGCTGATTTACACCACACATTTCATTACAAACATGAAACTCGTAAAAATCCTGTCCATCCCAGTATTATCCAAAAGGCTATTCCCCTCACTGTTCTGAGGAACTGCTAAGGAGAAATGCCCAAAGCAGTATCACAGAGCCTTTCTAACACACCTGACACTTTGGTAGCTCAACACGATAATGAACAATAATTACCTCACAAGCAAGTCTCATACTCCTCCCATCTCTCTGGATGATGGAACAATGCTCTCCTGTCAGCAGTGGTTTCTGCCCCAGAGCCCCATCCACATTATTTGCCAGATTTCACCTGAAGACATTTTCAGAGAGAATAAATTATTTATTTCTTTTTAAAGCAGTAGCTTCAGTGACCAGGATCTGTCAACCCTATATGCAACAGCAGAGTAACATTAAGTCTGGAAAGCTGAATGAATTCACAATACGTCCTTCATTACAAAAATCAGTCTGGAAAATTCAAATGAATTAATGTTGAGGAGGCAGCTAGAGGTTTGTAAGGAACTCATAGCACTATCTGTATATTGTTTTAACACAGAAGTCAGTGTTTTATGTTTTTGAGTTTGAGTCAAAAAGTCTCCTAGAAAAAGAAATGCTGCAGTTATGAACTGAAACTCCTCAAAAACATATTCTGTGATTTGGAGATCACTCACCCACATTAATGTACACAAAGAATCCAACTGTAACTTCCATTTATGTCACAGCCAGTAGTAGAGTCAATATTCAAAATAAACAAAAAAAGAATTCAAACCTCCCCTGAGTTTTGCTATCATCATTCATTAGATCACCACTCATATTCTGAGAAGTGTTGCAGGCTGGTGGTTATTTCTCAAATGCTTTAATCACAATGAAAAGTCCCTGGGACTAGCTCAGTTGGTCAGATCATGGTGCTAATGCTGCCAAGGTGATGGGTTCAATCCCCCTATGGGCCACCTGCTGAAGGGCTGGGCTTGATGATCCTCCTGGGTCACTTCCAACCCAGACTACTCTGTGATTCTGGAGGAATAATTGATTCCTGACAGACTGGCCAAGTGGTGATGTCCTACACAGATGGCAGGGGAATTCTCATAAAAAAATAGAAATAAAACTAAAAAACACAGTGGCACAGGTACTCAGCTGCATTCACATATTACACCCAGTTATCACCCACCAGAGAGGGAAAATAAGCTAAGTGACACGAGCACTTACTGCATTCCCAGTCAGCAGTCCCTCTGCTCTGTGGTTAATAACTCAGGTATTTATCATGGCTATCCCTTTGTTCTGCCCATTCTTACATTAACAATTCCATAAAATCTCTCCTAGAATGCTGGCTGGGAACATTTTTATTTTGTTTACGAGTGCCCTGCACAAGCAGACGTGCCCTGCTGCAGCCTGACCTTGATGGGAAGCTCCAGGGCTGGATAAGGGCAGCACAGAGCAGCAGGTCCTGGTCCTAAGGCTCATGTCCTGGGGTCTCACCTGTGTTTAATGGGCAGCCCCAGGAGCAGCTTCTGCCATATTTCATTTCTACTGATTTCAATGGATTTTCACAAAAAGGCCCAAATCTAGACTCAGTCTGCAGCTGCAGCTTAAGCCTCCAGTACTGAGATGGGAAAGATTACAAACAACCCCCCCTGCCCCATCTGTTGAAATGATACCACCACAAGCTCGAGGAGATTTTACTGCAGATCAAACCCCCAGATTTTCAGTTTATACCCACCTTACACAACTGATGTGCACTGAAATATATATTTCTCAAAATCTCTCTAGAAACAGCCAATCTCAAACCATTGGCAGGGGAGGCAGCAGCAATAAGGGGACAGTTTATAAGGAGAGCAGCACAGCCTTGCTGCATGGATTAAATTCCAATTTATAGAATTCCCTGAATTATGTGAAGCAGCTGGAAAATGAAGTGACCTGCAGCACCACCCACTCAACCATCCTCTCTTTGCCTTGGGGGTTTCCATCAGGTTTAAGTCTAGCTGCACAGCCTACAACATGTTCTAAATAACTATTAGGACACTGATGAAAGGAAAATAAATCTCTCTTGAACATGGTATTGTTGGAAGCATGGCCACTCACAAGATTTCACATTGGTCAAGGTCTTACAAAATAAGTAATAGACAGTAATAAAGGGAAAGAAATAGATGACCTAAAGGTCAGCATTACACTTCTTACTTTCAGTAATTCATCCATTTCTCTTAATGCCTCTTTAGTTAAATATAATCTGTTCAGTGGTCTGAAAGTGTTTAATAAAGTTCTTTTGCATTATTATTATTATGTTATTAACACAGGCAAGAAGGAAGGCAAATGACAGGGCAGTCAGGACAGATTACTTGTGCAGATAAACTTGAAATTTAGCAAAGATGAACTCAGGTGTGGCAATAAATTACAAACAGCCCAGAAATAAGCAGAAGGAGGAGGCTGGGAAGCTTTGCCCTGCTAATGGAACCCTTTGTGGGCAGGGGGTCAGGTTTGGGGTCTGCTGCTGGGGCTGGCACTGGTGGCTGCACAGGGGTCACTTGAGCACAGCCTTTGGCCATGAGGGAAGTGCACAACAGCGAGGGACACCTTCCCCAAGTCCTGCTCCACTGCTCTGCCATGAAGGATGAGGGCAGGAGCTGCAAAAGCAGTGAGTCACTTACACCAGGCACACACAACACATCACATGCCGCTGCATAAGGCAGGGCTGTGAGTAGAGAGGAGAATGTATTTATTTCAGGCTACCACCCACCTGGATTGTTTTAGAAGCAGCAGCTCAGAGGCTGAAAAAAAAATACAATACAATTTGTGCCTAGTATTTCAAATGAGAACAGGTAGAAATGTACACACAGAGAAAAAATGTTATTAATGAATTATTACAAGTTAAATTACATTAATTTCTATTATGCTCAGCACCTTAATTTTTTATTATTATAATTTGGTGGAATGTGGGGTGTGGTTGGAGGTTTTTTTTGTTTGTTGTTCTTCCTTCAAAATTCTTCTCTTGCCATATCCCTACTGAAAAAAAAAAAAAAAAACAAACAAAAAAACCCTTCTACTACTTTTTACCAATATGCAAAATTATCTTTTTTTCAAAGACTTGCAGTGTTGTGTTTACACTTGGACTTGATGACCTTAAAGGTTTTTGATTTTTTTTTTTACTGAACTATGACCAGAAGACCCTCAAACATTTTTTGTCTTAAAACATGAACCCTCTTTTTCATGAAACAAAAAACACTCACTTAATGTAAATCAATGCACAGATATTAGGAATAACAATGGGGTTTTCTTTCCCTGCAATATACTCGATTTTTTAAATACCCAATGCACCTTTCCCTCCCCAAGTGGATTTACTTGAACTCACTTTATCACTTCAACTCCTCCACCACCTGAGAGAACATATATTCTTAGATAACCCTGATACCTATGACTATGAATGTTTCAGAGTTCCTTTTTTCTTCCTGAAAAACATTAATCATCCTCATTTCTGGAGGGGGAAAAAAAAAAAAAAAAAGTTTTCTTTAAACTTCAAGAAATACTACATAAATTTACCTGTTGTTCTTATCATTAAACAAATAAAATTTATATTTTCATAACATTTCTCTACTCAAATAGCCTTAATTACTACCATGCCAAGAGGTTGCTTAGATTCTTCACATTTTAAAATATTTTTGGGGGTGGAAACACTTCAAGGCACTCCTGCATGTCAGGTATGAAGAGTGTGCAGTGAGAACCAACAGGGAAGCACACAGTGCCTGCAGGACACAGGGATGGTCCTGGGGAGGTTTCCTTTCCTACAGAAGGCTGCAGATGGCAACTGCTGGGAATCTCTGGGCTCAGAGATTGGTGCTTTTAATTTTGACCAGTAATTTAGGGCATGTTGCAGTCTGCTTAAGCTGCAGTTTGTTCAAGTTTTAATGTTTCTAAATGGTTCTGTACCCTTTTTGTTTAGTCTCAACTAGAATTTGGTTTCAAAACCTACTGGTGTGATTAGGTCACACGCACTAAAACTTTCTCAGGGGTCCCACATCATTTAAAATGGCCCTGTTCCCTTTCAGTAATTTAGGCTGTTAATGAGTGTGAAGCAAGATGATTCAAAGGACATTATATATGTTTCATGGCACCAACAGGCAAAGAAGCTATGTAGTGGGAACAGTGACATAATTATTTTCAGTATTTTATTTGTGTTACACATAGCAATGTGCATATTTTTCTATAAAATAGGTAACACAGGGTCATTTTTAACCGGGGACCTTTTAGAGTCATTTCAGACATGTATACAGATGAAAGTTATGTTTTCAGAAAATATGTCCATATGAAAATACTCTGGTGAATGAAATAAAGTGCACCAGTTTAAATGCAATTTTTTGATCTAATCACCTCCACCTAACCTTATACATGTGCTACTAGTAAAAGGAAAACTTAGCTGAAAACTAGAATTCAGCCCAGAGAAACTCTATCAGCAGAAACACAATCTTGGAGAACATAAATTTACAGTTAAACTTAATGACCTTTCTAGAATATATCAAGAAACCAACATAAAGAAAGAAGCAATAGATTTCTATTCTTCTTGCTAGTTTAAGTCTTTAAATCAATTCTTCATTTAGTGTGATATTTCTCCTCCAAAACACTACACAAAGAAAATTAACAGTTATAAAAACTGGTTTAATTAATTGATTTAAACAAAAAAAAAAAAAAAAAAAAAAAAAAAAAAAAAAAAAAAAAAAAAAAAAACAGCCCCTATAGATTATCTGGCAGATAACTATCAAGAGAAATACATTACTTAAGACAATTAGTGAAAGGTTCAAAAGTTCATTCCCACTTTGAAACAGCCTTTAGTACTCCCAAACCATTTCCATCAAAACTGGATGGTTTATAAATCCATTTCTTAGCGATTTCCCATACAGACAGTAACGCTGCACCTCACCTTGGAAGGAGCTAAACCAAAAATGTTCCACCTCCACCATGGCCCAGCTGTGTACTGGGAGGAGGAAAAACTTACCCCAAGCACCTCCCAGCTCCTGTCAGTCCTGGTTTCCTTTTCCCTATAAAGGAAACCTGGTGTTTGATGAACCTCGAGGGTTCCTCAGGACCAAGAGTGGCCCCTGGCACTGCCCCAGGTGAGACTCAGCCCCCTCCTTCTCTCCTCTGCTTCCAGGACATCACAGCTAGAATGAGAAACCATTCCACTCTTCATTTCCACAGGATCCAGAAAGAAGTAGGTGAGAATGGGATGGTAAACAGAAAATATGGCTAAAACATAACCTGGCCACAGTACAGGCTGGATGCTGTTTGAATCAGTCCTTTCTGTGCCTGCATGAGCACCCTTTCCCCAGCAGTGGATCCCAGCACCTGCTGGTTTCAATAAAGGTAGTGAAAAATGATACCATCCCGTTTGAGCACGAGACCAGACACATGTCCAGGTTTCCAGATAAGATTATCCATACACGCACATCCATTATTGCATAGGGTTGCATTCAAGAGTCAATTAGAAAGTACACCAAGGTTATGACAATAATTCTAATTTTAAGGGTTCCACAAACACATGAAGTGAAAAGTTTAGAAGTGCTTTTTCAAAAAAAAGCCAGGAAAACTGATGCTTTATAAAACACCACAAAGCCATTCAAAGATACTTAATACTTCAGAGGTCTGACCATTAGCTTCCATTTGAAAGTGAACGCTTTGAGGGTAATAATCACTTAATACACATTTGTGAATCCCACTGGGTATCTTCCCAAGTTCCTTGGGAAATTTTGGCCAAGTGTGCTTTTGGATCAGGAACTTTTGATTGAGCAAAATATTTCTGGCACCTTAAAGAGGCACTTCACTGCTGAGTGGAATCTACAACAGCATCGAGACTCTACTGCTCATTGATTTCTTTAAGTGCCTCTGCATAACTTTAAAGTCTCAGTGGTATTGTTTTTCTTTTGATGCCCGTGGATGCAAAATCAGGATCTTTAAAGATGATCCATCTGGACCAAAGTAACAATTTTATATTTTATTAATTTTATGTACCAAACTATGTTGAACATACATAGATATACCGTTATGCTTATTTTCATATTTAGCACTGGTTATTCAAGAAATACACAAGTTACATGAATAAAACAACAGCAGAAATAACCCTGTGCTGAAGAGATTACAAGCATGAATTCTGCACAGAAAACCACACACAGAATTTTCAGTGTAAGCCAATCTCACAGTGATGACATTAAAATACAAGTTACACTCAGACATGACACTGTGGGGGAGTAAAAATTTAACAATAAATGCTTGTATGGCTTTTGGGGAAGAAAGGCAAGAATAGGAGCATACTGAGCAATTGTCAACACCCCTCTGGATAGCACACAATTAAAGCAAGATGTTCCCATGTCTGACCTTCCCATGGCTTGGTTCACAAAGCACAGAACACTCAGACAAAGTGAACCTGACTCAACTGGACAAAATCAGACCCTGAGCATCCTCAAATGCTCTCTATTCTGATTAGGTGTGTGCAGTGCTCCCTAGAGCCAGTCCAAGAGAAACCCCTTGACATGGGGTCCCATGGCACACACAGAAGGGATCTCAGCACCCAAGGTCTCAATACACAGATCTGCCCCTGCTGGGCTGACCTTTGTGCTCAGGTAGGCACTGCCTAACATTCCCTGTCAAGGCAGGGGAAGAAGATACTTTGCACATTTCAATGGGAAATTTATTGTTAAAATCCCTTAAGCCTCATAAGCAATCTGTAAGAAGATTTTTGAAAGAAAAAGAATTGTTTTCTCCCTACCTCCCCAAAGAAAGTGCTGGCTTCAGCAGTCCATTAACAGAACTGACTGCAGGTGCCTATCTTTCCTGCTAAAATTAAAAAGCTTTATGCTTACTCCTCATTCTATTACTTTTCATCATAAACATTGTCTCTCTAATCCTGAATTGTTCTATCTCTCAGTATCCTAATAGCAGCTCACATTTTCTCTGCTACACATTTTTTCCTCAAGGTCCAGGATTTTCTTATCTGGTGATTAAAACCGTTTAACCAATTTAACTACTTTTCATAGTAGCAGTACTTCAATAAACAGGAGAATATTGTTTTTTGGGTTCCTACTGAGAAGATAACACTCAGCAGTCTCCCAGTACAATAAAGATAAAACACACAGCATCACTCAGGCCAGAATGCTGCAGAAGAAAGTTGTATTTCATGCTCTTCACAAACTCTGAGAAGTTACTGCCCAGGGTGGCACACCCAGGAGTGGTCACTGTTAGCAAGGGCACAGCTGGAAAACCACACATCATCAGGAAGGCTGTATTTAATGTGGAAAACCTTGAGCATCAAGAACTGCTGCAATCTGCCCAGCAGATTATCACCATGGCCATCCAGACTACAGGCAAATGTGATCAGGGGAAGTCATAAAGAGGATTAGTGCTTTAACCATAATGGCAAGATGACACAGCTCAGAATGGACGTCTAAGCACAGGCAGAGAAGGAAAAAAAAATCTACTCAGTCATACAAACCACAGAATCACTTATGAAAAAGAGTGAAGGGCAGAAAAGCAAAGGGCCAGGAAGTTATTGGGTATATCCAACATCCAGCTGATGTTTATATCCAGCTCCCTCGAGAAGCTCAGGCAATTGTAATAGCAGCCAGGCATTTCAGAAACAGCCACCTGAAACCAAGGAAGCCTATAAACTTACAGTGAATTTTTAGCAGACTCCTGGACTAAGATGATTTCTTTTAACCATGCCCATGGAACTGTCTACCCAGTCAGTTATTTTAAGTTTGAGAGACAACTGCAAACACATTGCTAAGAATAATACTACCATAGATCCTGCCTGGTGCTGTATACCCAGGCATCCACCACCCAGCTCTCTGCTAGGTAAATATCAGTCATACCCTACAGTTAGAAACAGCAGAGAGATGTGAGGAGAAGCCTTTTTCTGCCAGAACTTGTTCATTAAGATGTCCATGATGTCAATTAATGAAGAAGCCTCATTGATGGTGAGGTACAAACTGGTATTTCCTAGAGGCTATCCTTCTCCACTGTAACCCAGAACTAAGGCTGGCAAAATAAACTCCAGGGTAAATGAAAGGGAAGAAGATGGATAGATGGATGGATGGATGGATGGATGGATGGATGGATGGATGGATGGAGGGAGAGACTCACCAAGACAATGGGAAAATCTAAACTCAAAACAAGAAGAAGAGCCTGTTTTCTCTGTATTTTCTGTAATTTACTGAGAAGTTACAGGGGTTGAAGCTTCATAAAAGAGTATTTTATATATATATATATGTATATATTTATATACCTATCTCTTTAATAATATATGTAAAAATATAAACCTTTTATTTTCTTTATTTCATAGATAGTTCTCAAAATATGGAATGGGTTGGGTTGTTTCTTTTCAAACTGCAATTTACTACCTTTCAGTTGTTATTGGCCATTAGATTGAGAACTTCAGAAACCAATACAATTTACGTAATGTATCAGAAAGAAGGTATTCCTTTCAAACAGAAAGAGGATTAAATAAAATAAAGCATGCTTAATTAATAATAAATTTGTTTCAGGGTTTTATAATTTTTTTTATGTGAAAATCAAAGCTGCATAACGGAAATAATTTTCAAACATGCAAAATAATAATGAAAACAGCAAGGGGGAAAATAAGAAATAATTTACTTAATATTATTGTTTATCAAGCTAATAACACATCTCTCTGGGGCACAATGAATACAAGTTAATGTTTATAAACTCACAGAAGCTGAAAGATGTTATGTGAAGTAGCAGGTATTATAATGTAGGTGTAGTTAATTCTTATTTTAATTTTCCATTTACATGGTAATTTTTTTATCAGTGTTCCATCCAAATACTCTCACAAAAAGCTGAATTTGAAGCAAAAGGAAAATCCTTTTGTCCAAAAAAATGGCTGTTGGCTACGCTCAATCTGAATTGCCATACTGTTAAACTGACCTATTCCACAGGAAGATGCCAATTAAGAAGCCAAGACATTTCTGTCCTGCTTGTTTACAGACTGCAGCCATGCCCTGCAGGTGTTCACTCTTCTCACTTTGGGTTTCCATTTTTTCTTCTACATGTACATAAACTCCTGTGGAAGGGCTTGTGCCCTGAAGGACTAAGAAAAATGGCAACCTTTTCATAATAATCTCTATCAGACTTTGGAGGGGGCTGAGGGTGTGAGGGAAGCCAGCAGTTCCAGCTGCAGGGAATGTTTGTCCCAAAAAGCACATGCTCCTTCCACTTTCAGAGACAGACCAGGGAAGCCTTCAGGAGTCTTTGTCTTTCAAAAACACATTTATCCAGTCTCACACAGAAGATCTCCTGTTAGTACATCAGACGCGCAGATATATTTGGACAAGGAGTTGGGAAATATTTAATATCTTTGAACCTTATTTGTCATTTTTTTCCAATGACACCATCTTACACATGCTACTCCAGTGACAGTGTCCTTGTTCTGCTCCTCGAGCTCCCCTGGTAATCAAGTTCTTATCAATAATCAGTTAATTAATTCCTCCTCCCACCAACACTGCCTCCATAGCTTTACACACCAGCAAACTACCAAGAAAAGTTTCTAGACCAAAATATAACAAGTAAACAAATAAAACCCAAGATCTGTCCCTCAACTAGTCTTCCCAAACAGCCTGTGTCTCCTCTCAGGCTCTCACCACAATCTGCTGGAAATCCTCAGCTGAAGACATCACACTAGTTTTGATACGAGCTGCCTTAGGAAAACTTTTACTTTATCAATCCATATTCTGTTCATCTATTCTATTTTCTCTTTCCATCAATGTTTGTTTCATAATGCTGTTGAGATGACAGCAAAAGGTCAGAGAAGATTGTATCACTTTCCAGCTTTCCATCCCTCCTTTAAGAAGAGAAACCACATCTGCCAGCTCCGGGTGGCACCTCCAGTGCCACATTAACCCTGGTTCTGCCATGTGAAGTGGCTCCCATTGTGCAGGCACTGGAACTGGGCAAGGGTCACCTGGCAGTGCTGCAGGGCTGGCAGACACCACCTCCCCTCTGCCCATCCTGCACCAGCCTGCAGAGCGAGGCTGCTCCAGCCCATGGGCTTTGACTCCTGCAGAAACCACCCCAAAAACATCACTACCTTCCTTGACTTGCAAAGGCACGACAGTAACAAACATCTAAGACCACCAAAGGAAACTGGGCAGACTCTGTGAAATCAGGGCTGACGCAGACATCTGTGTCACCCATGATAAAATAAATCAGACAGAAGTATTCAGAAGCAAGGAGTGACTCACATTACTCACCCAAACCAAATAAAATGAAAACTTGCCATGGAACAGGATAACCTTTAGTTTAAGGACACAACCATAAATCACAAAATGAAGATTTCTTTTCAGAAAAATATTTCCAAATTTTCTAGTTCACCTTAAGCCTTTTCTATGACAATCACTTGTGGATTGAGAGGAAAGGGTAGAGGATTCATTCATCCTCATTCTTAAAAATACAACCTTCCAATTTTTTGAAAGATCTTGGAGTTACCCAGAGAGTGAGACATATTTCATTATTAAAACTGTTTTGCCTCACATTGACCATGAGTGGCAAGGGGAATTTAAACTCCTGCCTTTCAAAATAAACCATCAAACACAGAAGTTGCTTTCCTTTTATTTACAACAGAGAAATACCAAGGCTTTCAAAAAGTACACTGTCTACCCATTTTACTTTCCATCACGGTTTCTAAAATTAAATTTTACAGTCTGAACATAGCAGTTCAGAACTGGGAAAAGGCAGGATATTAAATCTGCCAGGTCAGCCCAGGACTAAGAGTAGCTCAGTAGCTCCATTCAGAAAACAAGGATTAAAGGAGAAATCTTAAAGTAGAAATCAAGATATTCCCATGGTGCTAGTTTGGGAATATGTGTATGGTTACAGGAAAAATTGCCCACAGCCCAGCTAAGATTTTTTTTTTTTTCCTTTTCCCAGTAAGTCAATGGACATAATCACAATATTTCTGACCTGGCACATAATCAACAGCATGTGGATTTAAACCAAAACAAAACAAAACAAACAACCACAACAGAACAAACAAAGAAAACCCAAACCCAAAAATAAATAGCAAAAAAGTGATTTTGTTTCTGTGCCATCTAAGGTCTCCAGACAGGCTGAGTATGGAGCAAAGCACATGGATGCCTAACAATGGCAGGTGGGATTTTTATTCTTCTGTTCCCAACACGAGTTAGTCTGGTTAGGTTTCTGCAGAGAACAAGCTGCAGAAATCACGGCAGTCTAGGAGAGCTCTTGGGTCAAACAGACATTGTTTGCATTACGAGTAAAATAACTCAAAAGTACAATCAAAACTACAAAGACAACTGCAGAAAGTACAAATATGTCCTGCAGTTTAAGAAATGCCTTTTACCACAGAAACAAAATGGATAAAAGAGAGGATGTGTTATTCTCTGTCCTCTCTCTTTGAGGATATAATAAAAGAGTCAAGTACAAAAAACCCATTGGGAAACTCTGCACATTCAGAATTATTCTACTTCAAGTCACAATGTGTACTACTGAGGTGCTTAGCTTGATAAAGGTGAAATCTTGTCTCTAAAACTCCCCATGTTCTTCAGACCCAATCTTATTTTAAAGTAATTGACTGAAACTTAATCTCTGGATTCAGTCATGTAGAAAATAAGTTTGGACTACTAAAATTAGCAGCAAGTCTTCCCAGAGCTTAATGTTTTAAAATATTTTAACCGAAGTTTTTGATATTGCATCTCAGTAGCATTTCCAATGCTACTTTCTAACAAAAATTAAAATACATTCTTATCCATAGAAGACTAAGTAAAAAGTCCACATATTCTGATGCCTTGCACCAGAAAACAGAGAGAATATGTGGCTTTTCCTTTTCTTTAGCCATAATACAATGAATGATATTCAATGGGTAGATTATTGTACCCGAAGGGGCTCATATGACACCAGGAAAAAAAACAAATAAAGTTATTAAATAGTATTTTTTTTCCTTCTTATATAATAAAATAAAAATATGTCTTAGGTTTCAGGGCTTTTTTTTTTTTCTTAGGGAAGTCATTATCTTCAGCTGTTTATAAAGGAGTTATGAAATCAGTCTAAAGATAATGTAAAATGACAATGTAAATTAAAAATTCAAAGCATTATAAGCTTATCACTCATCCTTGTTATCAGGAAAAATAAGTGAAAAAATTCCAGGGTGGTTTAGTCCAGAAGGACATCACTTCTCAAGCCTGAAGAAGCTAGTGAACATTTCCTCTCCCCAAGTAACAAACAAAAAAACCACCAAAGCAAAACAAAACAACCAAAACTCCAACTCCCCCAATATATTTTTTACCTATTTGTTAATTTAAAAGGAAAAGAGAAACGACCCAATGAAGTGATTATCACAACCAAAACAGAGGGAACACTGGAGCTCTGGAAGGCATTTCTTGGGTGAACTCCCAGAGGAGCAGAAGGAGTCACCCTGGATGTGCCTGGGATCACAGAGGAGCCTGAGCACAGCATCCTGCCAGGCACAGAGCTCCCCTTGGAGCGTGGTTCTGTGAGCCAGAGACACTGCCCAGCATCCATGAGAACAGCCCTTGCCATCAGATCCTGCAAACCATGAGAAACCGAGCCCGAGTAAAAATTACGGGACTAAATCAATTACTTTTGCAGCAATTCCGCGTCTTTGGAGAAGACCAGAACGCAGCTTTAAGCCAAAAGACTGAAACAAATCAAGTTATTCGGCATAAACCACTGACCTGGAGAAAAGCGATTATTTATGCTCTATTATGCGCTCCGTGGTATTAAAATCTCCTGCGTTATTATCTGTAACACCTGCACTCCCCACGGCAGGAGCTGCTCGCAGTCTCCAGCATCCCCGACAGGTGGCATCTGGAATCCCACGGCACAATTCCATGGAAAACTCGGGAGTAATCAAGAGCTTCTTATGCAAAAAAGAGATTAATTTTAATTATTTTTACTGCGTGCATGCTGAAACTGCTCTGGCCAAACTATAACCACGCAGAGCAGATGACATAAATGGACACAGAGCAGAAATGTACATCTCAGAGAGCTTCAAAGACACGCAAGTGAATGAATCCATTACAGAAAAACAAATACACAGAATAATTATAGATTTTAAAAGGGTAATAGAACTACCAGGCAAGCAATAACTTCCCAAAAACTGATTAAATATATTTGACAAGACAGTTTCAGACTGAAAAAAAATTCATGTAGTAATTTTACTTTGCAATTTCAGTCTCTTTTTTATTCCTGTACTAAATTCAAATACATAATTTCCTTAAAGACCAATTGGGAAAAATAAGTTTTTTAAAACACTTCCACCTTTTGTTTTTCCTCTGTAAAGTAATAAACCTTTTTTTTTTTTTTTTTTTTGAGCCTGTGCCAATGGAGTATGGTAAACAAAAGTAACAATACCTATAAGCCTAATTTCATTTCACATTAAACTTTTATTGAGCTTCGGTTTATTACACAATTCTGCAAGCAAGACCCGCTGTGAATGAATGAAAAGAAAAAAAGATAAAGAAGAAAACAGTTCCAGGACTTGATGTATGCAGAATCCTGTGGACATGTTACCTGCTACACCAGCACTCTCCAGAGAGAGGTAACTCTGCTATCTCTGTAGCACAGAAACCAAGCACACATGTCCAGCAGCTTCCCCAAAGGCACACGACAAAGCAGGGGAAGACCAAACTAGAAACCACTATATTCAATTTCCCAGTGTTATACACAAGCCTGGAGATTGCAGTTTCTCTTTTCTGCATTTTCCCCTAAAACCTGTTGGGAATCATGTATGCAATTTTTCTTATTCCATCTACTTATAATTTTTGAAAACTATACTAAGAAGATTGAAGCCAATTATTACCCTTCAGAATTACAAAACCTCATGGATTTCAGTAGCTGTGGGTGTTTGAAAGCTCCAAGTTGGTTCATCAAGATCTAGTTCTAAAAGAGTAGGAAAAACTGGTTACAACTGTTTAGTAGAGCAAGATCCTCAAAGGAAGAATTTAATTCCAGCTCCAGTGAGAGCAATACAGGTGTTATGCTCTTTACTTTGCAGGGAGAGCTGATGAACAGCAGAGGAATGATTCCTCAGGCCAGCAGGTTTCAGAAGCATGCAGAGATCATGCATTTCTAGTCTGCTGCTGTTTGTATTCAACTAGCTTTCATTTCTAGATCATTTTGGAATTGGTAACACAAAAACACTGTGGAAATAATAAGGCAGAACATAAGAAGGAGACAGCCTAGGGGACAGCCTGTCAATGTTGATCACATCTTCACAGTTCATGACCATCCCAGAGAAGCCCATTATAAATTCCTTCTGGAGGAATTTCTAGAACCAGCAACATGAAATCTCTCTCTACAGTGCTTCCAAACTCTTTATGTGTTTTGAACAACAACTGTAAAGAGAAAGAAACCACAGCCAAGCCATTTGGAATGCACTGCTCTACCAGCACCTTGCTGTGCCCATTCAGGAGAGACTTGAAATTTCTCAATCAGCATTTAAATCAAGTAATCTCTGCATGTTTTGATAAAATATATGTAATTCTCATTCAAAGCAGGACATTATGAAGAGCACAACACATTTTCCTAGCATGGAGTTAAGCTAGTGACAAGCTAAGTTCTTTTGCTTATATCAAAAAAGCACTATAAAATATAATAACTCATTAAATAGAAATGGGTTATTAGTGCATACCAGAAAAAATCCTGGATTTCCCCAAATACCACAGCCAGAACTCAAGCAATACAATCCAGGAGGAAAGAAAAATCAAAACTTTGTCCATATGTAAGTGAAATTCATGGTATTCCTCATTAGTAATCACATCTTGGAACTATTTTTATTTCCAAAGAGTACAGTTCATTGAGCTACTGTTCTACTGTTATCACATGTAAATAAAAAAGGGAGCAACACTGAACAGTGATGAAACTGAAATATGATCTCATCATAAAACTGTCACACATTTGGAGCACAAGCCTGGGTGCAAAACATTTCGTCATGTGGCTTTAAGGAAAAGCAGACACCAAAGCACCCCAGGAGCAGCTGGATTCTGGGAGAGGGGCCCGTGTGCAGCATGCCTGGAGAACCAGGATGGGGATTCTAGGCTGTTCCATAAAGAAGGGCAAGGGAGAAGAGGACTTGTTGCATTCTATGCTAAAGAGAACCCGCAGTGTATAGAAGTCAACTGTGGCAATTGTGGGAAATCCTTATCAAACACCTCTGGGTCAAGATCAGAGGGGTCATGTCCAAGGAAAAACTTAATATTGCAGATTGCTCAGAACTCCACTGGGAGAGACTCCATGGGATCTTTCGTGGAGGCTAGAGGAGCTGGTGAGTGCTGGGAGTTTTTCAGGAATTCTCCTATGGAAGCACAAAAACAGTTAATTTCATCCCCTTTAAAGGGAAGTAAGCAGAGCAACCCCTCAGTGTGAGATTCAGAGTCTGCTCAAAACCAAAGGAGAATTGTTCCAGACACAGAAAAGCAGACAAACATCCACTGGGAACTAAAAGGGAATCCACCAGTGCATGCAGAGATGAGAGGGTCTAGGCAATTAGACGCCCAGACTTCTTTCAGTCCCCAGGAAAGTTATGGAAAAATTCCCTCTGGAGGGCTATCACCAGTCAGATGAAGCATGAGATTTGAAAGGACCACATGGATTCACCAAGGGCAAACTGTGCTTGACAAACCTGATCACTTCATGTAACAAAGCCACCTGCTCAGTGGATGTGGGGTGAGACGGGGACATTGTCTACCTGGGCTTTCCCAAAACCTTTGATGCGGTTCCCCACAGTCTCCTCCCAAAAAAGCTTTTGTGTTATGGCCTGGGCGAGTGGTCCATGTGGAGAGTGGGGAACAGGCTCACTGGTCACACCCAGAGGATGGTGACAAACAGCTCCATTTCCAGCTGGCAACCTGTCACATTTGGATGTTGACCCATCTTGTCTAAAAATTTTGCCAAGAAATTCGGACCAGGTCATCCTTAAGGTCCCTTCCAACCTGCCATTCTATGACCAAAGCCATTTCCATGGATGATCCCAGGCTCTGAGCAGGCACCTGACAAAGCGTAGCAACAAAGAAATGATCCATTAGGCTTGGCATCATCTCTCAACAGCAACATAACAAAAAAAGACTGTGGGTTACTCAACATCAAAATTATATTCCCTACAAATCTCTTTCTTTTGTGTTCTTATCGGGGAGCAATTTTCCATTTATGGTAAATTATGAAGTATATAATCTATTAAATACCACACATTTGTCTTTGTCAATAGACCTTTTTGCTGGTAGCTGCTTATGGTGAATCTTACGTATTTGATGCAGGCAGCGAGAATCAAAAATTCATATCAACTTCTGTACAAGAAATCCCTCAAACTAAAATCTTTTTGGACAGTCTTGTGGCACAACCAAAATTTTAAACATATTTATTTGTGCAAATTAACTGTGTGCTGTTAATCACAAAAATGCTTCTTAATAGAATGGTAAAATAAGGCATTAATTGAGTAAAATACTTCTAAATTCCTCAAAGAAAATTTTGCTAAGTTGTATTCTCTGAGGACATTTAAAATGGAGGCAGATGGGAATTTTAAGTATTCAGAGGCAAGTTGTTTGCCATAATTCATATATTTTCCAGTCACTTCAACATTTCCAGCTTTGTTATGCCTCACTGCCTGCAAAGCCAGTCAGCTTCTAACCCTCAAACATCACTTATTAAAGCTAAAGATTTATACACTAAGAAGAAGGTTTTTTCCCATTGTGGAGTTCTCTTAATTGGTATGATCTCATGTGTGGGTCTTTCCAACCCAGTTACAATACATAACCAAAAACCACAGACTTCTACAGAGGAAAAAAAAAAGTTTTAAATGGTTTTATTTTTTTTCTCCCTTTTAATTTCAAGCTGTCTTTAGAATTACCCTCATTTTTTTCCAGGGCCTGATCCAAAGCTCAGTGAATTCAACAGAAAGACTGATCAGCTTCAATATCATGGGAGCAGGCTCATAACACACCATATGCCAAGTATGAAAGTATCCATCTGTCACTGATCCATATCTTGTTATTGTTATGTGCATTACAACAAGGGATTAGTTTTCTGAGAGATGAAGCTTGTAAAGGAGTTGCTGGAGGAATTTCTAACCCAAGGTTTCTGAACACGTCAGCACCCTGGAGTGCAGGCACACATCCCCAAGTCAGCAGTGCTACCAGGAGTGTCTGACAGCATTTGGTGTTCACCTCCACAGCTGTGCAGAGAAAGAGCACTATCATCTACAGGCTCAGGCCTCTTTTGGCTTTTGGGCTGCCAGTAAGGTTATAACTGAGGGATATTTCACTGCAAGCCAGATCCAAGCAGAAATCTGTGACCTTTGTGCCCAGGGACAGAGTCCAAAGCAGAGCAGTGTGACAGCCATCAGGATGCATTCACTGCTACCACTGACAGTCAGCACTGGTGTCATAGGGACATCAACACCCTATCACATTACATTGAACTAGCTGCCCTTATTTTGCCTGAAAAAGCAGGAAACTGTTTTCCCTAGTCACAGAAGTGTGATGGCATAAGTCATTTTTAAAAGCATGCTGACAGAAGTATAAAGGCCCCCTGCAATTAAGGATCTTGCTTGTTTAATTAATTATCCTTTTCAACATTACCCTGCATCTTGGCAAACACACATAGCCCTCAAAAAAAGGGAGCAGAAGGCAGGCACTAATTCAAAGATCACCTCGCCACCTCCTTTCTCTCCAAGATGAATCAGTTGCATTTGAGAACATGCTGAAAACTCTTTTTACGAACCCAATCACTTTTGCTCACGAAGTGAAATAAGCAGAAGTAACTCTGCTCTGAAAGTGGTGGTCGTGATGAGTGGGCTCCTGTATTTAAGTGCTCACCCAAACCATGCTAAGCCCCAAGAAATTACCCTGTCAGAGTCTTGCCCCAAAAACCCACTTCCTCTCACATCCTTCTCTCAGAACAGCCTCCACAGCCAGCTGGCACCAAACTCATCCTTGTAGCCTCCTCCTCCTCCAGGTGCCAGGAGCTGCTAGCCAGCAGCCTGTGTGCACATCCCCATCCTTTTCCCCAGCACCTTCCAAAACCCACCTGTGCCCCACTCCCACCCCTCAGTCCTTTGCTCCCCACTGCACCAGCCCTTCCTTCACGCTCCTTTTTCCCCATCTCCCACTCCTGCACACTCCCTGTTTTCACCCCAGTGGCACAGCCCCACACATCCCCATCCCCTGTTTATTCCTCCAGCTCAATCCCACCTAACCTTTGCTAAATTCCAGTTTCTGCTGCATGAACACAATGCATGAGCAAAACCTAAACACCTTTCCTGGCACAGCCAGCCATCATACTCAGGAGGACACTTAAGAAAGTAGGTCTGATTAAAACAAACAACCTTCACAGTAACAGAGCTTGCCTGGGGATGCAACTTGTCACCACCTTGAAACAGTTTCTTCGAGCTTGGTTCCAGTTATTTAAAACAGTGTTCTCTGTGTCACCTTTGGCAAACTTCACCTGTCCAACTTACCTGAACCAGTGGGCATAGATCCATATTTGGAGTTATATCTTTTCCAAATCCAGCTAAATAAAATAGAAATATTCTGATGAAAAAATCTATTTCAGAAGACTGTAGCCCAACAGTCTTCTCAAACATTATCCTAATTATCTAACACAAGAGACTTACAAATCAAAACAGTGACTCTGAGCTGTTGAAGATCTGCAAAATCTTGTTTTGCAATATACCAACACCAAGGTTTTAGTGCTTGGACAAAGAGCAGCAGTTAAATGTAAGCTGTTAAAGACATTGGAATGTTTATGTCACTAGCATACAACCTTGCAACATGTAATAATTTAATACAGGCAAAAATATGGAAAAAATATATATTTTTCATTTTTTCAGCTGTGGCAACTAACTAAACAAAATACCCTGGAACATTTTAATCAGTAATGCAGAGAGAAAATCTACAGTACTACACACCTGTCCTGGTCATATTACAGATGGCAGATCAGCAATGAAGAAGGTACCTGAATGATTAAAGAGGAATTTATGCACTAAGCAGGTTACAGCGATCCATGATGAAGAGAGGTGCTAACCTTACAGAGCAGAATAAAAATTTAAAAGCCTGTTAGAGGATTTCACAATACTGCCTCTCTTAAAAAAAAAAAAAAAAAATCTCCAAAGAGACACAGGATATTCTCAGTATATTTTCCTACTGTGCTGCTCATCCATATAAAAGAAACCACCTCCAGGCAAATCTGTCCCTAAAGAACTGGAAACTATATGTGCTTTTCCACTACACGTTATTCTGCTTGCCTTCTTCATCTACCAGATTAAAGGACTTAAAACAAACATTACACACAACAACTCACTCTTCCCCCAATTTCTCAAAATTGAACAAAGATTTTTTGTTGTTGTTGTTACGAGGATACAAAATTTTGCTCTGCCAGGCTGACATATGAGCTCCTTGGAATTACAGTGATTAATTTCATTAGTCATTACAAGGGTGGGGTTCCTCCTCTTCGGTTCTCAGGGGAACCATGTGGCTTACAGGAAACCTAAACCAAATTTTGTATTAATTTCTTGTCCTAGAATTGAATTAATTCTTCCCTAGTTTTGTTGGTTTTAACAAGCAAACTGGCCACGTGCTACTTGTTATCATTTAGAATAGGTATTAATACCCTTTCTCCTCCCAAAAACTTCTGTCTTCTTTATTACAGGAAGATTCACTTGAAAGCAGTGTTACCTTCACAGTGCAGAAAAGGGAAGTGGAGCTGTCTATGCACATGTGGGATGTCCTTACTGGAGATTACTCAAAAGGCAACAACACAAAGCTCAGGACTGGTGTGAATTCTACAACCTGGCTGCGGGTAAGGAGAATGCTCTTTAAAAACACAGAAAAACTGAACAAGAACTGACAAAGGAAATTTGAAAGTCTTTGTTTTGCTCCTGTTTCCATAATTCCTACCCCCACCTCTTGCAATTCAGAAAATCATTTTGAAGTCTACTGTTACTGAATAATTGATCTTACTGAAATTATGGACACAATGGGTGACATTATTTTACCATACACATCTGTTACTGGCATCACTAGACTGGATCTCTGTTACTAGGTCAGAAACACAGGTTTCATTACAGAACTGGTTGCCAGTATCTAACAATTCTATCTTGTCTTCCAATGGGCAACCTGTGATCAGCGAGCCGCAAGAATACAAGGATAGCACTGACTTCATTTTCCAAATGGTCCCATGGACATCCTCTCAGCAGCACGTGAGAGAATCAACAATTAGTGTTTGCTTGTGTTTCTCGGCAGGGCTGATGCAGAACAAATCCAAACGTTTCAACTTGTCTATATAACATCATAAAAGTCACTGATATTTTGTTGCTTTGAATCCTTTTTTTTTTTTTTTTCTATTTTCAGAAGCATACTTTATCAGAACTGCATTTATTATTCATATTGAAGTCCTGGCTCAAAATTCACTGTGCTAGTCTTCTACAAAACACTGATGAAAGATGGTTCTGGATCACAGAATTTACAGTCTACAAGACAGATGAAAGATGAATATAAAGAAGCCTGTACTGAGGAACATTACTGCTCAGAGTGCCAGAAACTGTCTCAGGCAGTGATTGCTAAAGAGGTTAAACCAGTCCCCACGCTCATTTTGCCTCATTTTCAAGTGAGAACATTGTTAAGTGCAAGGTTTTTCCTATGGAGAACACGTTCCTTAAATCTGCACCCGGGATACACCCCTCTCAACAAAACTCCCCAAATTCAGTAGTTTAAGCTGCTAATTAGCCTTCTGAATGAAATTATTGCAGTCACTTCCCAGCTCATTTAGAGTCGAATTGGTGATAGAGGAGAAAAGGAAGTACAAGTGATAAGTGAGTTACACTACTCACATGATGAATTACATAGAAATGCTGGGTGTTGTTGTTTTTTTGTTGTTGTTTTTGTTTTTGGTTTTTTTTTTTCCCTGAACCCCTGTCACTTAAAACCTCCCAACAGATCATTCTATATGAAATTATTCCTGGATGAATGCCTTAGTTGTGTTCTTCCTTTTGTTTGCTCTTTGTAGTTTCTGTTAATTTGAGAGATGGAAACCAATACTGCTAATCTATGTCATCATTTTCTATAATTTCTATCTGGATCCAACAAAAAATATTTGATTGTTTTGAAGTGCATTTCTTTTTCATGCCCTTGTGCTTTTTGTAGTGTTAGACAAAACTATGATAAATCTAAGGGTGGTAATTATGTTATTGAAATTATATATTAAGCCTTCAATGGTAGCCACCCTAGACAGAGACAGGAGAATAGAGACTCATGATTGTAGTAACCCTTTTCTTTTTCTCCTTTTATTTCAGAAGAAAGCCTCTGCAATAGGTTATTCACCTTACCATTTAATTAAGCTATGAAATCAGTATTGAGCTAGAGTTTGATTTTAGTTCTATTCAGCTCTTTTATTCCTTCAACGATTTTAATTCAACATCTGGATGATCACTCTGAATAGCTGGTACTATACCAGAGCAGTTACTGTTCCAAGGTTTAAAAAGAAAAATGTGGGTGTGTGGATATGCACAAACTATCACTGGTCAGCTCCCTCTTGAAAATGAGCAAATTCTGCCAGGAAGTAAATATCTCCCCCCTTGACACACCAGTTCCTTCCTCATTTTTGAGGATAATTAAATTTCAGAGGCATCTTTATTCCCCAAACACTTCTCCAGGAGAACAGAGACACTACATAATCTATGGTTTTGTTATGACACACACTGAATATTTAGTTCACTTTCTTCCTTTCCTTCTCTTTCAGCAATAGCTTTTACCAATTCACCTGTCTCTGTATCTCTGGGCAATCAAACCCTTAAAATTTATAGAAAAGGTTTACAGTGGTACTAGACATAGAAGGCAGTGCAGTTTGGGTATAAATGAGGACTTACAGGTACAAAAAGACCTCAATGAAAACCAAAATTCCTGATTTACCAGACCATTTCCAGAACACACACCTCCACTTCTTCAGTAGGGGTGGGGGAGGTACACAGAGGGGAGTGCAAGGGGAAAAAAAAGACATAAAACCAACGAAAAAACCCCCAAGAAACCAAAACACACAGTCCAAAAAAAAAAACAAACAAAGAAAAAAAAAAACCTCCCCACAAAACACAAAAGGAAACATCAAAACTCGCTGTCTCACCACTCTACTAAGAAGAGGCAGGTTTTTTTAAGCTCAGTTTTCTCCTGAAACTTTGTAAGACAACTGAACATGAAAAAAAAAAAAACAAAAAAACCCAAAAAAAAACAAAACAAAAAAAACACCACAGATACTTTATTGCATCCTAAAGCTTCGCCTGAAGCAAGGTAAAGGTGATAATGAGAAACATCTTCATGGCTGTATTCTCAGGGAAGCCACTCTTGAAAATGGCTTTTGGGAAAAGCAAGGTCTCCACTACTGTATACTGCTGAAAATATGCTTTCTACAGTATCACTTCCTATGATACTAAAATCTCTAATAATATATTCAAATATACTCCCCTAAAAATCCAACTCATTGTAAATGACATGATGAAATCTTTCATATAAAATTGAAACCGATTAAAACAGGAGCAACATCCAAACATCCACTTACACAAATATTTCTGCTTTTAGTTGGAAACTGTGGAAAGAATAATACTAATTTTAAAAAAGCTAAAAAATAACTAACAATAAATCTCTTTTACATAAAGCATAATCCAGTACATGACCTTTCTAGTAATGTGGTGTGTCTTCACTTCCCTGGTAGTGACAGCCCACGGCATCCAGAACGTGTCTGAAGTGATAACTGAAGATTTCTGTCTCCTTTGAAACACAGATGTATAAATTGTGTACATTGTGAATATGCATAAGGCCACAGCCTAAGGTCCCCAACATTTCTGGGTTCCTTTTCATTGGAAATAGGAAAACACAGTGTTAATCTCAAATGTGGACAATTATTTGAGCTTGTATTCTCAGTAGCTTCAGAAAATAATTTCTCATTTTTTTCTCTCACACAATGAACTTATTCAGGCAAGTATATTTTCAATTGGTAATGTCAGGTTTAAAATATGAAAGACACTTTGGGAGTGGAAAACAGTAACACTCAGGCATACATTGAAAAAAGAAATTGCTTGTGTTTGTTTCTTTCTGTCTGGAAAAGCATCCACAGTTCAACCTGCTCTTTGCTAGTGAAAAACAAGTAAACCGTGGTAAGCTTAGAAAGAGGCTGAAAGAACTTAATTGTTCTACCTTCTCTCTTCTGCTGAAAACCAGTTTGAGGTGCTTATGTAAAGGTGTAATTTTTACATTTAGAAGCTTTTACATTTACCCCACCTTCCAGTGGCAGAATCATGTGTAAAGAAGCACTCAGACATGGCTATCAGGAAGATTCTAATAAATCTATAAACACATCTATGCTTTTCTTGAGGAAGTTTGTGTTTTAATAAACTGAACACACAACAAGCCGCCAATCACTCCCCTGTAAATCAGATACCTTGTTGCAGGCTCAGTTGCTTAGATACAGAGTAATCGGGTAAGTGAATAAATCAAATTATCAATAACATACACGATTGCATCCTATTATTGAAACAATCAACTGAAGTCATTTTTAGATTAGTTAGAAAAGAGACATTTGGAATTTACTGGACAATATGAGATGCCAAATAATTAAATGAACATTAGTAGACATTTTAAGATTTGGTCATTGCAGATACACTGGAAGCATCATTGTTCTCTTTACAACAATAATTGCAGGAACTACTCATGTAAAGTATCTCTCCAGTCATTCTGAAATAAACACTCAACTAAATGGTTCACAAATTGTTATTCCTGATACAAGGTAAACCCTTATGAAACGAACTCACAACGTAACCATCTGAAACCACTCAGCCTGCATTGATTTTACTGCATTTGACAACAATGCAATACTGAAAAGATGGGGAAAGTTCATCTTACAGCAGAGGTGATTAATAGGAGACAGAATAAAGGTGCACAAAATAACACATGGAAGAGAAAACGCAAATTAGGCACTTCTAATTGCTCTGCCTCCTAATGCAAGAGCAAAGGCCAATCAATGAATCTGAAAAGGAGACATTTTAAATTAATAAAGGAAATCTTTCTACACAAGCTATAATTAATCTTTGAAAATCACTTCCACAAAGTAGAAAACCACACAGCTTATCGAAGAAAAGATATAGAAAATGAGAACATCTATTTGTACTTAATAGGATGATAAATAAAATAAATTGATCATTGATTGTTGGGAGCTATTATGGGGCCTAAAGGAAACCATTTTTAAGAAGAGCAACTTATTCTAATCAAATAAAAGAACTGTTATGTTCCTCTTGGAGCTCTCTTAGAGTTTCCTATTGACAGCTGTCAGAGTATATAGGTAAGAACTCTAAGTTAAAACAACACTTTGGAGTTCACAGTCTTCCAGAAAGTATCTATGAAGTCATTAATCTCATTGACTGAATCTCCCTAGATCTCACCAGATAATTCTAGGGATTTGCTGAAAGATCTGTAATGGCAATGACAGCTACTGTCCTTTTAGAGAGAACTGTGAACTCCAGAAATAAATGAGGATCTGTTTTCCTTTTTTTTTTCTCCTTTTTTTTCCTTTTTTTTTTTAAACTTTCAGATTCTAAAGTTTCTGAAGCATACTGGTGATAATTTCCTGACATGTTGAGAATGAATCCAACAAGAGGAGACACTCTGCTGGACATGATAATTAAAAGCAAAGAAGAATATGTTGAGAATGTGAAACCTGGGGCAGCCTCGGCTGCAGAAACCATGACATGGTGAGGTGCCTGTGAGAAATGCAGAAGGCAAATAACTAGACTACAACCCTGGACTGGAGTAAAGCAGATCTTGACTTGTCCAGGAACCTGTCTGGAAGAATCCCACATGCCTAAAAAGAATAGGGCTTAAGGAAAGCTGGTTGATTTTCAAGGATTACCTTTTCTAAACTCAAGAGCCATCCATCCTAACAAACTGGAAACAAGTTAAAGACAGCAAGAGATATGTAAAGATTAAAAAGGAGCTCCTGACAAGAGCCAGAAATAAAAGTGTACAGAAGTGGAAGCAGGAGCAGATAACCCAGGAGAATTCCGGGACAACGTTAGGGAAACCAGCCCAGAGCTGAATTTGGTACAAGACAAAGGGCAACAAGAAATGCTCTTGTTTGATACAGCAAGCAGCAAATGGAAGACTGGAGAAAACGTAGGTCTGCTGCTGAATGGAACAGCTGATCCAGTGGAAAAGCACACAGACAGACACTGCTCAAGACCTTTTTCACTTCTGTTGTTACTGGTAGTGGTGGCACTCAGTAATCAAAGGTCTCTGAGATAAGCTGGGAAGTCCAGAATAAGGAGGACTTACTCTTGATATAGGAGAATCAAGCTAGGAAAGCATTTAAACCAGATGGAGAGATACAAGTTCATAGGACTTGATGGGTTTCAGTTCTGAGCGCTCAGGAAATAGACCAATGCCATTGTAAGGCCACTCTGCAGAGTCTTTGACAGACCTTGCTGGCCAGAAGAGGTTTCTAAGAAAGAAACAATAAACTCCTAAATTCCACAACAGCAGGGAGGATGATAACTATAAGCTCCTCAGTTTCACCTTGATCCCTGGGACAAACATGGAGTGATAACCATGGAATCCATCACCAAATCCATTTGAAAGACAGGGACAAGAAGGGGGTTGGATGCAGGCAGCAAATATTCATGAAGAGAACATCATGCTTTAACAATCTAATAGCCTTCTGTGGTGAAGTGACTGGTTAACTGGATGAGAGGGCAACGGCACATGTTTATCTTTATTTTGTCACAGGTTTCAACACTGCTAAAACACTTAGAGATGATCTACTGAGGTACAGACCAGATAAATGAAATAAGCTTGATTGAAAACTGAGTTAAATGCCAGACCAAAGGGTTGTGACCAGCAGCAAAATGTTCAGCTGAAACCCAGCATCAGTGGTGTATCCCAGGGGTTGATATTGGGGTCAAAACTATTAAATACTTTTGGTAGTGACCTAGATGAGGGGTGGAGAGCTCCCATAGCAGGTCTGTAGGTGACATAAACAGAATGAAGATAGGAGGCATATAAATACCTGACAGAGGGAGTAAGGATGATAGAGACAGACTTCCCAGTGGTGCCCAAAAGTGGGAGCAGAGGAGCAACAAGTACAAACAGAAACACAGGGTTTTTTTGTTTTTTGGGGTTTTTTTTTTGGTTTTTTTTTTTTTTTAATACAGATAGTCTACCACTAGATTTAAGACATTCAAAACACAAGTAGATGTGGCCCTGACTGCCCTGCTCTTTGCAAAGGGCTGGACCAGAAGATCTGCAGAAGTGCCCTTCCCCTTCTGCCAGACTGTGCTTTCAAATTAACCATAACAGAGCATCCAGGACCACTCACAATACGGGAAGTCACAGTAGCTGAAAATATGGAAGAAAGTGACAGCAAGGACTGCTGGTGACATCCCAGATCAGAAATGAGTGTAGGTGTTTCCCTCAAGGAAGGAGAGAGACCCTTGAAGGCCCAGGAACCCCCTATGATTACATCAGGTACAAGCTTATGTGTCTTCACTAAAACTCTAAAAAACAGCTAAGGGCAATCAAAACAAATAAAACTTAAGTAATTCAGAAGAGTTGGCCTTTTTAAATCCACCCTGAGATGCACAGATACCAATTACCTAGCTACCACAGACAAGCTGTACTGTGCCTTCACTTCAGGTCAGGATACATCCACCAAAACCCACAAGGGCAAGAGAAAAGATATTTTCATCTCTTGAGCTCTGCCAAAGACTGACTGTTTCACAGCAAAACCCTCTTACTCTTCTGAGTATTTTCAGCTACCTCAGCCTAGGATGGAGGCCAGAGGGAACATTTCTGCCATGTACCAGGGAGCACAGACCAAAGGGGCAGTCTCTGCCCCCAGGCTCAGCATGGCTCTACCCTGCTCTTGGATACACCTGTGATGATCAGCAGACCACAGAGACAACACGGCAGGAAAAAAACCTGCTAATTTGACATGTCCTCTAAAAACCAGATCAGACCGCCTTTAAGCTAAATAAATCGTGTTCTGCTGATCTTATAAAAAAATGGCCTTAGCTTTAGGCACTGAAAGTAATTCCCCTCAAATGACTAAATACTTCTGCTTAAAATACAGGTCTTCTTCAAGTCTTTTCAGGAGTGATAGAAATATTAACAAAACACAGTCCTACTAGCAATTAAACTGTTGGAGGATTAAAAAGCATGTATCTAATTTTTTTTTTTTACTCCACAAACTACAATAGCTACCTTTTGGGCCATGGTCTAATTAAGTATTTTTAAAAGCAATTTCCATTTCACTAGAGATTATGAAGCAAGTAGGTTTTATTCTTTTTATTTTGTTTTGACAACTTACTCTAATACACTTCCTTTACCTTAATATATTTTATCACAGCTCTATAATTAAGGAATAAAGAAAACACAGTAAGACTACTTCCTCTCTATTCAAGTCACCACTAATCAAAAGATCTATGTACATACACTTCCTTACATGCATAAATTTGGGGGTAAGCATGGTGATTTAAGCATGGTAATTTGGGGGATTCCCAGGGCTTTGAATCTATAATTTATCTGGTCTTTCAAGAGTATGCTAGGTATCTCCCAAGGGAAGTAGTTTTCTTACTAAACAAAGGAAAAAAAACATGTTTCCAAAATTATCCCTGGTAGATATAAGGAAAGAAATGTGTGTAAAAAGCTTTTTCAGCACCTTCAGCCTTTGAAAGGTTTAATACTGGTTTGGCTTAAGGCCAGCATGACAACAGATGTCTTAAAGCAATGTTTAATTGATGAGGATACACAGGTGAATAAAAGCAGACAATTGGATCAATTTAAACACCCAGCTGAATTTTTATTACTTTAACAGGCTGAACATTAATGTATCTCTAGTGTGAAGAGGTGAGAGTATGACTGATATATGACTCATAAACACAACAAACCCATTATACATAATTTTCCTTGCCAACAGGAAAAACCTCCCCTGGGAGAGCAGGAAATAGCTTGACTCAGAGCTACAAAGATTTCAGATGTCCCCTTTCCCCCAGGCAGTCTAATCCACCAATAAAATCCCAGATTTCTGTTTCTGAAAACTATTTTTGAGACCTTTGTATTTAAGCTGGTCCTTCAGCTATTCCCTTACCTGCCATCCAGTATTCTAGGCATAAAGAGCTGAGCAACACAAAAAGGATTTGCCAATGCCCCACTAACTATTCTGGCATTCAGCTTCCCACCCCTTCTGAGATAAGTGGATTAGCAAGCACTTTTCCAAGTTCTTATGTGGAAGTGATGCCTCCATATTCAATTCCATGGGGAATCTGGAAGAACTAAAGGAGTGGGTGCTGAGTTGGTATTTTATTCTAGCCAAACAAGAGAATCCCAACAGGTAATGCATTATAGAACAGAAGGTAGAATGCATACCTGGAAAGCTCTTTTCCTTTTTTGTATTTCTTCTCTCTATAGAACTACTGATGTAAAACTACATGGCTAAAAAAACCTAAATAAAATGAAGAACAAACAAATAAAATGTACCTGCAAGCATTTCATCACCCATTTCTGCAACCCCCAGAAACAGCTGTCTCATTTCATCGCAGACAGCAACATCACTTCTATCCACCTCAGCTGAAAAAAGGGAATTGACTTTCTCAGTTCAAATAGGAGTAAGACCATGCTGAATGAAGATAAAAACCTTCACTGCTGGTAATACTACTGAGCAGCTACAACTGCACCCAAAAATTAACATGTATCAATCACTTATAGCCTGAAGTACAAAAACCATTTGATTTTCCCACATATTATGGTTTCCTTTGCTCCTAGGCATGAAAGGAAAATAACTCAAAAATTATTGACTGACAAGACAAGAAAAAACAGGATACCACCATTCTTCTATGCAATTCTCCCATCTTGGACCAAAAGGGTCATGATTATGAAGATGTCAAGCTGTGCACATCTCACTGTTATAAAAGCAGGATGAAATCCTTTCGTTTACCAGGCAATGGCTACACACAACAGCAGCTGCAACACTGTCAGACAAATAATGGGTTATAATATTAGGCAACTAAAATTAAAGTGAATTTGTCCTTCAAAATCAGTGAAGTCAGCTTATAAACTTTTATTCTTGAAGTAACTCAGATCTCTTTTGCTTTTTGGGGCTTTTTTGGGGTTTTTTTCATCTCTTCCACCTAGATAAGATACAGTGTGTTAACATCCTTGGATAATGTCATTACTATCAATTGCTTTCAGGAAGCGACTGTGATTAAAATAATGAAAATTATGAAAGATCTTGAATGAGATAAAACTTTAATATTTTTCAAAAGCACATTCAGGAGGGTGTAGCTATATTTTAGTCCAGTTTTGGAAAACAGAGTTGCTTCAATTAAGAAGATACAGGTATGGTTTTGAGCAATAATTTTTAAGGATTGCTGCTACCCTATCTCCTCAAGATGAACTGTTCAGAGTGAGAAAACTGAAAGGAGTAGATTTCAAATATTAGAAAAACCCAAAGCTTTAATGTTTACAGAATAAAGGTCTAGGATAGAGAAGTAGCATCGTATTTCTTGAGTGAACCATTCATTATTGGACAATACAGTAAACACAAGAATAATTTAAAAGACATCACAAGTGCATGAGGTAAAACAACATTTCTGTTGCCCCTTTCTTGAAATACAAAAGAAGCACTGTGTCCCACTCTCAGATCTGATCTGTTTTAAGGAGTGATGCTAACACGCTTCATTTGCGCCTTACTAAAGTATTTGCTCACTATATTTTCAAGCAGATGCAGAGGATGACTTTGCCAGGAATGTTAGACTTTGACAGGGCAAATGACAAACTTTCTACTCCTTATGAATACAATTTCTTATTTTCAGCTGTTTAGCCATTTTTATTGACCTCCAGTTTACTTTCAAGAAAAGCCAGCAATTCAAATGCCAAAACAAATAATCTGACTATAGATATGAAAACAGTATTAATTAACCAGTTAATTTTTTCTACAGAACACTATTTGAATTAAATGCCCATGTTTTTGTGGGTTTTTTTGGTTTGTTTTGGGGGTTTTTTTTTTCGTTTTTTTTTTTTGTTTTTTTTTTTTTTTTTCCCCCCCCTGGGTGAATTTGGTGTTAATACAGAGAAATCCTCATATCACAGTAGGCTCAAGGTGTCCTAAGGACACATGGTCCTGCCAAACAGCCACTTTCACCAAATGACTGAAGCCTGATATGAAGCACCATCAGTTACCCTTATGGGACAACCACAAACAGACAGAACAGATAAAGAAACAACATATTTCTTAATTTACAATCTGTTACCATAATATGGATGCATTATGAGCAGGCAGTAGCTTTACAAGATGGCATATTACTTATTCATTAGACCATTAAATCTTCATAAAAGCAATGCTCTGAAAGCTGCTGCTCTATTTGCCATGTCATGCTCAATAGAAAGAAACAAATATTAGTTTATGGGAAATCCAAAGAGTTAAGTTTTGGAGGTTTTCAGAAGATATTTCATTTCTTGTTTGACTACTCATTTTTCCATAAAGTTCCAAAACAGTCCGAATTTTTTTTTTCTTTCATTTTTCCTCAGACAGAGTGCCTTGTGCTAATACATTAAAAATGGCTTTAAGTGGAACTTAAATATGCCACAAGAAGAAAAAAGACTTGGCACCATCCTTTAGTAAATTATCATCTCACCTCACAGAGGAATTTACAGTTACTTTACGCTTTCATTTGCTTCCAAAGAAACAGCATTTAGATGTTTTTGCTTAAAGAACTGCCTCAAATTGGATAAAACCAGCCAAAGTGGATTATGGTCTTCATTGTCCTTTATGCGTAGAATTTACTGACTGACCAGAACAATCCCATCATTTATCTTTAAGACATTTCCTATGGGTTTATCCCATTTTGTAACAGCATTTTCTAGCTCCTTGCACTAAATTACTCCAATGAAGGGTTTTCATGCCAGAGATTACATTTTATTTTCACAAATACACAAAAAATGGCTATGCTAGAGTAATTGGTGACTAACAAAAGTATATGGTCCCTTCAGAACTTTATCTGGATGTTTTCCAAACATACAACTCAAAACATACTGGTACAAACAGCTAGGTTAATGTATGCTTAAAAGAAAACTAAACATGATTATTACACTTTCAAATTTTTTTAAAAAAAAACAAAAAACCAGTAACCAGGTTTGTAACTAATTTTTTCGTGTCCAGAGAAGCCATCTGCATTTTATTTTTAAATATCATAATATTTAGCATAGTGAAAAAACGAACAGTTCCTTTCTGAGGTACACGTTTTGTACGTCTGTCAAATGCAATTAAAATGTTATGCACAAGACTATTCGTTTGTTTTACAGAAAAATGCAAAACTTTCATATAAGAACTTCCATCAAAGTTATTGACTCCTTTAAACATTGGATTTATCTCTATGAAATTGCTTGCAATAAACTGAATGATTTAAGTAATATTTTTCAATCTGTGTCTGACAATTACGTCTGAAGTAGTTACCGTAATTAAAAAAAAACACAAACAAAAAAGCAAACAAACAAAAACACAAAAACACAAAATAAACCCCAAAAAACAAAAACAACCCAAAAAAAAAAAAAACCCTCAAAAAACCAACCCCCCCCCCCAAAAAAAAAAACCCCACAAACACCAAAGAATGCTCCCCCTGGCTATCAGAAAGAAACTAAAGGCCAAACAGGTTGAGAAGAAAGAATCAGGAGTCCATTTATGCCACTGTAGAAATCAGGTCATATTTTTATATTCTTGCATTAGTGCAACAGTAAGTGTATTATAAGCAGCAAAAAGAGGATAAGGTACTGCAGTGTATAAGTTATATCGTGTTTCCAAGTTTTACACATCACATTTGAAAACCACTGGGTAAGGTCCATTATCAAGAACTCAAGTGCATTAAAACATTTTCTGTAAAATTCACTATACATTAGACATCTTCAGAAAGAGAACATGGCCTGACAGTATTGCAGAAGAAATCAAGACTCCATTCACTCAGGGTGAAGAGGCCAGACAAGTGCTTCTTTCCATCACACTGCTGTTCTCCAGGCTCAGCCTGACAATTGCACTAGACTCTGAGCATGCCCAACATACTGAGAAAACTAGGATCCACACACAAAAAAAGCCTTGCAGTTCCCTGCTTTTTAAAAGGCTGCTTCATACTGTTAGAAAACTTTCTTTAGGGAACCTCATCTCCCCACTTCTCCAGCCTCTGCCTCCCTCCTTTAGGCCATGGTGGGCACTCACCCCCTCCTCTGTCACAGCCATCACACCCTCAAAGAAGAGAACAAAGTTTCATCCAGAGCTGGAGGCAACTAAGCAAGACAAATAAAATAAAAGTACAAATCAACAGGTAAAAAAAGGAGCATGAATACCACAGCTGCTCTGAGTACAGACCTACTCCCTAGGACTGTGCATGCTTTTGAGTATATGGGTCACGGGATTAAATTCCCTTCATTGTCCAGATATTCCAGAAGCAATCCCTATGCACTCTAGATACCAAAACATGGACTCACACAAGCACAGGACACATCTGGTGCACAAGATCTCCCTCTGTTTTCCACCTTACCTCCAGGTTTTGCAGAGTTTTCATGTGAATGGTTATTTTTAGAAAGAAGTAATTCAAGAGTGGAGATTTCAAGAGACAATTATGGATTGAGAAAGCAGGCAATATCACTAGACACAGTCAAGGGAACTAATCAAAAGATCACTCCCCAGTCCTTTTTCAGGATCTTAGCATTACTCAAGTGATGGTGCTTCACTATTCACATTAAAAGACTGTAGCAAGTCAGCTGCAGAGTTTGCTTGGTTTTTAAAACAATGTTTTTTGCTACTCAGTTTCATCTCATGCTTGTAGTTTCATTTTATTAAAACTCAAGTTATCCATTAAAAAGTGAAATTAACCTCACAAACCAAACAATTAAAAAGCTCTTTTTTTTTTCTTCCAGAAAAGGTAAGGAACTACAGGAAGAAATATGAAAAATAGAAGTCATAAAACAATCTAAATTAATGAACACAGAACAGCACATCAGCAGAACAACCCTATAACCCTGTCACCCAAAGTCACTGGTCAGGAACAAACCCAGAGCAGAAAAGCTCTCAGTTCATTAAGTCAGTGTTATAAAAACCACAGGTCTCATTAACATTAACCCTGTAACTTCCACCCTTTTATGAGTGTCAGAGATTGATTGTATACAGACAGATTTCAATGCATGCTGCTTTATCAAACCTCCTACATTTCTAGTACTTTTTATTACTGATACCTCTGAAAATAGATTCTTTTTTCCAAGTTAGACTATAGAAGTAAAAGCTGGTCTCCAGACAAATAAAACAAGCTACTTTATGGAAAAATCAATTTGCCCTGATATGAAACAGAGTATACATGGTGGCATTGGAGGCTTACGCTTGAAAAACCCAGGGATAGTTTTCAAATCCCTTCAGAAGCTACATCTCATTTTCAAATCTATATACACTGTATTACTGACAAAATCTCCTACTTTCTATTTTCTTCCATTCGAATGTTCTCTCAGTCTGAGCCGGCCTGAAATTTTAAGTTCATACTATAAGTCTTATTTCAATCTCCAGAATGTTATAAGAAGAAATAAAATGTTTTGCCAAAAAAAGCGGATTTTACACACAAAGAGAAGAATTTAAGGCATAAAAAAATTCTGCCCTCTCTTCTCAATAGCCAAACAAAACTAGCTGGATTAAAAAAAAAAAAAAAAAAGAAATCTGGCCTACTAGAAATAAAGTGGCATACTTGTAGGATATAATGAAACAGGTTTGTAATACGATCGCTATTTTTGGGTACAACGTCAGCTTTAATTAGAGTGCCCTAAATTTAGGGCCTCAAATTACAGACAGTTTTACTGTCCTCTTCCCAATAGATTTCTAGCACTTATCTTTTTCAAATACTCTAATGTCCATGCTCTGCAACGTACATGGAAATTTAGCTGGCCTCTTTTTAAATCACGATGAAACAGCCTTGTCAAGATTGAGAGAGCCCTCACCTCTTCTAAAGCAATTTAGTCACTAAATATGGCTTTTGAACCTTAATTCCTCCATTTTAAATTAAATCTTCTAAATTAACAGTGATCATGTCTTTGCAAACACTCCAGTAATGATAGTGCAGATGAGATGTGTTGACTTTCAATTCCGACGTTATCTTGAGCAGAATCCCTGGACAGGAGAGTATCCATGGATACAAAGGTCCACCATCTTCCTCTCTACCTAAGCAAACTCTGAAAAGTTACATCTCACTTGCTTAATTAGCACAAAGCTTCATAAAAAGCCATATTACCACGGAAGAGGAAAACTGGGAACTTGGAGTTGAAAGCTGAGCTAGAGGCACACTGGACTGCAAAGAAGCATTTGTTGCTTGTAGCCACCATTAATTTCCTAAGTGCACAATAAAGTGGTTTTGCAGGCAGATAAATATGCTGGATTACAGACATATTTTTGCAAATACAAAACATAATCAGAATTAATGAAGAGAACTGCAGTAATGGAAGACAATCATAAAGAAGGCAATGGCAATGCAGAGATTACCAGTGGCTCCAGCATGGTAACAGCTGCATTAAACTTAATAAGAAACAGGCAGGAACATACTATCAATTTAAAAATAACTTTCCATATGAAGAAAGAGGAGAATTTGGCATTTGACACTTTAAAGAACCCCCACTGGAAGGGGCTGTTAATATTTTTAAAGAATTAAGTCTTGACAGCTACAAGGGCATTTCTCAGTGAAGAGAACTATAGAACAATTATAGAACAATTTAAAAGATTCAAAACATCAAATGCCAAAAGTAAAATATCTGGTGGTTAACTGCATGAGACCACAAATCCAGGTTTGATTCAGCATTATTTTTTCTGCCACAAAATCCAACAGGAATTTTTCTAGCCCTTGAATGATAAATTGTGGAGTTCTATTTTTGCCAACTTCTGTGAGTCTGCTCAAAGACATTCTCCTAGAAAGAATTACTATGTTGAAAGCAACAGCACCAGAGCTTGTAAATATATTGGAGACTTCATTTTCTACAGAAGTCTGCAGAGCAGTATTATAGGTGCTCTATAAAGACTGGCTCCATCCCTGAGCACAGACTGGGTTAAAGATAAAACACACGTCTGTAGATCAGCTGTACCCAGGGGTTCCCTTCTCTCTCTCGCCTGTGACAGAAGCTCTTGAGTTCATTCAACAAGGACACTGCCAGTTTAAACCTTGGATACTCTGATGGATTCACTTCTCACCATGGCCATCTCTTACCACTCTGATCACAGAAGCCTGAATGTATCTAATACACAACTCTTTAGCATGTCCCTGTCAAAGTTTCTTTCCCACCTATTTCCAAGATACTTGAAACACACACAGGAGAAACAATAATTGGGAAATTGTGATATTTTAATTGACACCTTGTAATCCAACTTGGTTTTCCAGTAGTATCATCATCACCCTTTCTTGTAAAAATTTCTGTAATAAGACAGCTCAAAGCCTTACCATGTAAAAAGCCACCATACACAGTATACTCCTTCCTCTGAGAGAAAATAGGGCTATTCCTACCTCTCCATAGCTCTTTGCTTCCATTCTGTATTAAAAAAAAAAAATTTAAAAAAAAATCTACATTACATAGAACCTGTTGTCCAGAAGTTACAGAATTTGTGAGGACAAGTGTTTGAGGATTGCACTTTGCAACAGATCTCTGATCCTTAGGAGAGATCCCATGAATGTCAGGCAGCAGGTGTATCTCCTTCTGGAGATGGAAAGTGCATGTTAACTGATTCACACTTTTTCCCCCCCCAGTGGAACTTATTATCCTCCCTTTGGATTGGCAGCTAAAGAAAATTCTCTAATAGTTGAAGAAATTAAATTAATTTGAAATTTCAGGTAGTACTTACATGCTTTCTCAAGTGGGGACTTAAAAATATTTTGTTATCTCAAAGTCAGATAGCCTTCCTCAAAATAGCATTTTAAAGAAAAGGCAGCTGAGAATTCAACCCTGAACTAAAACTTTGTTGAACTGAACTTCATCATTTTGCCACAGCTACTGCACGCATACATTATAATGAACACTGATGTACCCAACACAGTTTAAATTCCCAAAGCAGGCAGACTGAGCTCAGGAGAGGGAATATTGCCAAAAGCCATTTGTCACTAAGGGTGAATTGCAAAATAAACATGTTCAAATAGGAAGAAACATTAAAAAAAAGCTTATAAAAAGTCACGTAAACAAGTAGCACTTATTTTTACATTGTGTCCTGTGAGATGTTGAGCATTTCTTGAAGGTACCAGACAACTTAAACTTCCCTTAACATCAGTTGAAAACAAGGACAATAATATCATACTAGGTCAGCGAGGAATAAGAATTCCTCTCCCAGCAGATCATAAAAATGATGATTAACAACTCAATTTTCCTAAATGTTTCTTGGAAATACTGTATTTCCAACTCTGGAGGGTTTTACTTCCTTTCTTTCATTGAAATCCAATGTTATATAAAGAAATAAGTCTCATTTACTTTTCTCAACTCAAAATAAATGATTATGGGTATTTAATAACCCCAAATTTACAAATATTAACACCTACCAAGACCCAAAGACCACATGGATCACAGATATGTTTCAATGTTTAATACTGAAGAAGACAAATTGACCTCAATTAAATTCTAAAAGCAGAGAAATCACAATTTCTGGATGCTTTCAAATAAATCATAACCTAAACCAAATTGTTTAGTATTAATACATTTTGTCCTAAGGTTCACAGATGCTGTAGAACAGACTTCGAAAAAAAGATAAAGATTGGAAAAAAATATAAAATTACAGTTTAGAAATTATTCTGAAAGAGGTAATTAAAAGTTTTTCGCCCACATAATTTAACTAGGGTTTGGTTTATTGCTGTGGTAGATCAATGAAGATTGCAAAATACAATTAGGAAAGTAAATTGGCTCAAATTCACATAATAATGGAAAAAATAACACATTATACTTAGTAATGTAACTGCAGTTTTTTTCTACTATATCCTTTACTATGCAAAAACATTAAGTTCCATTGCAAAATTTGAATTCATGGATTTTCTTTCTATTATAAAAATAATTTGTTAAATATTTCCAACCCACTGAAAACACCCATATTTACCTAACTGGTTCCTTCTAGCCTCCCCATATTTTATGTAACACTGGTATAATTATTCCTGAGGACTTAGGGCAGTGCTGGAGCTGAAGGAAACATATTTCTGCTGGGAGAGACAGTGACTGAGACTGATAAAGCCAAAAACAAACCAGACACTGCTGGGACTGGGCTTGAATCTTCAAGATTTTCTGGCAAAGGATCACTGACTTTTTCATCTCATCTTTCACCAGCTTAATGAGACTGTCCAGGGTTGTTTTCTGCTGTTTATTTTTTTTTTCCTCTGTTTTTAAATTGACCAAGACTATAAATTAAACATAAGTTAACTGTGCACCAGCATAGAGAAGACTCGTATTAAGCATACAAGCAATATTATTTGAAGGGTATGCAAACAATCAAGCATAAAAATGTGTCTTGCTGTTCTAGAACAAACACATAATTTGACTACAAAATAGGTGGGGGAGTTTTTATATACAATAAAGAAAAACAACTTTAAGGAGCTTAATGTAGCACACTCCTAGTGTTAGCAGTGATTAAAAAACCACCAAAACTTGCTTAGCTAAATTATTCTTCACTGGACAATAGCATCACACAATTAAGGTCTCCAATCCCTCTGCACTAAGAGCTTTACAAACTCTTAGTGAGGAACATTGTTTACAGTTGAATGGGGCAAACTGACAGACAAAAGAAGTCTAATATGTTCAACAATCAGCAGGGTTTCTTTGGTTTTTTGAGTGATTGTTTACAGATTGACAAATGCATGTATTCACAGACACATAACTCATGAGATACATCTGGAGTAAAATTAAGACAGATATTTAACATGATAGAGAAGGTCAGAAGCAAAGGCTTAGGAAAAAAGTATTTATGCAAGTAGTGCAGCAAGCCAGCACAAGGTAAAGACAAAAAGTGCAGCAGCCTATCCAAAAGGTAAAGACAACATTGCAGTAAAAAATGAACATACTTGAGTGCAAAACAAAACAAAAAGCATGGAAAGGCCCCAGGATAATATTGTATCTCCTCTTCCTCGGAGCAGTACTTTGTAGTGATGAAATTCTCTGTCTTACAGCTTCAGGTGGATCTAAGCATTTAAACCCTTCAAACACAGAGGCCCTATAGCCCAGAAAGAGACAGCTTCCAATATACCACTGGGGTCCAGAGAAAATGCAAAGAATCCCCATATCCCACAAACATTTCCAGAGATGCTACAGGGCATGCAGGCTTTGGTTTCTCCTTTGTCAGCCACTGGACTGCAGCTGCTACTGGCTTTTATTATAGCAAGGAGGCACAGGGTACACAGTGTCAGAGAGGGTTTGCATTTCGCTTTCTTGCTCCCCATCTCTGTATCTCTCAAGGTCAGAGAAGAAATGCCTGTTTGATTAAGGGCATGAAATTATAGGAAGCTTTTGATTTCACAGTATTGGGTGATTAACTATATTTTCATCTGAAGAAATCCATTAAAGAACTACACAGACCTGCACTGTGGGCATCAGAACCCTAAGACTGCTGATACTGAGAGTCAGCTCAGCCCATAGGCTGTTTTCACATAGACATTGATCAAAGCACAGAATTTCAGAGATGAAGAATACTAGGAGTTCGTCGATATTACCATTTTAAAGTAAAGAGTATTTGTTTTTTCTCTTCTCTTCCTCATCTTTCATTTTTATAAGGGAATTACAAGTCTAAACAAAGTCTTATAAACCAACATGAAGTT
>VZSR01000920.1:7539935-7556298 GCA_013398615.1 Brachypodius melanocephalos
GCCTGAAGCTGTGCCAGGGGAGGTTTAGGTTGGATATCAGGATATCTAGATTATGTACCTGGTATCCCACAGTGGTACCGGGAGCACTGTTCTGAAGACATAAAACACTAGTTCCCATTCCCACCGTACTTCCACACTTCCTTACTCGTTCCCCACCCATCTTCCCCAGCACAGCTTTGTTGGTATCTAAGCCCAGGAGCAAAAGCAGCAGGGCAATTTCTTCACCTTTTCTGTGTACTGTCCTGTCAACAAAGATTCTTATTCACATAGAAAATAAAGAGGTGTCCAAACATAAAAATACAAACACAAGTTTCAGCTAGAGACTGAGAAAAAGAAGAAAAAAAGAGATAGAACTGAAGATGATGGCAAGGATTTCACAGAAGGGCACAAAGTGAGAAAAGAGAGGCATAAACTTGAGTAGAAATAGGGGAAAGGACAAATCTGCCTTGACTGCCACCCAGCTTGATGGCTACAGGAATAGCTGAGGCATCTCTGCAAGGCACTTCCTTAGAAAGTAAATTGGGCTTAAATCCCAGAAATCCCATTGCTAAGATGAACAGATGGGGTAACTTTTAAATAACACCTGTAATACACTTTTGTTTGTATCCATAAATAAACCAAAAATAAACTAGAGGTAAAGAAAGATGTTGTATTTCAGCACAACACACTGTGGGCAGAGAGTAAAGCCAAAAGAAATGTGAAGGTATAAAGCAAGACAGGAAGAGCAACAGAAAAGAAATTGAAATTGTTCAAAGATAAATTCAGCTATGCTTCTGGCAAGTAGCAATAAAGGCAGTAACACTGAGAAAAGACCAATGTAGGTAAACAGGAAAGTAGAGCAAATAATCAAGATGAGCACAGGCATAGCAGAAAAATACTGAATATCCAAGAAAAAAACAAACAAATATACACACAGAACGAGGAGAAATACACATACAAAAGAGATTGAAAAATGACAGTTGAAAAGAGAGATCACAAAAGTACACTTGTAAACCTGACACGTTTTGAAGATAAATATTTTTCAAAGCACTTTAACTACAGCAAGTTGGAAAGAAAGGATATACGAAAGTAAGGCTTGAAGGTGGGAAAAATTAGCTTTGGCAGAAGAGGTAAAAACAGTTATTTCTCCTCTTAAAAGGATGAAGACACAAGGTGTGGGACTGCAGTGTCTGCCTGTATCTATCCAGTTGGATTTTATTGGCATGTGTAGATTGAGAACTATGAAATATTCCAATACTGCTCATTTTTACTGGCTCCCTTTCCACTTATTATATTGTGATTGCACAAACACACTCACCCCTTATTGAGTGTCAAGCTCCAAACATCAAAATATTGAACTGTATTTTTGACATTTACCAGAAGTATTTCTGGACTATTTCTGGAAAGGACAATATAATTAGTTCTGGACTTAATTTAATCCTGCCCAGATAATGATAATGTCATGGTAATGACCTTCAGTCATAGCTGTCAGCTCTCCAGCGATATCAGTACTTTGTTATTTGTCATCGACTTACCTTCCCCCACTCTCACCTTGGGTGAAACAAGCTTTTCTGATGTGATAGATTGGCCTGGAGTGACAGAGCACAGAGTTATCGGGTTGGCTTCTTATTGTATTCATTCATTCCTTATTTGGGATGAAATCTTTCTAACTTTCTAAACAAACAGTCCTTCAAACATCATCAAGAAAGCCAAAGCAAATTACACCAAGTCCTTAAATCCAGTTCATGACTATTTTTTCTAAACCTCTACCAGATTACAAAAGCAAGGAACGTACTGATTGCCCTCTAATAGGTTGTTGTTTGGTTTGGGTTTTAAAATACAAAAGTCCTATACATCCCTTGTTAAATAAACACTACTTTCTTCAGAGCAAGTTGATGCTCACCAGGGCAATTTTCAAAAGCAACAGAACATTAGCAAAACATTTGGAAGATTCATACTCTCAGCATTAAGGGAGAACACTTTATTTGGTGGCAAAAGACTTGTGAAAATGAAACATTTCAGGTCAATTTCTGAGAAGCAAGCTGGGTAAATTCTGATTTCCTGCCAATATAAAATATTCATTTCAGTATCTCTGCTTCTTGTCCCTCTTTGCAGACATTCTGTTTCAACTACCTGAGAACTTGAAGTTTATATCTCTCTATTTTAAAATGTGCTTATAACAACACCCTTGAAGGATTTATAGCTTAAGTGTTCCATTAAGAGAATTTCTTTGGATTGGAGGAACATGAATTAGTATTTGTGAATTAATATTCGAACATAGATTTCAAGTACTTCTGAAACACTCATTTTTTGTCCTTAGACAGCTTAGAAGCCTACTTGTCAAAGCACCCACTGAAGAAACAGGCATTTAAATTTAATGTTTGTGATATTTCCCATCTCTCCAAGACCTGTCTAGATGCTCTGCCTACCTGCCTAACTCTATCCTGTTGTCTGTTAATAGGCAGGATGAGATGCATGGCTTTCACTGCTGTCCAAGATAATTAGACAAGTGCACATCCAAACTTGTCCCAAGCAGTTGACAGATTTCCTTTGAGTCCAGCACTTCTTGAAAGGCTTATTGCTGTATGCCTCTGTGCCAAATATTCATAACATGGAAGGTGCAGGTATTTTTGGACAGTTGTCTACAGATAATAAACATCCCAGGTTTAGTTTTCTTTTTTTAGTCTGGCATAAACTGAATCACAGAATAAGACGGGTCAGAAGGGACACACAAGGATCACTGAGTCTCACTGTTAGCACTACAAATAACCATTCCCAAAAGTCACCCCATGTGTCTAAAAGCATTGTCTGAACACTCCTTGAGCTCTGTCAGGGTGCTGTGACCACTGCCCTGGGGAGTCTGTTCAGTGCCCAGCCACCCTCGGGGGAAGAAACTTTTTCTAACATCCAACCTAAACCCCCCCTGACACAGCTTCAGGCCATTCCCTGGGGTCCTGTCACTGTCACCACACAGCAAAGATCAGTGCCTGCCCCTGCTCTTCCCCTCACAGGGAAGCTGTACCTGCAGTGAGGTCTCCCCTCAGCCTCCTCCAGGCTGGACAGACCAAAGTACCCTCAGCCCCTTCTCACACAGCTTCACCTCAAGGCTCTTCTCCACCTTGGCTGCCTTTGGTCACCTTCTAATAGTTTAATATCTTTCTTATACTGCAGTGACCAAAACTGGTTCTGGCTGGGATAGAGTTAATTTTCTTCCTAGTAGCTGGTGTAGTGCTGTGTTTTGGAGATTTGGAATACTATTGGATAACCCACTGATGCTTTGCTTGTTGCTGAGCAGTGCTCACCCTCTCAGAGAGTTTTATTCCTCTCTTTTCCCTGTTATTATGACTATTATTATATTTTACATTATTTCAAACGGTATCTATACTATCTCCACCCACATATTATTTTTCTGATTCTCTCTACCCCACCATGAGATGGATGTGGGGGTTGGCACTTGGTTGCCAGCTGGGGCTAAACCAGGACAGAAACAGACAATGCAGCTGCTGAAGAGGTTTCACTTCATTCTGTATCAACAGTGCCCTTCCCAAATCAAGTACAAAATTATGACAGCCTAACATCCAGATTTCTGAAGGAAATGTTACTTTAACTTTAAAAAAATAATTTTGGTCAAATGTGAAAGACTCACTAAAAATTCTTCCTTTTTTTTTTTTTTTTTGGCTTTCGAGCAAACTTTTTTACTCTTACTGTTGAATCAACTTAAGGCCAAGCACTTACTCTTTTTAATTACAAAAGTACAAGTGAATCCTTCACTTGAGGAATCAGAGACTTGTTTAAGCCTTTATGTCTTTCAAAAGAATTGAGCATATTTTCATATGTGAAAAAAACAAGTACATAAACAGCATTAAATCATGGCTATCTCAGCAGCTTTTATCTTCAGTGTTTTATTTCTTAGATGTTTTAATGCTTTTAACTTTGTTGTCACACTGCCTAAGCAGCTCAGACTATAAACTAAACTGAATTATTTACCAACATGATCCCCTCTTGAGCTCACTAAGTTACCTGACTATGAGAAGCTGATAAAACAAGCTAGAAAGCTAGATTTTGTTCCAATTTTTGAAGAAGAGCAGATATTTCAAGCGCCAGCTCAGAAAGAAGGCAGAAACACAGTGAAATAAGCAGACCAATCTGTCTACAGATAACCTTATGTTTACAGGCAGGTATCTGCTCAGATATTTGCAGACACAACTGTCTAATTGGAAAATTGTTTCTTTTAAAACCCACCTGCTCCATCTTAAAACAGAGTTTTAACACCTTGAATCTGACTTTATTTAAAAATAAAGATATATTTTCAATTTAAATGGGAAACATAATGAGTAAACAGATTTTTTAAGCAGTTGTTGACCAAAAAATAAAAAAATAAAACCAGCCAGGATTAAGTGAATTTTTTCTTTTAATTAATGTATCCTTTTCCCATATTTCACATTCTCTAAGCAGATTACTTGGCTTAGAATCTCTCCAGAATCAGCTACTCATGATCACTTGACACAGTACTAAGATAAAAATTGAAAAAAATACTATCAGGTTCTCTGGTATTTCAATTCACACACCTCACAGACTCATTCTAATCTTCTGAAAAGCTGCTCTTACTGTTCTGGTCATTCTACTATTAAAAAAAAAAGAATATTACAGAAACCATGACACTGCTATAGAACACAATCAAGCCAATACAGAGACTGAACAATCAGAGTTACTTAAAGTTGCCAGAAAGAATAGATCCATTCTCTGGAAGACCACAAATTGGAAGCAGATTTCACTGAGTTCTGATGGGAATAAAGAACAAGAGCAACACTAGGGCAGAAATAGAGGGAAGGATAACCTGAGACACACTGAATTTTAAGGATTTTTATTTTTCATAGTCAAGTTCAGAGAACTACTAGCTGTAAAAATAAAAAGAAGCCACACCATGCAAAATCCAAAACACAGACATGAATTCTTAACACTTACCTGGGAATAAACACTGAGTAACATTCAGTCAATGCAGATTAAACACAGGGATTAGGGAGACTGTTTTCAAACATAGTGGGAAATGAGAAGCATATTCTTATTTTCCCCAGGATCATCCCAGAGAAAATAGAAATTATTGACTAAACCACAAAAGTTAATTCTTTATCTCTATGGATGACCTAAGTTCCCACACACAGAGAAAACTCCTGTCTCATTTCTTTAATTGGGAGAAGCCTAAAACTAAGCTAGGAAAAAAACCCACGCTGCCAGGCATGGCAAGCAACTGAATGTCTGCCCCACCAGCAAAAACACCCTTAGCTCTATTGTGCTTCCCAGCACACTGGAATACAGAAAAATCAGGCTTGCTCCTGGCTATTACTGCTGAGAAACTGGTTACTGTGAAATAGCAGCAGAGAGAGAAGCACCTCTCCCTTCCCTGGTAACGACAGATGCAACGCCAACTCTTCTCCCAGCTCTACCACCTCCCTTTCTTTGTCACTTACCATCCCAGCAGGAACAGGCACTTTTGCCTAAACATCTCTGAAGTTTCAGACACCTCAAAGGGCAGTAAGCAGGAGTCCCTACACAGGGATCACAGAATCAGAAGCTATGAAAGTTATCGCTATTGTGTTCCTGCTGCGCTGGTTCCCCAGCTAAGGAGAATTTGCCTGTGTAAGAGCACAAAGCTTGGAGCAAGAAGCTGGGTAAGATCAGAAAGATGTGCCTCAGCCACCAGTGGCCTCCAGCTCAGCTCCCACTCTGATGGAACAGGTGCCAGGAGGGTTTGCTACTGTGTCTGGCTACAATAACCACAGGAGAGCATCAGCAGGCTGGTGACAGCACGCAACAGGCAGGGTCACAATGTGCACAGTGTAGATGGGGGTAATGCAAACAGAGCAAAGCCACGCTCCCTCTACTTCTGTAACCTCAGCTCATTACTGGCTATGACTGCCTCTAACACTCACTACAGGATCTTTACAGTGTTAAAAGAGAAACACAACTGTTCGTGGAGCTTTTTTTGTTCTTTCACCCTCTCAATGCTTTAGGACATCTCAGAGGTGTCATCCAGCTCCTCTCTGGTCCACAGAGATATGTGAAAGTCTTCAGGTATGCTAAAAACACTTCCACACAAAATCAAATAAAATTTACTACCAAAATATATTTTTAAAAATTACTCTAAAATTAAAGAAGGAGCCTAGAAATTATTCCTACTTGTATCACAGCTAGTCAAGTCATTACAGGGCAGCTGAGAGATGTGCCAGCATCAATCTCTCAATCTCCATTTTGCCATATCAATACAAGTTACAGATACTGTGACTTTGTTTTCCTATGCCCAAGTTAAGGGGCACACTTAGGAAACCATCAGCCTAATAACTTTATTTATGTTATGAACTGCCTTCTGAAGGTCGACATCACCTGCAGTTCTGTTTTGATCCCACAGAAAAAGATCTGCTGAGAGATTTCAATATGCTTTAGGTGAGGATGTTGACAAGCAGGGCTTTGGCAAGAGAGGGCCTCGAGTGTCCACATGCCCAACAAAACAAATCCCAGCTAGCTTTTCTCAGGCACTGAGCACCCCAAAACACTCACTAGAACAACCCACGACACCTGCAATCTGTGGCACCCACAAGCATCCCAGTCTAAGACACACACAGGGGCAGCTGTTATTTTACCCAAACAAGATCACTGAGCCTCAAGCACCTTGATTTGGAAATGCAGGTCATATCAAGAGTCTTGGAATAAAGTTAACAAAATAACAGAAGTCTTTGCAAGATAAGAAATCCAAGTGAATTTGGAGAAGTAGCATGATGGGTTTGGGGCTCTCCTAAAATTCTTGCTGAGCATTTCAGCTGCAGCTTTTATAAAGGCCATGAAGGCCAGCTGGAAGGACAGTGGGAAATTTGAAAAGCAAGACAAAAAGCAATGTAGCTAACAAGTGGTTCTTGATCTACAGCATTTCCTAAAGTTTCAAACAAGATGTAGATCCTGTTTTAACAACAAAAGCCAGGCAAGATCCACACACCCATCTGATTTCACATTGAGCAATGCAACTATGTGATGCACATTAAGTACTGTAAAATACTGCACTCAAGCTGTACAATCCTAGCATAATGGGATTAGAGAGTACTTAATGGGGAGACACATCAATAATAGATCATCATAGATCTGGTGTTTCTTAGCATGGCTCCTTTTCAGACTGCTGATGTCTCACGTCTGCTGCAAGGGTTTATATGAGAGGAAGGTTTTGAAAGTAGCACAGGGTGAGATCTTTGGTGCTTTAAAAGGAGTTCATGTTTCAGGTGCTGTTCCCTGTAAAATATGTTCCTGCTTTATAATATCTCAGAGCTGTAAATGACCAAGCACTGACCAAACAGGGCAAACATAGCTTTAAGGATGAAAACTTCCACTTTCCAACCAATTATCCTTTCATTTCTTTGCTGTGGTTTGGGTACTCATCCCTGACTGAGAAATACATACAGGGGATGCTTTCTCTCTCTCTACTGATCAAAGCTGTTTCCTTCTACATGAACCTGCCAAAACCTAGCAACACAGATACTGCAAATCAGTTCCCCACTCTGTGTAGGTGGGATCATACTCACAAACATCTAATTTCTAGGTGCCACAGGGAGACTATTTTGGACCAAACCACTGAAACAAAATGAAAAACATATAGTTACAGAATCAAGCTGGCTTCGTGAGTGGCACAGGACTTACTATTTCTGCCTCAGGCTCATTCAACATTAAGCAAAACTCAGCTGGCAGGCAGTCAGATGGCACGGTTGAGGCATTAGTTTACTAATAGAAAGGAACTCACTGCACAGTGCGTTCTTGAGGTTGCTTCTGTGATAACTGCACTAGGAAAATGGGTTGCATTTGCATTACTTTTTAATAGTTCCTGTTCTTACATTTCCAATTTTAAAAAAAAAAAAAAATTATCTAAAGCAAAGGTATTACTATGTAGGGAAAAGGACCCATTGACGGATCTGTGCAATATTTCTGGTTCCCTCAGAGACTTTGCACAGCCTTTGGCAAGTCAATTTACCTTCTCATCTATAAGGCAAGGTAGTAATAGCACAGCAGCTCCCAAAGGTGTTCCATGTTGCCCTAACTCCTGAATAGAAAGTGCTTCATAAATACTAACATCAGCCAATGAAAATGCATAAAATATTGGAATTTAATGATGCAAGTGCATCTTACTGAGGGCCTGGAAGATGAGTTGGCTTGACTCCTGCAGAAAGCCAGGCAGAGTCACCAGAGAGAATCCAGGGAGCCCAGCCAGTGGATGTGAACAGGCTTCTGAGCCCCAAAGGGTGGGTGCACTGCCTCTTCTACCTGAGGCACAGGCACTAATGAGGTGAGAGGACAACACCCAGGATGAATGTGAGTTCTGAGTGCAAAGAGGGCATGACCATCATCTAGGAGGGACAGCAGAGCTGGTGTTTTGCTGTTAACTGGACAAAACTGCCTTCTTGGTGTGCTGGACTGAAGAACTGATGCATTAAGGAGATTAACACAAGGCTGGGGGTATTTGTTGTCCTGCCCAGCTGTTCTCAGATGGATTTCCTTAACTGACCACAGAGTAAAACCCAAAATTTGGACCCCCAGCCTCAGCAGGATAATATGGAAAAACAAAGCTGAAGAATTACTAGTGTTTCAAAAGAGAAAGAATGCTGTGATACTAAACCCTCACTGGAGATGTGGTGGCCAATGATGGAGAACTGAGCAGAGCTTTTCACACTTTCCTTAAGACTGACAGCTTGAAGCAAAGGCTCCCTGTCTCCTTCTCAGTGCTAGTAACCACATATGGCAAACAGAATTCCATTCCATCTCTAAATCTAGATAAAACCATCATATATATGTGCTGTATGTTGCATTTAAATATTTTGCTGACAATATATATTTAAATATGTATACATATTCAGAATTTATCATTTCTGATTTTTCTTTTTGATATTTTTTCTGACTATTACAGTCTAGTAATTGTGTTCAGTGCTAACAAGTAGATATTCAACACAGTCCAAGCAACAATCAAAGTGATTATTTTACAAGAGGAAAAACATTCAAGGTTTTAAAATAATCAGGGATACTTCTAGCCTCATGCAAATCTTATAGAAGAAACTCAGTTTTCTGTCATTCTGCAAGGACAGTGCATGCTTACCAACATCATCATATGCCATCTTGATAATGATCCTCATTGTCAGTGCCATGGACTTGAGGGCACAGTCTTTATTTCACACTGCTCAAATTGATAAGCAGCTAGTTGTGAATAGCAAAACATTTCCCACAAAATTAAATTAAGCAAGATTATCTCAATAGGAGCAGCAATGCAATAATACACATGCACACAAGTCCCAGTTACCGTGCTTTGATCCAGTACAATAATTTTCAAGCTCTTAAATACCTGAATTTGTTTGCAATAGTATTGCAATCAGATAACTCTTATAAGACAATGAAATATAAAGCTGAAGAACAAATACAGCAAAACAAGGCTGACCATACCTGCAGCCCTACCAGTGCTGCTGAATCAGTTACAACTGAATGCTTAATTAGCAACATCCAATTAGAATATTCACTATATTGCAAATAATCAGCTTAAATTCATTAAAATGAATCATACACTAGGTACTATTATATATTAATTGCTCCAATAAACCCCAAACATTCAAAAGTATTATGAATATATTCAAAATTAAGCTTTCGGCTCTTCTGGATTAAAAAGCAAAAAAAACATTAAGTTGTTTCCAGTAGTAAAACAAATATTTGAAGCACAGAAGTTAGGAAAAAATCTACTTTAAAAAGGTTCTGTTATCCCAGTTTTATTTGACATTAATTCAATTTGTACTTTGCAGAAGGCAACACTATACCCACAGACATTTCAGGGCAGAGAAGGCAGCAGGGAAAGGGATCATTAAAAGGTGTGAAATCAAAAATTAAGGAAAGATAAATCACAAGACTAAGAAGAGTAATGTTTTATTGAGACACTGTAATTTGGGCAAGAGGCAGGGTTGGGAGGAGAGAAAGCAAGGAGCTTACAACACCCACTGCAGCCTCCTCTGCCACAGGGCTGCTGAGCTGTAAAACTGCCAGGGTTTGCTATTTGTTTCCTCATGACATTTTCCTTTATGTCAACAAGTAGGCCAGCTATACAGTTAGTGGATATAAAAGCATGAACTCCAGTAGAGAACTTTATTTCACCCTTCTTTCAGTCATTTTCCCCATGGTTGAAATCAGACTCCAGAGGTGCAGTAATGAGCAACAGGGAGGGAGGGAGTACAAAAACAGCTTTCACAGGAAGAATTCCATGGATAAGCCATTGCAAATTTCAGCTGGTCGTACACAGCATCACATTTTACTGCTCCACATAAATTCTGCTCCTGATTATAACTGACTCAAAGGGAGTACAGGCTAGAGTGATATAAAGCCCTTTCTGATAGAAAAGTCAACTGCAACACACCTCATGGAATTTGGAACAAAACAGGAGCTTTTAAAGGGACAGATAGACTCCAGTTGGGATCACAGTCTAGAGGGAAAACCTAATTTCATAGACTTTATAGACCAGAAAAGACTTTTGCAAACTCATTCAAAGAGAAGTTGTACAGAGGCTTAGGACAGAAGCAATCTTCAGAGCTTTCACAGTTTACCAATCCCCTCAAAGATTATTTTAAACTTTCCTCTTGTGATCAGGCACTGCCCATGCGAAAACCAGGAGCAGAGAGGCAGAACCCTGTAACTGTGGGTAGGAGAATCTCATGGATGCCTGAGACCACACACTTCAAACCAGAAATCCATCACCCAGCAAGGAAATTCAAGTGGAGAGCAGCCATGGGCAGCCACACTGAGAGCAGGGGCTGTCACTCAGGACAAGCAGCAGCGTGGCAACAAGCCACCACACAGAAAAGTGCACTAGAGGCAGCATCAAAGAGGGGGAGCAGGCAGGGCTTTGCAAGGAGAATTTACAGCACAGATGATAAATCAAAAGGAATGCCCCCATTAGTCTCCTGTAAGTCAGAGAGGTTCAGGGAAAGGAGCTTTTGAGAAAGCAGGTTTACAAAAAGGCATAGAGGACATGAACCTTGAAAAAGCATCTGCTTACTGAAATTTATAGCCTAGAGAATTTCAATAAGTTGTAAATTACATTCCTCATGAGACTCAATTGTGCACATGTGTATGCAAGATTGAGAGTCATAATGCAAATATACTCCTGTGTATGTACACTAACTTATATGTGCCCCATTGAATTTGAAGATTTAAAATACACTTCTGCAAAGCTTATGAGGTCTACAATGCCATTAGTGCTCAGAAAGAACATGCAAGCCAGAAAATTACATATCCATTATTCAATCATTTTATAGACTAAATTTTCCCTTCCTTAGACAAGTACCTTCCAGTCCTCCCATCATGTCAGAAAATATATACATCTGCTTTGAATAGATATTTAATGAAGGTATTCCTTGTAAAAGAGTATCTGTTTATGTTTACATTGCACTGAATAATTAAACAGCTTGTTATGGAAAAGCACTTAAAAATCTTTCTAAAGATGAATAGATTTTTCCATATCTTTTCTTCTTAACCTCTTCCAGCAAGAGCTATTAAACTTGAACTGCTTGCACTGCTGTGCTGGAGTACATATCTTGTAAGGGAATGCAGATAGGTCGATAATGTAGCTGAAAACCACAAATCTGTAAAGCAGACCAAAGAGTGGGAAATTCTCCTTTCCCTATACCAATAATCTTTATGCCTACACCACCTCCAGAAAACAGGCTGCAGCTGGCCTTCAATCAAAACCTGAACTGCACTAACAGGCTTGTAGGGAGGAAAGAGCTCCATCTCATCACTGCCTGAAGTCAGGCTACCTGACATTAGTGCACAACTAACTAGGGCTTAAGCTAAAGTATAGCACGACATCTGAAGTTGCAAATAAAATAAACAAAAATTTGACCTACTATACAAAAGAGTGATCCTGGGATCCTTATCAATGTGGAGCTGTACTGCATTTCCAGTCAATCCTTATGGATACAGAAGCAGAATTTCATCTAAATTATTTGTATCTGCCTTTAATAGTTGCCATCAGAGAGCAGAGTACACAGCAAGCTTGAGACTAACACTTCCAACTTTGCTGAATTAAAGGGGTTTTTTTTGCTAGGTTTAAAAAGGTAGTTTGATCAAGTTAACTACCTTAATGTAGCACTGAACTTACTAGTTCAGTACTACAATTAACTTTTAATTGTTAAAACTTACTAGTAACTGTTCAAGTGTGATGGTATATTTGAATATATTCACAAGTTGCAGTAGATTCTCCAAGATGTAGACTAAAGCTTTAAACACATAAGGAATGTGACAGTCCAAGAGTTTTAGATGCTATGCTTTAAAGGAATTGGCTCCAAAACCTTCACTCACAGAGTGCTCATATTTTAATATTTACCCCACAGATCTTGACAAGAGAACATAACAGCAAACAGGAGTATTAAGAAGTCTTATCTCTAACCATATTATTTCCAAGATTCAATTAAGATAAATATAATGTTATCGGTGCAGCATCCATGAAGTATCAGCCATCTATGATCTCAAAAAGACTGATTACTCCTCAGGAGGCCAGCCACAAGTGACCTACATTGTTTATCTCTGAACTGAAGTTCACTATGCTCCATAGAGTATTTTCACTCTGCAAAACTTACATTTTCATTTTTTATATGCCTGGAAAATTGTTAACAGAGGTCTGTTAGTCTCTTCTTATAGGAATGATCCTAGGCAGCAAGGGAGATCCTATTTCCCATGCTATGAAATTATTTACATGATTTTCACCTATATTAAACTTCTCTCACTTCTAGACAGGAGTTTATTAACCTCAAACTAGCTGTATCAATTAATCACCATGTCTTTTCAAGTAGCTGGCCACATTCTGGCAAAGGAATTATAGGACTAAGAATTGGTTTTATTTAAGATGTCTACATCATGTGTAGGTATATTTAGAAAACAGGCAACACATTTAGCAACAGAGAGAAGACCTCACTCTTTTGAATTAGAGACACCAACAAAGGAAAATGACCAAAATTCTAATCCATAACATTTACCACGCAATCTTCTCCATAAACAATGCATTACTTGAATGTTAAATTCTTCCAAGGCTGCACTGAGTTCATCACACCTACCACTAATTGGTTATATAACCATTTAAGCAGGATTAGTATCATAATCTGCTGTCAAACCTGACAGCTGGAGATGTAGTTCTGCAAATAAAATACTCATTTACAAAGACTTTTTTCAACCAAGGTGGTTTATGTTCTTCAAGTTTTTCTACAATTAAGTTAGAACTTCATACTCCTCTTTTGAATATTGAGCCAGTTTAGCTGACATCTACTGCTGCAGCACCATCTGCACAATTTCCCCCTTATTTTTTTGAAGGGTCATTTCAGGATCCTAGAAGTTGGTGTATTCTGTGCATGTTACAGAGAAATTCATGATGCTGCAATGCCCTACTTTGCAAATGTACTTTAGAATTTTTCACCATGTTTTTCTAGCTTTTTTTGGTCACTTGAATAAAATCCACTTCCATTCTTGGAAAGCATTCGCTTTTTTGCTCCTGTAAACTACAGATTCCACAACCCTTACTCTAATTATTAATGTAGCATTGTAAAAATTATTAATGTGTTGCCTGATGAAGAGGAAGTCCAGCACATTTCTGAGTAGCATTGGACAAGACACAGACTTCTCCAGAACCATTCCAGGTATTTTTCCCAAACCAAGATTGCTCCTTTCAGCCCAATTCCCCTTGCCCCAAAAGGAGTTGCCACTACTAACACTTGCCAGAGTATTAACAATATGTCACATTCAGAAGCCAACAAGTCCCTTTTCTCTTGAGAGTATTATTAAAATTTTACAAGGACTTAAAAAGTTGGTACCTCTACTGTCAATTCTAATCACTGAAGACACATCCCTGAGTGGAGAATTTCATGGACAGAACCCAAAGAAACAGACACTGGTTGACCCTGATTTTTCAGCTCTTAGTGTATAATGAATGTGAGATTCTTTGAGATTCAAAAAACCCCAGGGATTCAGTATAGACAGATTTTAATTGGCAGGGTTTGAAAGAGGGGACAAAAAAAAAGGAAAAAAACCGACTACAAAATCTCACCGGAATAATGGCTTTCCTTGCTGAAAGAACAGACTCTATTTTCCATACTTTTTCCATGTTTCGGGACATCTTGTGTCCTCTACAATTTTGTATCCAGCTAGATAATATATTGTACCAGAAAATCCAACAGAACTGTTAATGCATCTCTGATGATAGGTAGTGGTGGGGAAAAGAGCCACCAAAATACACACAGACATTCCCAGAACCCTATTCCAAGTGCTGCATTTTCAGTCATGGAGAGGGAGAACAGACAACAGAACTCACCCAGGGCCCATTAACAGATGAGAGCCAACCTGGGAAGAAAAGCACAGACCTCCACACTCACCTGACTGCTGGTACCGTCACAGTTGTCTGTGACTCTCATAGCAAGAGAGAACTGCTAAGAAAAAGTGGCAGAACCCAGAAACAAAATTCTGCAAAAAAAACTTGGGATCTTTTATGCTATGCCTTGATCTCCATCACAGTGTAGTGCACATCAGGGTTACATGGCTGTATGAAGGTTTTTCCCTTCTCTTGATTGTTGTACCCACTGGAATACAGGACCCAGAGGGTGGGATGAATTTTTAAGCACACACACCTCCAAAGTACATTCCTAGGCTACAGCTTTCAACCCTGCATGTCTTCTTATACACACATGTACAAGTGGGTTTTTTGCAAATAAAGCATGATCAAACTCAAGAAGCAGTTATAATGCAGCTCTCTCACTTCCAAGTGGATATACAACTTTTAACATAAATTGCTTCTTCCATGGTTAAAGTTGTCATGACTATATGGCAAAAGTGGAACAAGCTTCCTCATGAACAGAAATATACATTTCTCATATTCTGATCAACAAAGGTAGTGTTGACATGGAGCAACCTGCATATTGTTTAAGAACTCCTTCCTTCAACTCCACTGTTATTTGGTTTGTTAAGCTTGGACAAAGAGAAAAAAAAAAACCTCAAGCTGAACTCTTGCCATCTGTGTTATGATTGCGAATTTTGTTTTGAACCACAATTTCATTACAGCTGTATAATATTTCTGACAAAAGCATTTATCAAAATAATGACATTATAAAGCTATATCTCAGAATTACCTGTTAAGCAAAGAAGCATGGTCCAGTTGTTCTATCAAGGAATTGATGCTGTATAAATCAAAATGCCTTAATGTACCTTGGAAGACAGGTAATGCTGACGGACTAACACAAGGTAAAGCCTATTCTGTACTGGTTTATGTTGTTGTGGTTTGGGAGGATTTTTTAATTATTTAAACATGTCACTTAATTAGAATTGATATTTTTGTGTTTTGAAGAGTAAAGACTAATCATACAGTAATAATTAAGATACATTCTTATGAATGGATATTAAATACTGCAAGACACCGATTTTACTCTAAGAGAAAATAAAGCTCTCTTAAGACCCTGCTTCAATTATTGCTTTGAAACACATACCTGAATATATCAGGATTGCACTAAACCACAAATCACTGGATATTATTCTTTCAGGGAAAAAAAAATCTTAGATATGTCGATCAGTGAAATCAGTAAAAATATATTCATTCCACGGAAAGCTGAAGTTTGGAACCCAAGTCCAAGCATCCCAGGCAACACCATGTGTAGGATATACTGTAAGCTATGAAACAACTCAAAGTTAACTCAAGCATTACTTACATAGTGGTGCTATACTTTAGAAGTGATGCTACTTCTGGCATTGCCAGAAAACTTTCCTGAACTGAGATAGAAAAACAACATTCAAGTGAGGCATATACAGATATCAAATGCAAAACTCCTCACTGTATAAATTTCAGCTGGTTCATTATAAAACACCAGACACATTTGGTACGTAAAAGGATACATTTCACACACCTGCATTTTCTACCGATTTTGATAATTGACCCAGAAGTCTCTTGGTTTGTGCTTGAATAGAATATCTTTGAACAAATATATGCATTGAAGAAACAGCTGAATTTAGCAGTCTTAAGCTCTTACGAACAGCAGTAAGTGGATAAACTTCCCACCAGGACAGAGAAAGAAACAGATCAAATCCCAGGCATAATTATATCAGGAAAAGTCAGCTTCCATTCCCTTTTAGTGTATTCAGGCTTATGTACTTTGCTCATCACTTCATTAAATAAGCTGCATATGCACTGAAGGTAAGCCAGTGCAATTTCTGGTTCACAACAACCCTCCAAAAGGATCTCCTCATTCCAGTCACACTCATGGCTGTATGAAAAGCCTACAAAATCAGTTTCTACATGGGTAAACTCCTATCTAAAAAAAAAAAAAAAAAAAAAAAAAAAAAAAAAAAA
>VZSR01000920.1:7556398-7604688 GCA_013398615.1 Brachypodius melanocephalos
AAAAAAAAAAAAAAAAAAAAAAAAAAAAAAAAAAAATCAGGTTTAATTCCAGTGCTGAGAGTTTTTTAGCTCTTTAAGTTCTGAAAACAAGAAATATGCAAAGTTGCTTTTTACTTTGACAAGCATTTTATAAACTGCTGCAAGCAGCATTCTAATTTAATTACAAGAAAATACTTAATAAGGAATCTGAAGTGAAATTAAACTTTTCATTTCTTTCCCAGTTAGAACATATATATATATATATCATACACAAGTGAGAGACAGAAGAGAACTAACTATTCCCCCCCATACAGTCATGGTCAATTAATCTACATTTTAAGATAGCATGCCTTTTTCTTCACAACATTTCTACCTGTCTAGCTAGGGATACATAGAATATACCCATTCGAGTAGTATTACAGTTATATCTTCAGAACTTTTTTTACACTAATGCAGCACTCCAACAGTAGCACTAAATATCACACATTCATGGTGTTATTTACAGGGAATACATTTGTCTATTTTCAGTCTTCATCTCTCCTTTGTTAACACTGCTCTGGCAGGGAAACACAGGCAGAACATTTCTAACAAGCAAGCCAGCCTCTCCCTTTTCTACAAGGATCCCACTGACTAGAAAACCCCACCACCCACTACTCCCAGTCACTTGAGGACTTCCACATCCCATACTCTCTTTTGTGATACAGGGTTGTTCACATGGTGTCCCACTTCCAGAAGTGCCAACAGCTATCACCAGATTATTGTCACTGTCTAGCAATTAGGACTAACATGCCAGGTTAGCCCAGCCTACAGTCCAGGCTGCTGATAGCTGCACATGTGTCAGTCTGACAGAGTCTGTGCTTAGGTTGTAACTTCTCTTCCAGGCATTAGCAACTTCAGCAAGTTGCATTCAGTTCTACCAGGACCCTCTCCTCCATGAGATGGAGCTGTAAAAGCCAAGCTCTTGGGGACCCAGCAGTGACACCTGCACCGTGAGAAAGGTGCCCCTGCTGAAGCACCCTCTGAAATCAGGGGAAAGCCTGCTTAAGAGATGAGGCTCAGTCAGGGTGTACCTGGGAGGTGAACTTGGATTTGATCAGAGAATGACCATCCACATTTGAAATAAAACTCAGATTCATCTCCTTCCTTTACAAGCAGATTAACAGCAGTTAATCAACACTGCAGAGTCAGAGCTGCAACCTAGCACAATCCCATGGACAGCTTTTCTCTCACAGTCGAGGCTGTGTGGAAGTTTTTTGTTGTATTCTGGTGGTTTGGGGGTTGGAGGTTTTTTTGGTTTGTTACTTTTGGTTTGTGTGGGTTCTTTGAAGTTGTTTTCAGTTTGGTATTTGGTTGTTTTGTTTGGAGTCTTTTTAATACTTAAAATCATAGATTCTCTGCAGACCTTTATTGAGTGGAAGGGTCCCTATAAGCCCCTATCATGGCATGTACTGGCCAGGGATCACAAGCTTAGTTAATGTGGGCTTCTTGTGCCAGGAGTGCAATTCTTGGTGAGCTTTACTTTTCTTACTTAAAGAACATTTGCTCCTTCAGAAAAGAGTTATTTCAGTTTCAGATGGAATGAAGAATCCTTCTCTCTGCTATCTGTAAAAGAGTACTCATGAAAGACAAAGCACAAGTTTTAAATATTAATACTTCTGCAGTTTGATTGATATTGCCTTATCTGTTTAGGATACTAGACTGCATAATGTTTTAGAACAAAAATCATTAAAGTCATCTTTCATAACAAAGTTAGGATTTCACAGTGTTTATTCAGATTGATACTTAAACATCTCCTTTATTATAACCTATGCAATGACTAATTTGCAAAACAATTACAGAAATTTATAGTTTAAAACCTGGAATTATTCAAACTGCAGCAGCTACAAGAGATGAAAAGTATTGCTAATATTAATTAAGTAGAAATAATTGTTTTAAAGAGCCTAGCCACAAAAATGCAGTACCTAAATATAATCTCTGGATCTTTTAAAACTACTCTAGATTTGCAGAAGATTTAAACTCTTACTGGTGACTGCCTACATATTGAATATGAATTATTTGTTTGACTGCAGGAGTCATGTGTCTATACACCATGCCTTCTCTTCTTTCCCACAACAAAAGATTGAAATCCTGACATACCACTTCCCTAAGAACTCTCTAGCAGAGTATTTTGCATAAATCTAAATGAGTCATTCAGGGGATATTTTTTAATGAGAATTTCTAAGGAGGGGAAGAAAATCTACTGTAGCTGATTTTTTCCCCAAAGTATCCTGAGGGAGTTTATATTAAGAGTTTAAAGAATGAAACTGACTCTGGTATTCCATTCCCAGTTGCTAATTTATTATGTGGAGGAAGTCACATGAGCCTTGAAAGAAATCTTGATGAAAAGGGATCTGTCTCAGCTGCATGGGGTTTAATTGACTTAGTCTTGCAGGAAGAATGCATTAGTATTATCTATGCCTCTGTTTAACTATCAGCCAAATGGCAATCATCTTGATGAATTAATTTTCTACTCTGCCATGCAAATCACTCCATTTGTGGACTCACTTCTCTGTTTAGCAGGACACCTGGTTGAAATCCATAGACCCCAGTTCTAGACAAGGTCATTGGAATAATTCAGCAGAAAGGGAGAAGACAGCCTAAGGACTGCCACTTTTACCCTTCTGGTTATATTCAAACAAATATTTTTGTTGGGATTTTTTCCCCAGGGGGCAGGGCAAGTTTAGCAGTTTTTACTGTAAACCATAATATCTAATTAGTACTCAGTATTTCTTTTGTTCATCTCTAATGAACCAAATTCTTCCTTGACTGCTTTCAGAGTCTGGACCTGCGTGAACTCACCTCAACAGAAGCAGCCTCAGGTTACACCCAGCCTGCACAGCTCTGATAAAGCCAGCATGCAGATGCTGAAAAGATAGCAAATTTTGGTGCAATGTCACCAGGCCTCAACCTATAGCTCTTTCCTGCACTACTGATGATTTCATAGCTATGAAAAAACAACCCAGAAAACAGCCATCATCCCAGAGGACAGGACATCTTCCAATGCTACTGCTGTTATTGCTGTGGCCAGCCCAGCAGCATCACAAACAGGAAGGAAAAACTATGACTGAATTAACATAAATTTAGCAAGCCCAGTATGGACTGGGAAGCAGACCAGAAAGTTTCTTCACACAGTAGAAGTTTCCTTCACCCATCTGTTGAGTGCAGGAACCCATGGGGAAAGAATCCCAAACAAGCAGCAAGTCCTCTGCAGTTTCACACATTTTCCATGGCACACCGACATTTCCAGCAAATTAGGGACAGGTGACACTTTTGCCAGAGTTTCAAGATAATGAAATGATAATTGTTTAAATCCACAACAACCAGAAATCGTTCTGAGAAGGCAGCCAGCATTCAGCTGAAGAATATTTTGCAAGTGCACATTGCCAATCCTTAGTTATTTCCCTCTAGTGCTCAGCAAAACATTACACTTGAGATAAAAGGGGAAAGATCACACAAAGCCTAATTGAATTAGCTTAATTATTATGTGTGGGGAAAAAAACAACACAGAAGCAAAAGTGCTGTAGAGAAGATTTTGTTTTCCCAGCTGCTAGTTTTTTGTTGGATTTTTTTTTTTTAAGAACATATGTGATTAGTGTTATGCTAGATAACCAAAAGAGAGGATGCCTCTACAAACAGAGGGCACACTTGGGACTAAAGAAATTTGTTTAGGTCATAGGTGTAGAAGATTATACTTCACACTTTAAAGGTCATCGGCAAGTCCAAAGCCAGTTTCTGAAAACTGTTCATGGCAGATGTGAGCCAGAACATCAAGAACAGAAATACTGTTGCGTATAAATTTATTACACAACCTTTATTATGCCAGTCTACTTCCACTGATAAAGTGGAAATGTCATATAAATCTATTTTTAAACAGTCCAATAAATTCCAAACACCAAAACAGCAAGTTTTCTTTGACATTAGAGAAAATGAGAACAGCAGTCTCCATCATCAAGCAAAAAGTTAACATGATAAAACCATTAAATCATAGTTAAATGATAGTTCTGCTTCAATGATTACTTGTTAATACACTACCATACAAGTAAGCAGGAAGCTTATTTGGGACCATTGTGACTTAATGAAAACTTCTGGATGAATTTTCTTCACAGGTCCTCCTCCCCTATAGGATTATCTCAAACCTAGGTAGAACACAGTGCTTGGGCAGATGTTGATATATATTGCACATTTTTATATTTTTCTCCTTGTATAACAAGGTGGAAATGAAAATTTCTAAACAGGGCAAACACCCTAAATAATTTGATTAATGCACTTCCTCTTTGATAAGGACTTCATACAATGGCTGAACAAAAGATATAAGCAACTTCTGAAAGCTACAAATGACAAACTTGCTTTAGTTCATGTATATATTTCTTTACAATCCAACCATTCTTCTAAACAATAAATTATCTATACAGTGTATTATCTCACTAATAAACAGGCTGATATTTCAAAATTAGGATCCAATCTATGGCTTCAATAGCCAAGCCAAAGTGCTCTTTAAAAGCAGTCCAGCAACCACTTCCAAGACTCTTTGTAAATATTACTATTTATGGAATCTGATTGCATCCTGCAGCATAATTCAATCACATTTTGTTCCTGATACCAATCACACAGGATAAGGACAACAAAAAACTAACCTTGACATTCAGTATAATATTTGCCAGGTAACAACAGAAAGCAGCACATCACACAGTGTTGCAGATGTAAGAGGTGGGACTTTATCCAAAGCAATTGCAGGAATTCAACAATGGATGGGGCACCCCAGAGAGACACTGGTACCATGATAGGAGATATTTTAGCTTTTTCAAGGAAGACACTTGTACTTGAAAATTACCTAATACCAGGGGTTTCCCCCCCCACTGCTGATAACCACAAGCAAGCCACCACTTCATTTAAGCCAGTGAATCATTCTTAACTTAAAAAGAAAGAAAAAATGTTGGATTAAATTCTGCCAATTCATATTGCAGGAGATCACTTTAATCAAAATAAATCCATTACCTTTAACATCCAATGGGTGTACAGCTAATGACAAGATGTGAGCACTTACCCACATGACAAAATCAGCTGCAGTACACAACCAACACTTGCACTCAACCAGCTAAAATGATAATTGTTTACAGATGCTACAGGTCTAAAGCTAGTTTAAAGACACATAGTATTTCTTTAGATCTACATTTGAATTAGCAGAACTTCTTAGCATATAAAAATACTGTTGTCAAGGCAACAGTACACAAGGCAGGCAATTTAAAAACACAGATATTTAAAGAGAACGCTATTAAATACAGTATCTTAAATAAACTGCTGCTTGGATGACCCTTTACCACTGAAATGAAAAAGAAATTCTTATTTTTGTTTAGAGACTACTTCTTAAGAGGATATAAGTTTTGAGACATTTTAGTAACACCTTTTGGAGTTATTTTCATCCCTTCCAGTTCTGTTCAGACTGAAATGACTAAGGAATGGAAGTTGCACATGATCAGCATATCTGAACATACCAGATCCCATGCTTTTTAAATCCCTAAATAGGCAGGAGTGGAAAAAATCCACCTAACTACCCAAAAGTCAGAGCAAGGCATTTGCTCCACTACAATGAGTAGATTATACAGTGGATAGTTAGGTCCTCATTCTGATAAAAACAAATGCAGCCTGTCAAGCATAATAGAAATAATGGAAATACCTCAAAATAGAAGAAAACAAAAACAAGATTAAAACTTAATTTCAGCAAGAGAAACATACGTAATCTAATTTTATCTGGAAAATACCCCAAAAGATTGATTTGAGTACAGTAGTTTAAAGTACACAATGAAGCCCTGAACTCAAGAAAAAATTTATTTCAGTGATTAAATTATTTTACCCATCTAAACCACATATTTAAAAATCACTTTCTACAACAACACCTTTGCATGCTGTGATTGTAAACATCACAAAAATTTTCTAGTTCATTCTGCTTATTAGATCCAGCTAATCCATGTCCTGAAGTTGGATGAAGTACAGGAGGATATTACTACCACATCACTAGCAGCTTTTGTCCCACAATTGCTTTGCAAGCTACAAGTGTCCCACAAAACCATGGATGAACTGGCAAGGCCACAAATTATAAACTGAGCAGTTTATACCCACATTTTAATTCTACTTCATCAGCAGAGAGTGTTTTGTTGTGGTTTGTTGGTTTTTTTTTTCCTTTAGGCAAAATGACAATATATCCATCCAGACCCAACTTGTGCATGTAAAATGTTTCTGTATAACTATTTATTTTGACACATGCATTGTACTTTCCCTTTATGCAATATCTTCACTCAGCCCCTAAAGCCTTTTTGGACAAGAGCCACAATTCCTCCCACGTGCTGCACTTTAGGAATAGAGACAACATGTCCAGGTCTCCCCTGCCTGCAAGCTCCAGTTGTGACTGATCAGAGCCAAGTCCCCACTTCGGCAGCCGTGAAGGCATTCCTTTACTCTTGGAGGGGATCCAAGGCTTTGCAGCTGGGGCAGCAATGCCAGCCCAGCACCCACCAGAGCGGGGATTCACCCAGCAGAGCTGCCCCTTACCTGCTCGCCCGGCAGCGCTCCGGGAATGCCGCGGTGTCACCGCGGGCAGCAGCGAGTGCCCGGGGCACAGGGAACGCTGTGTGCCAGCTCCAGGCATGCCAGCATCCCCGGCATGAGAGCGATGCGGTGCTCGGCAGAGCCCCGCTGCCGCACGGGGCTCCTCTCATCAGCAATCCCCTGGGATTCGCGGCACAGGCTTGGCTATGCAGATACAGCTGTCAGTTCGTTTGTTTGCTCAGATGCAGCGCTAACATCCTCCTGCCATCACTGTGTGGAGGGTGACTTCAGCCAGAGCACACCCTGAGCTGTTCCCTGGGCACTGAGCAACACAGGGAACTCCCTCAGGTCTCCGGGTGCTCGAAGGAGAAGAACACATTCAAATTGGGATAGGCACTAACAATTCTGGGAACTCAGAGAGGGCAGAGGGAGCAAAGAAGAGAAGAAAAGGAGAACCACCATTATAAGTCTATTTAACTGCTTTTATCACCACTACACGTTGTGGCTTTACCTTTTAATGGCAATTAAGTACAAAAGAAAAGCAAGCATATATTCTGGAAACTCGGTTAATGCTGTTTAATGACAATTCCTAATGATTGCTTTGTTATGCTGTATATAAAGAACAAAATAGCATATAAAGAACAAAATAGTTGCCTTCTAGTCAGAACTTCGTGTCATGCAACTTAACAGAAGGCAATGTGGGTGAGATAAAGTCCTCACTCAAACCCTAAGCCACACCAAATCACTTTTCTAAGCAGTCATCAAGTTAAAACACCAGCTTTACTCCAGATCTACATAATTTTGTGCTATAAGTTGAGAACAAATAAGGTTTCAAGCACTTTTCTGAAGGCTGCACATGAACTGAAGAAATTAGAGGGCTTTGTGTTGCTAATCATGACCACAGTTACTAACTTCTGAAACAGTAATAAAATCTAAATCTTCATTAAATTTATGAGAAAGTATTTATGGCATGCAGATTTCCTTTTACTGCATAAAACCACTCGCTCTCAGCTTTGCATTCCATTTACCTTTTTCCTAAACTGTTCTTTCTACATAGCAAGCATGCAAATGCATTTGAGACTTGATGGTGCTATTTAACTGTACAGCCAGGAAAGACATTCTGAGAAATGGAAACCACATGTTTTTCAGAGAAATTAAATCACAAAGATAAGGTCTTTTTTAAGCTCTGCAACATCAATTTCCCAAGGCATGGTCTCCGTGTGTTCAACAAACACGTCATCAAGTACAATACATTAGAGAGCCACACTTACTGGAATGGCATGCTTATTAGTGGTTTGGAAAGTGACAGTAGCTTGTAACATCCACATTTGCAGTTGTTTTACATTGTCTCTTTGCTAATACTATCTCAACAGCTCTCTGGAGCAATCTTAGCTAAAGATCTGGATGGATTCTGGTTTAAGACCGCTATTTTAGGAATTGCCAGTGCTCCTGCACAGTGCAAAAGGAGTGCTCAGCCTCAGTCTCACACCAGAAAGGAACAGGATGGTCCATCAGGTCTGGGGAAAGCCCAGTTTGGATGGCAAGCATTAAATTGAAGAGCCAAGCAGACACAAATGAATACCATTGTGGCCAGAAGGGATCATAGGACAAATGACTGGACTGACATTTTACAGCAGGCTCTCACATGCTGAACCCAGTAACCCACATTTGAACAAAGCTAAACTTATAAAAAGTACTAAATGCTGGACCCAACACCTCTAAATATGGAGGATCATACCCCCAAAGGTTAACCATCTTCTCTGTGCAAAATATCACACGTTTTAATATTAGCTTTGACTTCTCCTTCCTTATTGCTCCCTTCCCTAGTAGGCATCCAGCACACAGGATTTTCTGACCATGAATATATTCAAAGTAATAAAGTTACTTCTGCAACATCTCAAAAAGGGCTTAAAACAATTATTGGCTAAGCTTCATAGACATTCCCGTTGGATATCAGGTTTTGTGGATATTTTCCAACACATTTCTCGTAGTAGAATCAGCCCTGCATATACAAGAGTCAAAAATAAACTTTCCTACACCCATTTCCCTATGTCATCACATGACTAGGACATGCTGAACAGAGCCCCTGCAGTGGCCACTAAATTCTTCCCTCCCTCCCTCTGGCAGCACAGCTTACATTCCTCACCCCAAACTCTGTATATGTATGAATCTTCTTCAAAGCTCAAGCAACTCAAGCCATTCTGTATGAGTAACAAATGATGAATTAGTGTCAGAGCTTGAAATTATCCCCATAGAGATGCAACAAGGAAAACCTAATTTTGTTACAACTCCCTGATGGTAACTTCTGCAATGCAACTGTTTTGTGTATTTTAAACAATTTAGTAGGTATTTTACTGCTAGTGCTATTTTTGTGTGTGTTGTAACCTACTGCAAGAAATCACTTGATCAATAAAATGTGTACATCAAGAATATTTGACAGAGCCTGCTTTTCTGTAAATTGAACTAACAAATTTTAAAATTTTGTCCCTACAGAAAGTGACTTCTTATTACTTTTTTTTCAATTATTTCACTTAGAACTGACAGCAGGATGCCCAAATTAATGCTATCTGCCTCAGCCATTCATCTTAATCAAATACTGGTGCTAAGAGCTTTTGAATAGTACCTTAAATCTGAAAGTATAGAATACTTTGATATGGCAAATACAGCAACATATTCTACCCTATCTTTTCTCTGGTTTCATGGGAAGACATGACTTGCACCTGTCAAAGGTCAAACTTCCTATCCAGGAGCTGTCAAAAAGCAGCAGACCCTTGAAGCATGAAATTAATATAAACACAGTAGAAAACAAGTGGGATACAATCTCTTTTAAAGTTCATCCAGTACCTGCTGCCCTAAATCTCCATGAGCTTGCTACACTATCTTCATGTTCAGTCACCAAGATCTTCCTTACTATGTCCCAAAATCTCTTCTGCAGAAAGTGTCACCTGAGAACAATTTTGTTTGCTCGCATCACTACAGATTTAAGGTGAGTTTATGATTATGCTGTGCCAGTATTTCACTCTTGAGAAGCCCTCCTAAAACTTCCAGCTCAAATTTTTTTCAAGAATGCCTGTCCAAGCAGAGAATCCCAACTCCAGAAATGCCTTACCTCAGGCATAAGTTACAGAAAAACCCTAACCCAAAATGAACCCATCACGAGGTTTGTAAACACCATCTCACCAAGTTCTTCTCAGTTTGGTTCTGCCAACATCTGTGTTAATTTGTTGTTCATTGCTGTTTCCCAAATCCAGTCAGATTTTAAGCAATTGGAAGTTGGATAATAACAACGAAAGATAAGCAGAGTAAGAGATCACTGTGGGATATACCACAAAAAAAAAAAGTATACCTGTGATGAATGTTACCGTGGAAATTAAGTTTCCTAATCTCTCCAGGCTTATAAACATCTGGGGCAATTGTATGAATCTTAAACTGATTCTGTTTCTTATTCATCATAGATAATACACTAGGGAATTGTGCCCAATTAAGAAGCACAAATGTTTGCTCCATGTCTACTGCTAACATCTCAATCCTAATACTACTTTATAGCAGGAAACTTGAAAAACATTTTAGAGCCATTTGAGATCTTACACTTATTATGATATAACTAACATACTGCCACTGAAGTTGGAAGCAGACTTTCTAAGTCAAGTAGAGTATAAGGGATAATTAGGAAATGCATAGGTAACATTTCCTGTCTTGTTTTTCAGAGAATGTCTGTTTTCAATTATGAATTTTTAAACTAGGAACTCAAACTAAACACTGAAAGCAATTACCAGCTATAGGGCAGGAAAAAAAATGTAGGAAGAAAGTACTCAGTTCAGAGTTGTAAGCATCTAGCAATAAAGTTATTGCCTTCAACTTCACTCCCTGAAAACTACATGGACCAGAAGACATTTTTTTAAATCTTCAAGTTCTCTCATCTCCAATCAGCAACTGCCCAAAAACTTCGTTATACCTGAACAGGACAAGCCTTTAAACAAAGGGGGTTTTCTCTGCGTTGCACTCAGTGTGCATTTTATACCCCACTAAACCGTAAGTGAGCTAAGTATGGAACAGGGAACATGTGCTGCTATAAGAGGTAACACAACCAGCCTAACCAGGAATGACTGTGGACACAGCTCACCAGACACTTATTTCACATTCTCATGGTGCAGAAACCCAGTTAAAAGACATGACACAAAAGCCAAAAGAAGGTCTTTGGGGGAAAAAAAATAATAAAAGAAAGAAAAATTAAACAGCCACCTAACCCTTCACCACTTCCTACACCCTCCAGGCAACACCCATCCTTTTAAAGGCCAAACGAAAGGAGAAACAATTATTACGAGAAGATGCGGTAGGGTGATAATGATAGAAAAAAACAGATCTTCAGGAACTGTATCACTGAGACTTCAGTGGGAAAGCACCAAATTCTCCTGCAAGAATGTCTTTACACTACCAAAGTAAAACCAACACTCACAAAACTTACCACAGAAATCATAAGTTCTACTTACTACCACCCAAACACTTCAAGAATAAAATTTCCATACCAGCCCTAATTACTCCATAATGCATCACAGGGGTTTTGTTGCTGTTTTTCACCAGTTCAAGAGAGATAGTTTTTAAAAAGTCATTTAACTATCTCAGGACATCATTATCATAAAGCTTGTTTACTGGGCAAGCACATATAGCCGCGAGTAGAATTAAATTAACTTGTAGCTCCACACGCACTTGTGCTACAAATGAGTAAACTCTGAATGGTCTAGAAATACCTTTACTACCATGGATTTGGTTTCTTTCCAGGAAAAAAAAAAAAAAAAAAAAAAAAAAAAAAAAAAAAAAAAAAAAAAAAAAAAAAAAAAAAAAAAAAAAAAAAAAAAAAAAGCCTAGGCACCTGAAACTTTATCCTCTGGGGGAGCCTTACAGCTGTTCCCATTTACAGCTTTAACAGCACAAGCACAGCCCACGGTAGGGGACACCAGGGGGACCCGCACAGCGACACTCTGTTGGGACACGGACGCGAGCGTCGCGCCGCGATGCGCGATTCGTACAAGGCTACGCCGCACAACCAAAGGAAAAGTTCAGCTAACGCAAAAAGTAATTTCGCAAAGCACTGGCAGAGAGAACTCCCGAGCGCCGGATCGCGCTCCCCGCGCTGGGGCTGCGCAGGGACCCCCGAAGGAGGGAGCGCGGTGCGGAGCGGTGCGGAGCCTACCCGAGCGGCTGCGGATGACATCGCGGAACTCATCGGCGGCCCCTTCGCTGCCGGCAGCGGGGCCGAGGCGTCCCGGCTCAGCCATGCCCAAGGAGCTGCCGAGGGAGACGAGGGAGAGAGGACGGAAGGGCCGGGCCAGGTGTGGAGCGGCGCCGCCCGCCCTGAAATAGCGCCGGGGCGGCTCCGGCCCCCGCCCCCGCGGCGATGGAGAGGCGCAATCAGGCAGCGCTGCCCCCCCGGCAGAGCGGCCCCAGCGCACCGCCTGCGGCACCCAGGGGCCGGCCGGGACCGAGACACCCTGCCCCCGGCAGCGGCGGGGTTCCAACTTTCCTGGGGGAGTTTCCACTCAGCCGCACGGCGCTGCGGCCCCGAGCAGCCCTGGCTGCCCCGGCAGAGGGGTCAGGGCAGCCGGGGGTGCCCCGGAGCTGGCCGTGCCCCGCAGCCCTGCAGAGCCCGAGCAGTGCCTGTGCCTGCCCCGCGGCGTGGGGGCTCTGCTGCAGGGATCAAACGATAAACGCGCTACAGTTTGTCTTCTGCTCACTCTTGTGTAGCTCATCCTCCGAGGGGCGAAGGTCCTGAATACCTCGCCCAGTGGCACTGCTCCAAAGCCACCCGAGTGGCAGCCTATTGGCACCTGCAGGCTGGTCAAATCCCTTATCCGTTTTCCGGAAAGCGGGACAGAGGAAAACATTTCCTCTTGGGTTTAATACGGGAAAGGCGCATCTTTGCCCCCTCTCACTGCAGTCGAGGGACAAAACGCTTCCCGCTGGCACTGTTTCCTTGCAACCTTCCATTAAGTGTCAATTTGGATAGCTGCCTCCAGCCCACCATTATTCCTTTCCCCTTAATTTTTTCTCCATACCAACTTTCAGGACTTGCCTTTTATGCTGTTTCCCTCATCTGTCCAGGCCCCCAAGCAGATTGCATCACCTTATAGAGGAAGTAACCAGGCACAGGAAATAAATGTTCTTGGATGTATTTAAACACCCGCTCTCCTTACAAAAGAAATCCAAGCTCTTAAAAACTGCACCTTAAAATACAGACAAGCAGAGAATCACCTTTTTTTTTTCTAGTTTATAGGACAACAATGTAGTGTATTTGATACAAATGTAGTCTAGCTGCTTCTCAGCTTTAACATCAATTCATAGATAATTCATAAACATGTATAGAGGGACAGGAAATTAAGGATAAGCTGTAGAAAGGATGTATGCTTTCACTTGTATTTCTGTAGATAAAGGACTTGCATCTCTTCACTATTGCAGAGTATATCAGAAGAAATGTACTCCTTTGAAGATAACAGAGTTAAACAGAACTAGGTAAGAAAACCAGGTCAGAGACAATGAACAATTAAAGGAAAACTATTCACAGGCAGCAAAGCATGTGGTAGTAGATTCTTGGGCAAGGGGCTTGTCCCCATGTGAAGCAGTGGGGGACATCCTCCACACAGGGGATGTCTCGTGGCTGGATTCTGCCCTCCTGTTGTTCATAAAGAGCCTTAAGAGATTAAGTAGATGAGGAGTTTTTTCACAACCTGATAATTCCAAAAGTATTTTTAAGGTTTGTTTGTGATGATCAGTGTTTATTACTTCAATAAAGTGAGTGGGAAAAGAATGAAATATTGCCAGCCATAAATACTAAAAAAGCATTTCTCAGAAAATGCATGAAATTGTCCTTGGATTATTCAGGGCAGAGATATCATATTTCTTTGTCTATATTCCCATTTTCAGTTCCCTCTGGTTGCCCCTGGTGTGTGCCAACTCTCAAACTTCCAGTGATGCAATTTTGGCTTCCACCACAGGGGCTCTTGCTAGGAAACCTGTTAGAGATCAAATTGCAGGCTGGATTACACCAGCTAGCGAGGAGAGCTTGTAGTTTCTCCTCCAGCATTACCATTCAGTTTAGTACCCCGTTATCTCCCACTGCCAAGTTTTTCCCAAGCTATCAGCTAGATTCTCCCAGTCCCACAGCAACCCAGACATTCGGTAATTCGGGTCTGTCTCCTGACGTCTTGGTTTCTCAGCCTCTGCATCTCCTTTTTCAGCTGACTTGTTTTCTGCATTCGGGTGCTTTGGGGAAGGTGGCAGTTCCCGCACGCCTTCCCCTCCCCCATAACATGCACAGCATTACAGAATTTCAAATGGGATTCGAGCACTTCTCAGCAGCTGATCCAGAGCCTCCCATACATTCTGTTCTGTCTTTAAAACCCATGTGGGGAGATGGTATAGCTGCTTCCCTCTTCTTATTCCAGCTCATCCTCTGTTCCTGGGGCCAAAATGGAGGGAAGACAATTTAATCTCATTTTGGCCAAGCTGTGATCACTGTTCTTCCATAACTGCAATGTAGAAGGAAGGCAATCAGGATAGAGACAAAAAATTCATGACTGACACTTGTGACTCCAGACTGCCTGTATCAGTAGCCAAAATCTCCTTACTGTGATTTAACAACAGGAGGAACACTATCTTATATGCATATATGCTTATATTCAGCATTTAAGAACACATTCTTAAATGCTGACTCTGTTCTACTTTGTTTTAGAGACCCAGCAATTCTGCATGCAGAGCTTCAATGCAAGAAGTCTTAACAGATTTGATTGACTTTATGAGCAGGCATAGTCCCTTAGTATTCAGTACCTCACGTTTTGGGGTTAAGTAAAAATTCTGCATCCTAGTTCTGCAAACACTACCTACATAAATATCTACACACACACATATGTGTGTGTTTGCAGCATCACTGTTGGTTGAGTTCAGAGAGTCTCCAGCATTGCTTTTCCTGCATTACAACTATTGTCATTCTACTTAAGGGTCTTGCTTCCCCACAAACAGGAATTTTGTTTGAGACAGATCTCGTCTCCAGGAAGCTAATCTAATCACAAAACTTTCTGAAGTATTTAAACTGCTGAAGTCCAAATCAAGGTAAGATACTACAGCAACATATATTACATTCCTTCGACAAAGTTATTCCATCATGTTAATCAGGGGGAAAAAAAAAGTTTTATATACCTCTTTCCCAGAACAATTATTCTATTCATGAAGAGGGTTTTCAGTCGAGGTCCCTAAACATCACAGGAAGTGTCTTCATCATGAAATAACCAAATAGTGATGAGATTGGTTTGTGACACTGTCTAATCACATAGAATCCCTGCATCTAAAATTCTCCCTGATTTCAGCAACAGTACATGTGTGTTTTAAGCTCAGATGCAAAGGAGAACTCTTAGATCACACTGGTGCCTGTAGCACTGCAAAACCTGCATCCAACACACTGAATTTTGAAATATGTCACTTTAAACCTCAGTGGAAACCACCATTGCCAAAACTTACTAACATATTGTATACTTAAAAGAAGAAAAAAAAAAAAACACAGAACAAGCAACAAGAGTTTTGATAGTGAATATTTGACATGTAACTTTTAAAGTCATATTTGTGTGTGCATGTACTTACACGTGTGTATATATGTTCGTGTAGAATGTATATTGCTGCTTAAGAATGAAGACAGTACGGTCAGGACCAATGGTATTAAACAAGAACTGGCAACTCTTACTACTCAGTTCTTGTCCCAGAAAACAAGTTTCACTCAGTTTCTAGTCACCATGGAAAATCTTACACTGTGTTTCGAATGTATGCTATTGGAATTATTTGGTTAGATTTTTAAAGCTGAGGCTGGTTAATGAAAATACTAGGGAGATCTTCAGTTAGAAATTACATTTTAGGATGAACAATATATTTTAATGGGTGAGTGACAATTATTAAAAGATCATTTCAGCAAATTATTGACTTAATAATAGACTCTCAAACATGATCAGAGTCTGAGGTTGGATGTTCTGAGTGATAGATTATCTATCCTTAAAGGCATCTGTATGCTTTGATTCCATTTAAATATACTGATCTTTTTTTAGATGCATGTTTAAAGGCAGACTTGTTGCTAGTCATGTTGAGGCAGCTGCTTATGGTCAACTACAAGCTGAAACAAGCATTTGCTTGTTCAAAATTAGACTTTATCAACAATTTTCATTAATATAAACAATCTAATAAATATTAAAATAGACCAAAAATTATATGGGAAGATGTCCCAACTTTCAGGTTAAGTAATCATATTCCTTGGCAAGAAAGGTCTAAAACTTTAGGAAAAAATTTAACATTCTGGATTAAAATCTTTCTTAAATCATACAAAACCATGCATGCCTTTTCCAGGAGGTCATGTTACATTCTGGCTTTGTCAGGCCATTTATGATGCATCAGAAATATTTCTACAGCTTGATTAATCTAGGTAAGGGAGCTGTTTGTAAAAGTCTACCAAAACACCTTCCTTCCTGAAAAAACAAGTGATTTATCCTAACCACAGTGAATGACCTATCCTATATTAAAACCAATTTTCTTGGCTATGTAGGAATTTGATTCTCATATTATCTTCCAATTGTTCTACAAATCAAAATGAATAAAGAGTCAGAAAAGTACATAAAAGCTTTCCTTGTGATAATCTATGCTTTAAAATGATGACTTTGAAGCAAAAAAAAAAGAAGTCTGATTGTGCTACAGACTTCATCTGCCCTAACAAATTTATGGCAACTCCTTCAGCTAACAAGAATCACATGGGGTAAATGGAAAATAAGCCTCTACTGGTATTGAAAATAAAGAGGTAATTTATTTCCATCTTTCAGAAGTGCTATTCAAAACTGCATATAGGCTTTTGTCACAGCTGATTAAAAAGCTTGGGTTTCATCTTAGAATTAGTTTTATAATCTATTCAAGCAAAACTGAAAGTCAGCAGTCTAAATACACTGAAAAACCTGAAAGCCCATTTGCTGATAAGTACTTGCTAAATTGGTGACCTGCTTACCTCCTGTGAGTACAAGTACTGGTAAAAGGCACAAAATCTTGTCATGGGCTTCCTCACGTGTTTGTGGTGGATCATGTTATGCCTTTTTTCTGCTATTTTTTTTTTGCTGCTACGATCTTTGTAAAATTGAAGATTTATTAGAACACTTTACATACAAAGCAGCGCTGTGAAATGTTTACTTTAGATTTGATTTTTGGTGTACTTAATTCCAGAGAAAAAATGTATGTTGAATCTTTAATAAAAAGGCCTTTAAGTAACTGAAACTAAATAAAAATAAATGCCAAAAGGAATTATTTATTGCACGATGATGTATCCTGTATTAAAGCCCTTCTATTAAAAAGTTACAAAATAACCTCTCAGTTACAGCACTCATAACCATATTTACAAAGGCAATCAGCAGTGCCTCATGCATAGACTTAAGCACTCTGTGAAGTAATGCCTAATTACATTTTCATAGCTATCATTAGGCATCTTTTGGCTTATACTGTCATGTGCAGTAAATGCTTAAATGATTTGGTCCCTATCCTCAAAGATATTTCGACATCTAGCTCTCATTTCTAATTTATAAAAGTTAGGGACCATTAGGGACCTTTTCCCAAAGCCAAAGTATTTGAAATTTTGCCTCTTGGAAGAGTATTTGGAATTTTGTCTGTGTTGGAAACTTGTGAACAAAACTAGATTGTCACAGCAATCTGGATCCAACACTGCTGTGCCTACAACTTCAATAAAACAGTCTATTTCATTTTTTTCTTAAAGTGTTTTCACTAAATCTTTATGCTATTTCTATTAGTATCATAATCCATTGCAAATAATCTAGTAAATATATCTACACTTGGACAAAACTGCCCATCACATCCAAGGAATTTTCAATCGGTGAATTAAGTGATTTAGTTCCAGAGAGACTTCATCACTAACCAAAATAAAATGTCTCCAAACTCAAGGAAAGTTTTCTTCTTCCATATTCTATTCTTCTCGACACCACTGTAGAAGTTATTTAAAACAGCAAACCATGCTTTCATTACTTTGTAATTTTATTTTCTCCTTTTGTGTGTGTGTTGTATAGGAGGTTTGCACTTCCTGTAATAAATATTACTGATTCCCCTAAAAATTTCTGGAAAAAGTTTTGATGTCTAGTGTGAGCTGTATCTGATCTAACTTTAAACATGTCCTTCATGGTTGTTTGGGCAAGTCTGCTGGGGCTACCATTTACAGAGGAAGAGTTAAAGAATAGATCACTATGTGTGTGGCATATGCCTGATTATATGCATAGGTTGTGTTCTTTATCCCTAGAAGAATGCTTTTTCTTCAGTTAAAAACAAACAAACAAACAAAAACCAAAAACAAAACCACAAAAACACAAAAACACAAAAACCAAGAGCAGTTTCACTCTCCATTTTTCTAATCTTGCATAGGTGTAAGTTCACTTGTTTAATTTTAGGAACATGAGTAGGGGTAGAAAAAATATGCAGACAATAGTCCTATAATTGACTTGATAATAAAGTTAGACAACAAATATTTGAACACAAATAAAATTACAAAGTCTTGCTCTGAGTATCTTACACCTGAAGCGGAAAAATTCAAAGACATTTATCAGAGTGTTAAGTAGAGAACCAGTGACTAAATGAATTGGTAAAAGGGTGCAAAAAACCAAGCCAGTGATCAAGTACTTCTGTTTCACCTCGCTAGTAAAATAGCACTTGGTTTACTTTTGTAAGCACTACTGTCAAAGAAAGAAAATATCATTCTAAAGAGCAAATGTTAAGGAACTTGAGCCTTCAGGACTTAGGAAACAGTTGTTAAAGAGGCAAAAATCTTGGAGTGGCATAAAGATTTTTGAGTAACTTGAGGTTACTGCAGCTTGAGAATGGGGCAAAATACAAATATGGTATTTTCTGAAATGATTAAACCTCTGAAAAGCAGACAGAGTAGAGAAGCTCTACTATTCTAATTGTTGAAACTATAATTGACAGCTCAGGTTTGCATGAATTTACAGAGGCCTTTTTAATGTGAGGTTAATTAGCAAGGCTTTTCAAAGTCTTTTCCCGTCCCTGTACAAGTCTAGCACAGCCCAGGAGCAGCTGATATTTTTTAGCAGTACATTGTTGTTCACCTGTCTGTGTGACAGTCACGGTTCAGTTCCAGCCAGTGTCTGCACGTTTCTGATCCACACTCTAATGGGAACTAATGGACTCCCACATTCCTCTCTGTCCTAGGGTGACTTTATGATGCTTGTATCCCCAGTTTTCTGTTCTGTTTGTGCTGTATATTGAGTTCTGTGCCTTTAAGGCTGGTTGTGAGAGGAAAGCAGGGAGAAGGAGAAGCGTGGAGTTTGTTTTGAGAAAACGTCCTGACTCCCACGCATTCATCTCCTGGACTGTGTTCGTCTAAAGCACAGACGGCTGCGGGACAGAGATCTCCTGTGCTTTTAATTAGCCTTGCCTAGCTGAAGCAGAGAAGCTCCCTGGACTGTTTCTTTCTTTTCCTTGGGGCTGTTTAAACCTGTTCTGGACTGAAAAATCCAAAAGAGCACCAGGAGCTTGCACCTGCGGCCCGCCGGGGGCTGGACCTCTGGAGGAGCTGATGAGAGACTGAGTGAGCCGAGCTACCCACAGCAAGGACTTTCTGAATTTACCATCTCACTTCAGAACAATGAGAGCTTTTACTGTTTCATATTATTCATTCTTTACGCTTGCGGGCGCTTTGTTTGTTAAATAAATAGCTTTTTCCACTTTTCTCCAAGGAAATTCTTTCCTGGACTGGTTGGGGGAGGGCCAATTTAGGTTTGCTTTCCAAAGGAATCCCATTTGAAGGTTTCCTCCCAAATTTGCCCTAAACCAGGACACTCTCCCAACAGATCCAAGGACCACCATGCATCCCTGGAGGCTAAATACCTTCCTCTTTTAAGACTAGTCTTGGAGCAAGGCTCCATGGGGGTTTTTTGCCATCAAGCTCTTTTCTGTGGAGAGAGTCAGACTTCATCTTCCTGGACCAATTGTCAGGGATTATCCGCAAGTGTTAAATTCCCATTCAAAATATTTGCAACAAACTCCTATTTTTGAATGACATTTTGTCAAGGGCTTTTTAATTATTGTCATCCTCAAGTGTATCTACAGATTGACCTGTCAGCTGTGAGGCAACTGCTCTGATAAATCACTGTGATTGTAGAGGAATTTCCACCAAAATGTTTTAAATAATTGCACTCAGATTGAAGGGTTAATGACTAAAAAAGATTGGAGAAGCCAGAAAGAACAATTTGAATCTTTTCTGTCAACAGAAACAAAGGAAAAACACTGTAAGAGGTGATTCTTCTCTTGTGAAATTCTTCGATTATCTGCATAGTTAAAAGGAAGCTTTTAGTCAGATCTGTTCATGATTAAAATATATTAGCAAGTCTGAACAATTTATCTATAAATTCAACAATGTTTTTTCTTCTCTGAAAGGTGTAGACAATGTTTTACCTTTTCAAATATTTGTAAAGACATGTGCCCAGCACATTGAATCCAAATTCTTGTAGTTGAAATATTGAAGGAAGCCCAGATGTATCTCTGCAGAGCACTGAGGTGTCTGCCAGCAAACCTCATGTGCACACTCAGAAATCACTTTATGTATGAATCACCCAGCATGGCCATGGCCCTTCAACACTTCAGGACTAATTGGTTGACTATTCTTACACATCTCAGGGTGCAGCAAGAGCAGGGCAGCTCCCCTGGGGCCAGGAGAGTGGGGGCTCCCCGTGAGAGTGGCAGGGCAGGGCAGGGCTGGACAGCCCAGGTCACAATCACTGTCCCAGCCCAGAGCAGCTGGGAGTTCCAGGGAGTCCCAGACCTGGGCACTGGGCACCTGCCTGGCTTGGTGGGCTGGAATGTGGCCCACTGGCACACTTCTGTGGCACCCCTGGCTGGGAAGAGCAGAGCTGTGGGAAGCTGGAGGCTGGTCCTTCTGCTGGGGTGTTGGAGCAGGGGCTGGTGGCCCCAGGGGGGTGGTGTGGAGTGGTGTGGGGTCTTTTTGGATCTTTATTTCCAGCACATTCCAGGATGGGGCTGCCAGGAGATATTCCTTGAGCTTTAGTGCAACATCAGCCTCAGAACAGGGTGAGGCAACAAAGATGCCTACAGCTCATGTCTTGCCAACAGCAGCAAAATTCTGTGTTACAAGGCCTTTTAAGCTTTCTAACCAATAGCAAATTGTTAAGAGCTTACAGGCATCTGCATAAACCAATCATTAAAACTACATGTATACGCTATATCTAACAATAGGGGCTTGTTTCATATTTCTTATTACTCAGGAATTTTTTTATACGCTTCCATAAACAAAGCACAGAGCCTCATCATTAAACTTTTCCATTATCTTGCTCAACATATTTTCCTGCTTGTTAAGGCCTAACTCTACACAGCACAAAAACACAGTCTCATTGTTCCATGTCCTCATTCTTGTACCTTTTTGACTCCAGGTCTTACATTCACACTGCTATGCAAGCTTTCTGCTTTTTCTATTTCCCACAAGTCCCCAATTGTCAGCAGGTGGAGGGGCCCTGGAGGGAGGCTGGGCAGGGGCAGACAGGGCTGGGGGTGTCACACAGCGAGGCTGGGTGACAGCACCTAAGTGGCAGACCTTGTTAAAGGGGTTTTGTACTAAGATGACACATGTGGTATTGTACAGTTACAGTCGAAGCTGCAGAGAAAATGTGATGTGGTCATCTCCCAGGAGACCAAAGGACAGGAATCAGCAACACATAACCAGGATTGGCCTAAACCCAGCCTTTCCCTGCCTTCTCCCAGCTGCTGCAGTTGCAGTGTGGCTGTGGCCTGTCCAGGGAGCAGCTTCTCCAACATGATCCTGGAGCTAGCACCACAAACAAAGATCCCTGTTCCACCAGAAGGCTTCAAGATGAAGTCAGGTAAGGCTGAGCTGCTGTAGATGCATAAATGCACATGAGAGTGCAAGCACATATTCTAACAAAGAGCAGTGAGCAACTTGGGAAATGTATAACCAATCTTCCATCAAACATACATCAGTTTGCCTTTCAAACAGTTAGTAAAATAAAATAGCTTATTTCCATCCATTAATTGTCCCTCTACAATGAGGTAAACACAGAACATGTGTGTGTTCAGGAGGAGTAAGACAATCTCACAATACATATATATCCTCGTATTCTTCATTCTTGCTATTTATTTTTGTTAGAAATTAGGAAGCGTTCGTGGAGCTGAAAAATGATTCTGAATGTCTTGCTGTTTTATACAGAAAAGACTGATACTAAACCACCATTGTGCTGAGTTAGTTCTTTGCAGGGTCTACTGAAGAGCTAGGAAACAATAGTCCAAACAACAGTCCCAGACAACTGTTTTGTAATGCAGAATTGTTCCTTGATATACAGATGTTCTTCTATTTACTCATTAATAAAATGAATAAAAATAGAGGCATGGATGCTGCATGTATAACTAGGAAGTGGTGGCAGGCAAACCTCACTTGGGCAGCATCCAGCAGTTTTGCTTCCATCTCAGGATGGTAATGTGGGTATGTTGGACATATTTGTCTTTTACGTGTTCTGTAGTTCAGCCTGTCAGCTACAACTCATGTTTTTCATTATTATAGCTGCAAAAACAATATTCACCATAGGAATGGTTGGTGAAAATAAAGTTATTAATACAAAGACATCACTCTTTCCAGTGTTAGCTTATGCCATTTAAGCACAGCTGGGCCAAGGAGAAGAAAAATCCAGCAGTCAATGCAACTTTAAGAACAACGGAAAGAGTTCTCATTTCCACTTCAAAGTCCCATTCATTCAGTTCTTCATCTGATACCCCTTTTGCTTTCACCTGTTATATTACAACATTTTATGTATTTCTGATGAGGAAAACAGCAGCTAGGTTTTCACTCAAATGTTTTTATGGATGGAGTCAGCATTAGCAAATACAGAATCCAACTGTATTTCCTGGACTAATTAAAAGAGTAGAGTGCTGATGGGAAGAATGGCTAAGAAAGAGTGCAAGCCACACTGAGCAGGGCTCACAGTAACTCCATATTTATGAGGTGACTATCTCCCTACTACATCTCTGCTCACTGCCACCCCGGCTCTGATTGTCCCTGAAATCAGCTCTGCTATCAGATAATTGTGTGGTTTGATTTGCTTTAGCTTTTTTGAGAACAGTGTTCTCAAATAGTTCCATGCTGAAAAACCCACAGTTCATACTTACTACTACTACCCACCCTACACATGCTCTATCTTTATTAGTTGCTTTAAATTAAGGGAAATGTCTAAAACAAGTATATGAAAAAAAACAAATCTTTGTAGGATACATTCCAGTGCAATGATGAAACAAAAAAGAAGAAGAGACAAAGAAACATAGAAATAAAGGAAAAAAAAAAACGCTACTATGGATCTGCTTGTATATTACTTTATTGATTTGTTAACATTATAGTTTAGAATACTTATTAGATTTAATGAGATTCTAAAATTTTACCCTGAAGGGTGCTAAAAAGTGCAATTCTCTTATTTCATGGAATGGAAGATTTTAAATGTGTTGATATGAAAGCATTGTAGTGGCATTACCAAAGTATTTTTCTTAAGTACTGTTCAGATACATTTCATAGTGACAAAACATTGCAATAAAATATACCAAAATAAACTCTTTAGCAATACCATATGAAATATTTTGGCATTTTGGGGATGCCATTCAGACACAAAAGTAAAAAAGAAATTGTTCTGAAACTCATAAGATACTAAAATCTCTTCCGACAAAGCATTTTCATTCATAAAACCCAGTATTTTTGTCATAAAATTGTTCTCTTGCCTTTTTTCCTTGCTTCTTCATGTTTTTTTGTTTTTCAACAAGCCCTAGGGATTACTCACTTTTTTTAAAAAAAAGTAAAGAAAATCCTACATGTGGGCCTGAAAGTAGTACTGCTTTGTAGTTAGTGTCTCTTTCAAAGGAATATAAATAAAAGCATACAAATCTCTCTGTGTCTCTTTGTGCTCCATGCTTTCACTGGTTCACCCTTTGCTCATTTTCTGGCCCATATTCTCTCCACCCCAACTTTATTCATAACAAACAAATGGCAGTGACAGATGCCATTCCACAGACAACTTGATTTGCTCTGTCAGGATGGGCACCAGGCACCTTCCCCTCTGTGGCTCTCTCAAATTATTAAATATGTGTCCAGGTCCATGAAATTAAAAGAATTATAATGAAAAGCAGATATTTCATAGGTCAAATTAGGTAAGTGTAGTTGTGCAAAGTTGTAGCAATAGGAGATCTGCCCAAACAGAAGGAAACTAAACAGGTTCTAAAATCTTTCTACTGTTGTTATGCCCTTCCCTTTTCCCCTACAGAAGGAAGGATGAAAGCTGGATACTGGAAACAAAAACTGCCACAACAGATGTGTTATTTTCATCAGAACTGGGATGCATTCTGCTGTTCCTCTGGCCAGTCTTGATTCATACATTTTGCAGCACTGAGTGGAATGCAGCTTCTGCTGGGATGGGGGTGTCTTGTGTTGATGATGGTTTTGCACAGGCTGGGATGCAGAGCTGGGCAGGAGGGAACCCTCAGCTCTGGATTCACTTTTCAGTGTCCACAGTGGCCTGGGCACAAGGGAGGGGCTGATCTGGAGTGAAGTGCTTTGCACAGAGGGTTTGTGTCTGACTGATGTCCATGTTTCGCCACTGAAGTCTAGGAAAAGTGTCCTAACATGCATAAATAAGCTGTTTTATTTCAGCTTTGTTACACAATATAATTTTAATTTAATTATGATGAAAGAGCAAAAAGACAATAATATTAATTTTTGAGAAATGAAGTGCATTTGCAATGTTTTTAACATATCAACTCACATTTTTCTTGATTCTAAAACATTTTGCTCAATGGTTGAAATAATTAAGAAAAGACTTATTGTTTCCTGTCCTCCATGGCAGAATGAGAATTGTTGCTGCAAGGTATCTTTTTTCATTATCAAAATAAGAGCAATGCAAACAACATTTGTATAAAATGACAGTACTTCAATAATAAGTTTGCCATTTTAAACATAAATTCATCCAGAAGGCAGAAATTCTATAAGAAGAAAGTCAATATTTCTCCATATGTAGATGTGCCTTAAAACTACCCATACTTTTCTCCAGGCCTGGAACAGTGCCTGCATTTTGTAGCCAGATCCTCTAGAGCTGATGTAGCCCCACAGCACATTGCCCCTTCTCACAGTGAATTGACTGGAAAACTCACCAGGCACAAAAATTTGGGTTCTTCTCTGACTTATTTTGTACCTGTCACAGCCATGTAACATTCACAGCTGTAACAGGGGTATATAAAATGCAGGCACATTATTTTTATAATACAACTCTTAATTCTTACAGTCAGATTTTTGTTGCAGTCCTGTGGTGAATGTCGAGTAGCTGGAGTTAGCTGGCCAGGTGTAATCAATAGGGATGGAAAGGAAGACAGAGCTGCACCAAAATGCAGCTTTTTAGGTCCTTTGCTATTTCTGGTTGACCTCATTAGAATTTCTGCCTTATTCATTAAGGCTCTGCTTCAGCAAAGCATGCAAGACCATAGTTACAACAAACACCCATCTGAATGAATAAATTATATTATATTATAGTTAAATACATGCTTTACTGTTTTTCTGAATGGGTGTTTTAGCACTTTATTTTTCTAATTAAAAGAAAAAATGTCACAGAGGAAAATGGAGTTATGTAATATCCCATTATTTTACACAACTCAGACAATGAACTTTATCTTATCTAGTATGCTAAATAACTTGGAGAAGTTCTTAGTCATCTATTCAACACACCTTAAAATTTGAGGGTAATGCTTATTACAGATTCATAAAGTTCATTACTAATGAATAAACATTCGTTTTACATCAATTACTTTAAATTCATGTAATTCTTTATCCATTGTTCCTATTCATGTAAGGAATTTAAAGTTTAGCTGATTTAGAATTATCCATTAGAAGCAGAAAGGAGGAAAGAGAAGGGGGTGGATAGACATTTTTTGTACTTAGTTCAAATACAACTTGAAGGACTTAACTTCCAGTTTAGAAGAATAGCATTTGCACTGGAATAAACTATGGCATGTTTAGTACTGTAGTGGATTTTAGAAACAAACTTATAAGCAAGCAATTAAGGTAGTTTCTGGCAAGATTTATTCTGTAGAAGTAATGAAGAGCATAATCACTGGGGACAAACAGGAACACTTCTGTACTTCCTTTAAGGCTCAGAACTTACCCACATTGGACAGCTACTGTGTGGTATTGCTAACCTGAAAGAAAAACGATAAGAGAGCTTGACTTCATCTTCTCACAAGTTAAAAATGAATAGTGATGCTAAGAATGTAGGAATAATCTTAGTGGCTCAGAACCTGATACAACTTTGCAGCATCTTTCAGCAGCATGTCTCCAGCCGTTACCAATAATCAGCTTCTAGATGGGAGTCTAAGAAACAGAGCAACCACAGCAATCTTGCTCCTTATACCAGTCCAAAAATCCCTGTCTTGTGAACATGCAAAGGTAGAGTTTAGACACTGGTTTTAATATTTTTAAGAAATCATTAACTTCCAGTAGTCTAGTCTCAGTTTGAAGCTGTCAGCAGGGGATTTCACAGCTTCCTATGACAATGAGCTCCTCTGTAAATCCTCTTTAGTTTGTTTGCTCTGCAACTTCACGTAAGAGTTCCCAGAGTTCTTGAATTATGAGGAACAGCCATCAGTTCCCTCTCTACATTCTCAGTTTCACTGATGATTTTATAGTCCTGTCAAAAGCTCCCTACAGTGTCTCTTCTCTGAGCTGAGGAGTTCTTGTCTGTCTAATCCTTCCTCTGGGATTTGCTCTGTAAATTTTTTCACCATTACTGCTCTTTCCGTACTTCTTCTGCTATGTCCTTGCAGTGGCAGGGAGACAGATTTCCCAGCAATCCCCAGGATTCATGTGTGTGAAGTGCCACTGCATTTTTCAGTTTTGTTCTGTAGTTTTTTGCAATAACTCATAAACATCCCATCTTTTTCTGTTGACTGTTGTTGACTTCTGAACTAACATTTTCACAAGCTCTGTTACCAGACCTCTGAAATCTCTTTCCTCAGATACAATCAACAGTTTAGAACACCTCACTCCAAAGGTAAAATTATATTTTACATGGCTTTCATCCTTTTTTACTTTTTCCACATTTAGTTGTTTATCCTCCTAAGTTTTAACAAACCTGGCAGCACAGTATTGAGAGTTTATTGGCAGTTGTATTAACAACTTTTTCAGCTCAGAAAGCCCTCTGTACCACCAATAAACTTTGCTGTTTCACTTTTCAATCTTTCTCCAGATAATTTTTGTATACATGTTGCAATACTGGGCCCAGTGAGACTCCTAAAGTGGTTTTCCTGTATTGACAAAACTGACTATCTATTCCTACCCTTTCTTTCCAATTTTTGAGTATTTATTTGCTCATGAGAGGATCTTGAAAAGAAACAATAATGTGATATCTTTGATGGCCTGTTGAAAGGCTTTTGAAGTACAAGTATACGATAGCAAATGATTATTGATTCTTTAAAGGATGAGCAAGACCAGATGTCTTTCTATAACATTCACATTGATTTTTCTCAGGGATACCACATTAATCTATGTGCTTTCTGACTGTCTTCTACATTATATACTCTACTAATTTTTCTGATCACTAGTCCCCAAATCTCCATAGGAAACTTTTCCAAATTTTAATGTAATGGAGTTCTGATTTTTCTTTTGCTGCTCAGGCCATTTAAAGAGGAAGGTGAGAAACTGCTTTTAGTTCAATGCTATTTTTAAAATCCTCAAGACCTTTCAGAACTCTGACAACTCATTACTATGATGTTAGCTTTTCCTGCTTTTATCCTATGAGATGGATCCTCCAAATGGTTTCCCATAAAGATTCTATCATGTTCTCTTCAGATATCAGATGTGCAAAGAACTGATCTTACTTCACCCAGGTTCTGTCACCAGGAACACTCAAGACACTTCTCAAGAAATAAGTACAATCCCTATTATAGTAAAGGAAAACAAAAGAGGTGAAGGGCTGGCTTTAATGAAGGACTGAGATCAGGACCACCTGCAAAAATATCTTGTCACCTCTTCTGTGATTTAGCACTAGCAAATTTAATATGAATGTCTCATAACAGTTTAGGCTGTCTTGAGTCTAGATTGATGCACACCCCCTCAATGGAGATGGAAACTGTTTCCTGACTCTATTTTGAAATCTTGATCATTAGCCTGTACTGCCTGATATCTAAGCCTACTTTAAAGGGTGTTTTCACAGTAATTAAAAAACAAAATCAGGATTTACTTGGGATTGCCCCAGATTAAAAAGAATTCATTAAAAAGTCCAAGATAGGAGCAATCCTATTGTTTCAGAAATAGTTACAATCCAAAATCAGTCTATGCATAAATGAGGTTTAAATCACAGATTCACAGAATATCCTGAGTTGGAAGAGACCCACAAGGATCATCCAAGACCAGCTCCTGACCCTGCACAGGACAGCCTGAAAGAATCACATCATCTGCCATAGAGCATTGTTCAAATGATCCTTGATCTCTGTCAAGATGCTGCTATGACCACTAGCCTGGGGAGCTGTTCCAGTGCCCAACTACCCTCTGGATGAAGGACCCTTTCCAGATACCCAACCTAAACCTCCCCTGGCACAACTTCAGGTCATTCCCTGGGGTCCTGTCACTGTCACCACAGAGCAGAGATCAGTGCCTGCCCCTGCTCCTCCCCTCACAGGGAAGCTGTACCTGCAGTGAGGTCTCCCCTCAGTCTCCTCCAGGCTGAACAGACCAAGGCACCTCAGCCCCTCCTCACACGGCTTCATCTCTAGACCCTTCTCCATCCTTGCTTCCCTCCTTTGGACACTTTCAAGGAGGTAAATATCTTTCTCACATTGTGGCACCCAAAATTGCACACAGCACTGGAGACAAGCCTGCACGTTTCTCAACTCACATTGTAAATGAACCCAGAGATGAAGGCAGTTTCAGACAACCTTTTGTTATAAATTCCTGATGTCTATGCCTTGTGCCCCAGCACTGTTCATGTTTGCATACTAACTAATGAACACACCCCTCATTTCAATTCATGTTCCCTTGTCTGGTATAAACAGGCTGCAGCAATTCTGTTGCTGGCAAGCAAGGAAAAGAGGAGAGGCTAAACAGGATTAGCAGAATATCAAACCATCCTCTTTAATTACCTGCTACAATATGTTCATTTATTTTCATTTTTTTACCATTCACACCTGATTAATCACACAAGAACAGGGCCAAGAGGTAGGAGAGTCTACTCATTATCTTAAAAGTTGTTATAGTGGGTGCTCTTATTTATCAGATTTTTAAGAGGAAAGGTATGAGGTTGCCCACCACCATTCAGAAAACTAATGCTCAAGGGGAGGACCCAGGCAAGTGCCACTCACACCAGAAGGTCAGCTAATCTAATTGATAATAGTCTTATTAATTTGGAATTGAATATTAACAGCCTGCAGCACTGGATCATCTTCATACCATTCTCATTATATCAAGTCCTCATTCATTTGGAAGGTTAACAAGTGCATAGTATTAAATGGAAGGATGTAAATTTGAAAGAGATATTTATTATTAAGTGTTTACAGGAAAGAAGTAAACATTTTAGTTCATAATTTAATTGAGGCTAACTAAGGCTTCATTTGAGCACCTGAAGAAGTTACATGAATGCAAGATGATGGTTTAGGAGTTGAAATTAAGGATTATTATTTACTTCAAAAGTAGGGAAGTAGAAATGTGAATTGTGGTTCTTTTGTCAGCTGCAAAGGAGTCCCTGTGAGTGTTGCTAAATCACCACAGTTGCACAGTGCCTTTCTGAACAGTGCCTGGGTCATTGTGAACATCCTGCTTAGGCTGTGGCATGGACAGCAGCACGCAAGCAATTTTCAGGGATGCCAAGCTATTAGTCTCTACAGGCTTAGACAAGGGAGAGTTTCTAGGACATTTTGCACAGCTAACCCCTCTAGAAGTGCTCAGAGCAGAACTTCAGGCACTTAATAAATTTTACAGCTGAAAATTGAAGAGCTCTTGACCCTCTGCTGCCCAAGCATTTCTTGCAGATTGCTGTCATGGACCTTGGTGTATAAATTCTTCTTGTGTTGCGCTTCAAGCATGGATCTGTAAGATTTTTTCCTTGAAGTCATAGGTGATTCTCTACTATAGTTTATGTTTTATATAACATGTTAATAAAAGAGTTAAATAAGCCAATTGTATCCAATATACAAAGAGAGAAAGTAAATATGTTATTTACTATAGAGTATATAGAGTAATGCTCTTCTGTGCTGTTTCACAGAAGTGATATCAGTTATGGGTGTGGTCCACTATATTTTTTATTTCAGTGTGAGAAAACTTTTCTCCAAGGCAGCTCAGATTTATTTATTTATTATTAACCTGTTATTTGGCTTCATGCTTCTGGTATGTTGTATCCAGAGTAGATTTTGTCACACATTTTCACAGATGGGTATGATTTGGCACAGCTGGGTTTATCCTACCAGTTACACAGCTTGGAATAATCTTGTCTGGGTTAGGGTAAAATGAGTCATGGCTTCCCCAAATCATTTGTCAGTGTTGTAAAATTAAAGACAATGGGTCCTGATTGGTAGTTTCTGCTCTAAAAAAGATGTTTGATTTGAAGAAGCAAGACTGCAGCAGATAAAAACACGACGGCCCATCTCAGAACTGCTTTATTTGAAAAACTTAGGTCTACATTTTGGTATATGGTAATTTTTTCCCTACTCCCACAAAAAGAAAAAGTTCTCTACAGTGAGTGATGCTGTAGGATATGCTGTGTAACTTGTTCAGTACTAGAGAATAAATATTGAAAAAGAAATAATATAATATTTTTACAGTAAAACCATGACCTGAACAAAATACCTTCTTTGTCTTCATGAACAAAAGAGTACAGTAACAAAAATCTATTGAAGAAAATAAATAAAACAAGTATCCTCTCAATTTCTAGATTTACACATATGAGTTTATATACCTTGTGCAAGATTTTCTTGATTCCTCCCTACTGCTTCTGGGCTCGGTCTGGTGTCAGGTTGGTAACTTTGGAGGGACAGGTTACCAATCTCTGCAAAGAGACCAAGTCCAGGTGAACCAGCCAGAGAGAGCCAGCCTGTGTTTAGGACTCACTACAGCAGAGAGACATCCACGAACTAAATTCCACTCCCTGCTGTTTCTTCAGAGGGGGAAGCAGGTTCCCAGCTGACACCAAGCAGAAAGGAAAAAATCTCTTACACAGTTTGCTGGAAAACTCCTGCTCTAGAGGAGACACCACTTGTAACCAAATTCCTGATTCTCAGCCCAGGATTAATTTTGCTGCACTTTCTTCAATTGAATTTGTTCAAACTTCCTCCAAATACAGATGGAATTCTGTCCTTCCCTTATGAATTAGAACAATAATCTTACATAAATAAATAAATAAATAAATATTAATACAAAAAGTTTTGATAATGATACTATGATTCAATGATTTGTCATCAACTTTGCTACCAAATTACAAATAACATCTTCTAGGGTTCCTATCATCTCCTCCAAGAGTTTACCCATGTCTTTTCCATATTCAACCCTGAGAAAGCACAATGTGACTATTAATACAACACTGATTTCAAGACAGTTTCTACTTTGCCCTGCACTACAGAAATCTGAGGAAGAGTATCACTGCTGTGCATTGCTCTGTTTTTAGTAAGTAAATTCTTCCTTAGATCATCATATTTAGTTGCTTTAAAATAGAAACAGACAATGCCACTTAGTCTAAGTTGGACTAGGTAATAAATGAGCTGAGTGCTGAAATGAAGGTTCCTTATTCGATCAAGGAGCCTAAAGAAACTGGGATTCCATATTCATGAATCCATTTTTTTTTCCATCTACATGGAGTCAGCAGCTGCATATCAAAAGCTGAACCATGTTTACCAAAGGGAAGGAAAGAATCTACTGATATGTTGGTACAACAAATCCACATCTTTCCTTTGCTGTCTTGATTAAAAGGGGACCAGAATTTAAGGCTTTATATTAAGGTTTCATGTAAATAATACTGGTTTAGATCATTCCACTGTGATCAAAACTGTACAAAAAACAGAAGACAAAATCTGTGGGTTTTTTTGGAAGTAGAGGGATTTGGATATTTTCCCCCCATTAAACTAGTGTTTCCCATCCTGGACTCCAGGATCTGCATTCATACATGATCTCATAGTCTATATGAGGCTTGGGGCACTCTTAAATGAATCTTGGCAGGGGGACAGGGACCTCCCCCAGCAAGCCCCCAGGGCATCACAGGCCTAGCATTCATTCCCTAATCAGTTTTATTCTGGAGCTATATTTGTAATGCCATTTAAACCTCTAGTTATTTATAATGGCCTTGGCCATGCAGGACCTATTAAAAAAAATAATCCAGGCCTTCCTTAACCATGCAACTTTTTTCCAGAAAGTATTACAATAATTTACAGTGGAGAACGAAGAAATTTGGTACCCTGAAATCCTCATCTAATCACACACCCTTGTCCTCACACAAATCTCCATTTTCATACAATACAAGACGTGTAAAAGAAAACTCTCAGAAATTTCCTTATGTATTCACCTCTTGGGGCTGATATGGGCCGTTATTATGATTTATTTGCTGTTTGTTGTGCACTGGCAGATGTTTGAGTATTTGCAAACAAGACGGATGATGTTACCATTGTGTGACCTTGCAGCCTACTTACTAATGAGTTAACACAGGCAAGCAGGGACCCCAGAATGATGATGTGCTTGCAAACTTGGGCTGCTACTGGGTTATTTGTATTATTGCTTGAAGAGGCATAGGTGTTAATTATCCAATTAGTACCAATTAGTAACTCGGCTGAAGTGGAGGTGGTGCTGTAAAATTGTCAAAATTTCTCACAAAATTACTTCCTGGGGCAAGCTTCCACTTGAGAAGAAATTAGATTTTTCAATGCTTTTCTAGCAGTAAGTCAAAAAACAACTGCTAAGCTAACTGACATGTTAACACAATTATCCTGTATTTTAACCTATCTTCATTTTTATCTTTGTCTTTGATTTAGTGGATTTACTTTTTCTGTAGGTTGCAAATAAGGCTCACCAGAACAGAGCTCAGCATGCTTGCTGCTAGAAAGAAAGTAGTCACTTCTCCTGTAAGAGATCAGTAATGCCTGAGTAAACCAGATTTGAAATTAGTAGGGGTATGAAAGAAGTTCTAGTTGTAGTGGATTATTGGACAAGATAAAGATGGAATATTTTATATGCTTTGTTATTAATTGATCCACATCTTATATTACAGTAGTCTTGTGACTGTTTGTAAGGTCTCAGGTATGACTCTAATGCAAAATATCAAAAAAGTTACCCAGCAAATCTAATATATATAAAAGAATATTAAACAGTTTAAAATAGCTCTTTTAAGTGCCTTTAGCTACAGAAACCATGGTCACTCTGTTTCAAATCTGTTACTTCTCTTTCAGTATGTTAAAAAAAAAAGATAAATTCAGATCTATTCAGATCTTTCTACAGCAATAGTTACCTGCCATTACTCACAGAACAACGCAAGTTCAACCTTTATTTGCAGTAACATAGCCCACAGGAATTAATTATAGTCCCAGTGAGGTCAAAATGTGACCAAAAGGTAACAAAACTCCCCACCTTGTTGCACTATAAGCATATTTCTGAAGCAGTTTGTTCTTTTTCTTTTTAAAGTTGACCATATTTTCTTACATTGTGTATGAGCTGTAGGGATGGGAACAAAAACAGTTATGATTTTGCATTTACTTGATTTTTTTTTCCTGGTCTTGATATAACTGTATATAAAGACTTCATAACACATTCCTTAGATTGTTTCTCCAAGAAACTGATCCTTCAGGTTACCATTTTGATGAAAGAACAATTAATCAGGAGCCAGAGCACCAAGTTCTGTGGATGAAGGGCCAAGACTCATTCTGGAAGCTTGAGAATCCATTGTTTGTCTATGCAATAATTGCCTCAATACAAAATTCATCTCTCAGCATCCTGGGCCATCAATATCAAATAGATATTTATAAATTCAGGATTTTCTAGTAGTTTAATCAAATTAAAAAGTAAAAGGTGCTGTTAGATGAAGGCACACACAGTGAAGCACCTTAGTACATATAAACTTATGCATTTCTAGCTAATCAATTACATGGTGCTTTTGCCTTTTATCTCTAACTGTTAATGACTGGCATATTAAATAAACCCTTAAATAGCTTGCTAGGATGCTCCCTGGTCTCTGGAAGGCAGACTGAGTGTCTGCCAGCTCCTTTGCTATAACATCTTAAGGTCTTTAACTGTCTGAACAGCTGGATGATTGCATATAGCACTGGCACACAGCCACCCTCCCCTCCAAACCCCAATTAAAGCCACTGTCGCAGAGCTAAGAAAGCACAAGCTGCAGTTTTATTTTATGCAACCATCAATGGCAGTCATTTTTAAAAATGATATACCACTATAGTTTTGCATATGGCTCAACAAACACCCTTCTGTTTGCCACTGGTTAATGATCTGCCAACAAGCCTCCCCAACGCTTTTGCCACTTGCTATTATTCACCAGGCATTTCACACAAATTCTCTTCAGTCTGCAGGCTGGCTGAAGAAGTTTCTTGCAGCAACCCATGTTTGAAATTTCAGCTACATATATTGGTTAGAATTGAAAACACAGGACATTTGGTTAATTTTTTTTTTTGTTTGTTTGTTTCTTGGTAGGAAAAGTACAGCTCTTGGAGGGAGAGGCATTTTTTGGGGAATGATTCAACCAACCCTGTATTAGTGTGGGATGAATCACCCTCTGCCTATTGACTGCAGAAGGAACCTGAATGATTGACTAATCTAGGCACTTAAATTTCAAACTAAAGTAAGGTGGTTCCCACTCTCAATATGTACTTTTGACAAATAGTGATATATAACTCTTATGGTAGAGCTGTTAATGGACACACTGTTATATAGTATACCACCGTAGTAAGTCTAAATATCACTGATCTAATCCAAAATTTGACTAAAATCCCAAACCAACAATAGTCTTAAGTTCTGTCTCAATCAATAATAATATTCAAACCACATCTAAATATGATGAACTTTTAATATTTATATATTCCTTTACCTTTATTTTTATAAGCTCTGCTTTCTTATCTGTTCTTGACACTGCATGAGTCATATTCTAACCCAAGTTAACAAAGTTTTATTTAGCAGAAAAATTGCTACAGCCTGCAGTGCTATTCTTTATATATATATATATATATATATATATATATATATATATATATGGCTGTGTAGGTCTCTATGCCCAAATCACTTCCTTCAGTGCCTTGTGTTGGCAAACTTTAATATTAAAAGACCTTCATGTTGATAAATCTGAAGTGTCTTTCTTTTGCCTAAGTAACTAAGCTGACATCCTTCAAAAGAATCCTATTCAAATAAATCAGAGATTAGTTGTTAGAGAATACATTCTCTTTATTGAACAGGTAGAAATGACTACTTATTCATGCAATTTAAAATCCTTGCCACTGCCGTTTGCAGGAGCATGTACATTCCTCTATGACACACTGCTTATCAGAAGGTCTTGAAAATCTTCAGCTTCACTGCTTTCTAGTAGGGCATGAAAAACTGCTGCAATATATATAACTTTTGCATTGTGCTGATGTAATGGGCTGTTCTAACTCAACATAGCCAGGATCAAGCAAGAGGTAGTAGAAGTTCTGCTCTCTACAGTCACCAGTGTGCACCTCAGCTGATTGAGAGATAACTATCCTGGCCTGAGGAGAGACAATAGTAGCCATTTTGTGGGAATTCCAGTATCCCAGAATAACCTAAAATTACCTCCATAAATTTTTTGAGGACACAGGATATTTAAATATATATATCTTATAAAAGAAAAAAAAAAACTTTTATTTTTTATTATGACTCACTGTATTACTTTTTTTTTTCTCATAAAGCATTGGGGTAAGCAATAAAACATTTCTTTAAATCAATCCATCTGTGACTTGCACTTTATGGGCTAAGAATATGGCCATTGTTTCTGCTTTGTAGTAATTGGTAAGTCTGATTCATTGAATTCTGCTTTTTGACATCCTGAAGAGACATCGCTTGGATGGCCTGCTGTACTTGTTCAGGAAAACTTCCTCTAACAGTTCTTAAAGCCAAACTGACCTTTACATTGTGTTTCTTTTCCTATCTGTCTGGTGTGGTAATAACTCACATCTTTTATACCCTTTATAACTGTCTCTGTCTTTTGAGAAAGATACAGTTGCTTGCCTTTGATTTTTTTTTTTCATTCTTTTATTGAGAAACTTTCTCTATGAATAAAGTAATGATTCAGTCTTTCAAGATTAGTTGTAAATCCCTGCTATAACAACACATCTTCCTATAATTAACTCTGTGGCTAAACCTCCCCCTAAAAATATTTCAAAGGAATTTTCCATGCTTTGTGCATGATAAGTAACCAACCTTTTGGAAGGAAAAAGTTTAACCAAGCTTATATCATCTGGTTTTGAATACTAATATAAGATACTTAAGTAATGACAGTGATGGGCAGAAAAGGAACATGAAAATGAAACTTTTTCATGTAAAGAGAGTTCAGTGAAACATCTTTTACATTCAAAAAACAATTTAAGTTACCAGCAAGGAAGAGGAAAACTCACATTTTTCATTGCATGAGGGAATTTTATCTTTCAAAAAGTCCTTAAATGCTAAGCTAGAATTAAAAAAAAAAAGGTGTTATACATTCCTATGCTAACAACAGTAAATAAATATTTTGATAACATTAAAAATTTTAATTTAACTCACTATACATTTATTTAATTATATAGTTCTATTTTATTTAATATTAATATAAATAGAACTATATGATGGCAAATAACAAATAAAGGGTCTAATTTATTCCCTTAGATGATGACACTAGCAGATTCAGAGAGAGATCAATTTCCATGCCAAAACACATTGCTGTGTGTCTGTTTAGCATTCATTCTGCTTCTGTTCAGAACAGCCTTTCCCAAACTATTATCTTATTGGATCAAAATGTGCAAGGAAATTCCAGAATAGCAACCTTTAGGAAGGATTTCTGTTGCTTTTGCTTTCATTTGCTCCAAGACCACTATGATGAGAAGCAGAAGGGAAATTCAGACCTCCATCACCAGGTAAAAATGAGGAGTTGAGAAAGGAAAGACAATATGAAAATATTATAGACGTTCTTCTAAACCTCAGGAGAGGGACACATTTTGGACAAATGTTTCAAGAGTGGGTGTGGGATGCTGAGCTGGAATGCTTTCTGTTAACCATCTCTAATTTCATTTCCTACCTCGCATTGTGATCCAGGAAGTCTGTTCTCCAGCATGAGTCATTTTGTCACATTCCAGATCTGAAATGAATAAAGCTATTAACATTTATAGTATGCTGTAGTTTTGCCATATTTTGCAAATGTCTATTCTTTTTTCATCTGTTGTCATTTTCAGGAATAACAGCTGACAATGTTATATGCCCATTACCAGTGCAGAGAAAAGAAAAGTGACCTTTAGTCATTTCATCATAAGAGCTCATTCCAGTTTAAGATTTGTTAAAATGTGATATAATCAGAGCAGAGGCTCAGGAAGAGTGCTGTAATAATACAGACTGCTATGGTGAAGATGAGTTGCCTATGTTAACAGAGCCATTCCATAAAGGTTTATGAGTGATACTGACTTTATGGCTGAACCTGAGCATCAGAATCTTATGTGTTAGTTTGATCCAACTCATGGGAAAGCCTGATCCAAGAAGGCATTGTGACTGGTGCAAGAAAAATAGGAACTAAGCTGGCCTAATCTTTCAGAAGAAGTTATCTTAGAAAGATTCAATCTTAGACGTGGGAAACTGCATGAAAAGCCAATGCCAAAGTCACTCTTATGAATAACCTTCCCAAGTATATAAATATATAAATACATGTATATTCAATTAGGTAAGTAACAGTAGTAATTAACTTTTAACAATATTATCATGATATTGTGAATAATATTAGAAAGCTTGGTGCTTTGGAGATATCAGCTCAAGCATACTCCTATATCTGCATGACAGCTCCTGCCATAAGCCTCCTGCTGCTGCACTAATAAAACCTCAAAACTAACCAACCAACAAAAAACCCTATGGAAAAATAAAAATAAAAATTGATAATTGAACAAAGTAAAATTAGTTGTTTGTATCAACAGTTTTTGTTTATAAAATCCTCATATTTTAGCACTGGAGGCATGCATATGGCTGCTGGCAAAAATTATGTAGGTTGGCATATTCATACTTGTTAACTGTTTCTGATTCATTTTTGAATCTATGTAAAGGTAGGAGATTACATCAGTGAATATACCTCAACTGTATCCAAATGTCTTTATGCCTTCCAGACCAAAGGGATCATAGACAGTACTTCTGTTTCCATAACAAAAGATAAACCTGCACAAATGCATTTCCTAGCCAGTCAGAATATTCCTTTATGGAAAGCATTAATTTCAAAAACTGATTCAATATGTACATGTTATTTTAAAAATCACATCACAAAAAGGGGAGTTGCTTTATGTGGTGAAATGCTAGTCAGGCCTCTGCTTTTATTCATGTATAAGGAAATTGCCTAAACTATGTGGAACCTGCTTTAGAGTCTCGTTTCCATACTTTTGACCATAAGAATACCATTTTATCCAGGAAAGTGTGTTTGCCAAGAGAGACTAATGTACTTCCAGATGACAAGGGTAAAATGTACCTGATCTACACAAAAATTGCACCTAAATCATGGAGATACATATGATAACAGAAAGTGCAAGGAAGCAGGGCTCCTCAAGTGCCCCATTATAAATGAATGTTTCTTAGGACCTGAAAAAATTAGATAAAGAAAAAGAGAATGTTTATTTTTTAATGAGTGATTTTGTTTACAGGGTGAAAATGTCCTTCATTTATGTTAGTATTTTGATATTCTGCTACGATCAGTAAAAAGCATTTCTATACTTGCCATTTTTTAGGTATCTGTCTTAGATACTATCACCAAATAAATGAATTTTGATGAAATATAGCAGTGTAGAAGTGTAGCACGATGCTCTGCCTGGAATGGGGTAAAATAACTCAAACAAAGCTGAATTGCAAAGCTACCAGTGGTGGCTGGAGAAGGGGGCATCATGCTGCTTTTTGTGTTGAATAATGCTGAAACCAGCCTGACTCATCAACCCCAAAATTAAACATCCTCATAGTGAGGTGGAGGTCTAATTAACTTGGTAATGGATCTGACAAAGGAGCAAGCAACACTACCAATAACTCATCTAAATCTGCTGAGCTGACACAGCTGCTCTGGAGACATCTGACAGTCAATCACTTTATACTATAAAAGCTCAGGCACACTTTTTGATGGCAGGGTCTTCTAACATACTCATTTGTGGAGTGATGTGGAAATTCCTCCTTTGAGTGAGGATGCACTTCAAGGTCACTCTTCAAGACTGAGTAAAAGAGAATTTGCTGAGTGTCATTGGCATCTGAACATCAATCTGTACTTAATAATTGCATTTTCTAGCTTTTATATAATTGTCTTAATATAATTGCTTCAATATTGGTTCATAATGCACTACCACTGGTTTTACCTTATATACTGTGTAGTAAGAAGTTCTGATTGAGGTCTGTTTGTCTAAATATTATCATAATAAATCATTTAAATTTGCATAAATATAGCTGGTTTTTCATCCATAATAAAGGGACAGAGTTGTATAGAGCCTCAATTTTTAATCCTTTGGCCTCTAACCACTGACAAAATCTGGAGCTGAAACTGGATCCAGCTGCACCTAGACTCCTCTGAGGAGCTTAGAAAGCAAGGTGGTCTTTGCTGCACTTCACAACACAGTGGGAAGACTTCCTAAAAAATTCTGAAGCTCCCATTGTGCCTGCAAGAATATGTTAACTAAATTCCTTCCTACAGTTGTGAGTGGATATTAACTGCACACCTTCCCTCACTGAATGTCGTGGAGCCACTTCCAGCCAGTGAGTTCAGCTGACAGAGGGTAATTGGTGCTGGTGTTCTGCCACTCAGGATTATGCCTGGCAGTCAATCACAGTGTCCTGAATGCTGCAAATAAAGACACAAGTCACAGCATCTGCTCTGACAGTGAGGGGATGTGCCTGGTCTCCCTCCTATGGACGTCATGCTGAATAACCTCATCATCCAGACTAACAGGGTGGGGTCTTTCCATCACTGCCAGCTTCCCTTAGCCAGTCTATCTGTTCCCAGAAGTGTATCATAACCAGGGTGTTATTAAGATAGATTAATCTCTCACCATCTTTGCCTTACTCCTATCAAACTGTAAGTAGTCCTAACTACTTTATTTCTTAGGCAGTCCTCTGAGGTCTGCTAGAAAGAAAACGTCACAAAATGCAAAGCTAATAAGATGGATTGAATCCCTCCTGGGGATTTTTGCAATCTGACAAAATGCAGTAAATGCAGATGATGGATGATAAATACAAACCTAAAAAAGGTTTGAAGGTGGAAAAAGTGGTATATTTATTTAGCAAAGACAGAAACGTTAATGAATTTTGCTGCATGGATGCATTATCTACCATGGGTGGTTAGGGCTCAGGCTTGCACAACTAAAAGTGATAAATGAGATCCAGCTACAAAATAATTTTTGGGTTATGAGTGTCCCTAGAATCCTTGTATGCATTTGACAGTTTTAAATATATCTCAATTTCTTATTAAATAATGTATGTATGTGAGAAGGGAGAGTATAAACTCACACAAAAGTCTTTGAATAAAAGCTATTCTTACTAGTTATCTGTGACTTCTTTCATAGAAGCTGTAACTTAAACTCTACTATGACTGTTTCCATTAGACATAACTTTCCTTGATCAATCTAAATCTCAGATTTTCTGCCCATGTAGGGTATACTTTAGATACCTCAATAATCTTTTGGTGGGAGTATCAAAGAACTGTTTTCCTTGTAAGATCACAAGTGGATTTGTTTTGCTATCATTCCCATATCTACTGCTACCAATCACCAAGTTGGCATAACCAAGTACTACCAAATACCAGCTAGGTTTAACTAGATAGAATAGGAGAGTTGTAGAGATTTGGCAAGGCTGTGTTAGTTGTTTTGTGCCAATTAGTGCTGTAGTCATTGAATATTCATTAGATAGGTCTGCATAATATTGCTAGACTTTTGAAATCTGATTTTTCTTTAAAGGATCCATATATGCTACTGAAAGCATCCTAGCTTTTATATTTTTAAAAAAATGCCCTTTCCTAAAACTTTCTGACATTTATAAGGCAGTGGTATTTTAACTTTCATGTGGTTTGAAAAAGATAGTTGAACTGCATCTTTTAACTCATGAAAGAATCTGGTCATTGATGACAATATTATCTGTGTATTTTAAACATAAAGTTGTGGGGGTTTTTCCAATGCAGCTTGGTCTAGTTAAAATAGTATGCCTTAAATGTGCTCTCTTAAAAGTGCTTTTTAGTACTGCTAGAGCTGGAGAACCCCTCATCCCTGTTGTGTTGATCTGGCAGGAATCATAATGCCTGCTAATATCACCTGTGAGAGTATGGTTTATAATTTTTTTATGTGTTTGACTTAACATGCTAGAGCAGATGAAGGATCCAAGTCAAGCTGAAAGACTGCATTACTGGTAAATATGAGCTGGAGAGCCAAGACAGCCTGGATCTCTTTATAAACATTATGCTGTTTCCTGGCTTTGAGATGTGATAGGGAATTCAGAGACATGGCATGAGTAGAAAGGTTTCTAAGATTTAAATGTATGTGTCTTATCCTGCAGAGAGTGATCTCGTTTGTAGTAAATGAAAGCCCATTGGCAGAGAAATGACATTAGTCTGTTTGCTGTGGAGTGCCACCTTGGCAAATAAAACCCCTTCACAGGACAGTCTCCTTCTAAGCCAACCCCATCACAGAATTCAGCCACTTAGTTATCTCTCTCAATTACTAATTTTTAAGATTAATAATTGCATTTTTAGTGAGCATAAGCGTAAGTTTGCATAAGCAGTTATGCCTTATATGAAGCTTTTTTGTACTGACATCTCTAGCCTCGATCCATTATGTGAATAGAGTCAAATTTATGAATTCTTTGTTATTTAACAGCTGTGCTGTGGTTCTCAAGCTCCTTCAAGTGAAGCCATATTCATTTGTCAAAACTAGGACTGAGTAAATTAAAATAGAAAATGCAAATAGTCAACAGCTGAGACCAGAGAAACCTCAGTCTTTCCTGTGCCCTTCTCATGATGTGTACCATAGTCATGTTTTGCTAAAATAAAAAACCGTTTCAGTTTCACCTTTCTGTCTCTGTGACCTAAAGACAACTGGAGTGAGCATCTCGACATTTCCATGTTTAAAATTCTTAGCACATACTGAAAAGAAACATTCTTCCTCCCTGATTAATGAACAATGGGACAGAAAATCAGAGAGACTGTAAGTATTATGACAAACAGAAATAACAGAAATGTATTTTTAAAAACACTAGGAAAACATAATGCATTTTCTGTACATTTTGCAGTTGAATTTTGATCCAGTTTTCCCAATCCTCTAAATAAATACATTGCTTTGGATCATTATCCACTTGGGAGAATGCCATAAAAATGTACCACTAGTTGACTTACAGAAAGGAAAATATTACAAATTATAAATTGAGCACAGCTGGGCAATATCCTAGTGGGAGCAATTATTTTGGCATTATAAAATGCAGGAGATTACAAACCCTGAAATGAAGAAAAGCAATGACCTTTCTTCACCAGAAAAGCCTTGTTCAGTAAGTCTTGCTGAGAGATGGGTGGTAACACAGATTGATATATCATGTTGCAAACACCATAATTAATGTCAATAACACTTTGGACATCAGGGAATCAGGCAGTGTTAAAGGTGTTTTGTCCTGTAGAAGATGATAACTGAGACTGGGGCTTTGGATGAATACTTTACTCCAAGCATCACCTTTATAAGTACAATTTCCTCATCATACAGGCTCTCACACACCTTTTTTATACTTCCAGTCACAGACGTCAGAGACTAGTAATGGTGCCGAGCGGGATATATAATGTTAACTCAGAATCTTATAATCTGATACCTTACAATATGCATTTAAATGCTTTCCTATCTTTAGCAAACAAACAAAAAAATCAAAAAATATTTCTATAATCTTTTTTCTCCTTTATTTTGCAAATTACTAAAGAGGATGAAAAACAGTGTAATAAGTACTGTTTATGATGATTTAATGTTACTATTCTAGTTAAACTAGTGTTACTAAAAACCCACCATATCAAAAGCCAAGCATGACTGCATACAGCATTGTCATTTCCTTTCTGTAGTGTGTGCTTCTATTGATTAATAAAGTATCTCAGATTGCCTCCATAGATGTATTCCAGCAAAATGCAGTAGAGATGTGAGTACTTAGGCTATTTGTGTTGCTTCTCATTTTTTCAATAATCTCTACTGTGACATAGCTTGGAAAAGAACTAATTCACTTCTAAGTGTATTACATTAAAATGAACATAGATTTATGGAAACTCTCCCAAAAATTCTAGTTTAATACTGGAGACGAAAACCTTAATCAAGAGGAAATATTACTCTATGGTTCATAGATATGGAAAAATCTCAAATATCTTAAATCTTAAGCAATATTTAATATACAACATGAAATCCTCCTAAGACCTGACAGATAATAAATTTGGACCCTGGGTAATAGTCCAATCCACCTGCTTTTTGTCATTGCCTGGAAGGCTAAATGCCAAAATACAGTATGTCTGAATGCTCTTTGGATAGAAATCCTTATCAAATATCACACGTTTGGATACAGGAAATTATTTCCAGGCTAAAAATGCACTGTAAACCAGACATAGATAAAATACTTCTACATCCTCACAGGTGCTTGAAGAGTTAGTCATAATGGGGATGACACTGCTTAGGTGGGGAGTGTGTGTGTATGTGTGTGTAATAATCTAGTGAAATTAGCAAGCAATCAAGTGAAATACCCCCTTTTCACACCAGGTTGTTTTGAAGCAAATGTTCATGTGCCTGTAGCTCAGGAAGAGATACTAAACATCACCTCCTAGGTAGATGTACCTGGCAAAGTGTTCTTCAAACCTCGTGGTCTGCAGAGTCCAGTAATGAGTCCTGAGATGAAACATGGAGTATGCAGTAAGTATATAGAGTATGCACTGCTGCAAGATTTTAATATTTTCAAATATAGATTCAATGATACTGTATACCACCTTTCTCAGAGTTTTATAAATGCTGCTGCCACTAAAGTAGATGTTTTAGTGGACAATTTTGGCAATTCTATGCCTTTAATTCCCACTCTTGTTTCCAACATTTCCTTGTCATGGCCTACTTAGAGCCAGCTCCCAGGCAGTAGATTGAAGCTGCCAGTAGAAACTGCAAGCAGAGGAACTAGGGACAAAATGGATTTCCCGCATTTCATTCTCAAATAACTAGTAAACATTAATATAAGAAATAAAGGAAAAAGAAATCACCGAATTCTTCAACTCAGGGCATGGTACTTGATGCTGAAGGGTGGGAAATCCATTACCATAGCATGTCTAGACACTTTCAACCAGTGAGTTTCTCTGTGAAGGATAGACTGAATTCCATATCCAGAGTCAGAAACTTTCACATTTTAGGTCCTACTTCTTTGCCTTGTGTCCCATTAAACCTGTCGTAGAAGTGTGTCATGGTTTAACATCACCATGAACTCCTCTTGCTGGGAGCCTGGCTAGCAACAAGAGTTTTTTGTTATAGTACTTCCCGAAACATGCAACTCAAATTTACATACAGCAATTTAAAGGCATTTCCATTTCCTTCACACCTGGCAGCTTTAGATCAGGCTGTCACAATTAATCACTAACAGCAAGAACAGTTATAAATTTGACCTAATGCATTCAAATCAAATCTGCTGTTATCTCAAACCCCACAGGCCCCATGTTGGGCACCAAAAAGGTTTAAACCAGTTTGCAACTAAGCCCCACATGCTCACTCTCCCCTAGCTGAAAGGGGGAGAGAATAAGTGTAAAAGTGAGGAGACTCATGGGAGACTTGCAGGAAAAAGCCACACATGCAAGCAAAGAAAAGCAGGAAATTCATTCCCATTTGCCATGAGCAGCCAGGGCTCAGCCATGCCTAGGACAGCGCAGCTTCATTAGGTGTAGGTGATTTGGGAAGACAAACTCCATCACTCCAAATGCTTCCCCTTCCCCCTTCTTCCCCCAGCTCAGTAAAGGACTGGACTCTGTGTTAGAACTGCTCAACAGTAACTAAAACATCCCTGTAATATCAACACCGTTTTCAGCACAATCCAAAACAACCCCGTAAAACTTCTCTGAAGAAAATTAACTCTCTCACTACCCAAACCACCTCAAAGACACAGCCTGACAACTACCATGAAAGGTGTCCTCCCATCTCTTCCTTCAGTGACCTTCAGTCAATTCACATGGCTGTTTATAAATCAAGTGCAATGCAGGGCAGCAGGTACTTCTAGAATAGGAAACTGCTCTGACAAACTCTCAAGAAGGACTGCCCCATATCCTTTGGTTGCTTTTCCTTGGAAGAGAAATAAGTGAGCTTGTGTTTACTAGGGTTAGCACACAGGCTGGCAAGGGTAGCATCTACTACTGACCTCTTCCTCTTGCCCCAGGAAATTGAACTTATTCTGCTTCTGATTCCAAATGCAGCACTTACAAGGCTGAAGTTGGGGAAGGAAGACTGGTAGAAGAATGGGAACAGGGAGAGAAAAGGACACAATAGTTTGGACTAATATTTCCACGTGTCTCCTGTTCAGAGGGGGTGTGGTAAAACAACATCTTTGGAGGGGAATAAAAACAGCCAAAAAAAAGGAAGCTGGTTCCTCTGTGCTGTGGTTGTTTTTTGTGGGTTTTTTGGTTTTTTTTTTAAATTATTTATTCATTCTCACTTTTTTCTCCCTCCCTTCCCACAGGAAGAATGAAAGGACAAAACAACTGGACCATGCAATTATTTATGTCTTATCTTTTGGCATGGTAAAAACCACTCCCTTGCTCTCAAAGTAGATTTTGGGTTTTATGAGAGCCTTTGGCAATCACCAGTTCTGTCCCTGAGACCCACAGCAAAATCTGCAAATGACTTTCAACTTTGGCTCCTGCAAAATTTTGAAGGTGCCTTCAGTTGTTTGTCCTACACTTTTTCACAGGACTGGAGTAATATTGTGGAAGGATGAAGGAGGCAAATTATTGAATAGAAAAGGGTGAAAAAAAGATCCAAAACAAGTTCAACCCAGTTCAAGGGCAAGAAAAGAATTTCTAACAAGTATACTGAATCTCTTTGAGCTACTCAGAGAATTTGGTTGGCTCTGCTGACAGTGTTTACAAAGATTGGATTACACCCCATGTTTCCTAACTGTATAATACCTAACATGTATGTTATTTCGCTTAAGCACACTCAATCCAACTAATTTTAATAGTAACTTTTATGAATGCTACAGTTCTTATTCATGTTTACATCAATGAACTGAAAGAAATGATGACAACAGTGATAGCAAGTAAACTCCCTTGTGTGCTCCAGATGACTGGAAGCTTTGGAAGTGGCTTAAATTTCTCTCTTAATACTGTGGAAAAAAAAAACTCCTGTTGTTAACTACCAAAAGATATGACATCAGCTGGTTGGCTGCCTGACCAAATATATTGCGATTTGATTCCTTTTAGTATCTCATCTGCTTTCTTTCTTTCTTTCTTTCTTTCTTTCTTTCTTTCTTTCTTTCTTTCTTTCTTTCTTTCTTTCTTTCTTTCTTTCTTTCTTTCTTTCTTTCTTTCTTTCTTTCTTTCTTTTCTTTCTTTCTTTCTTTCTTTCTTTCTTTCTTTCTTTCTTTCTTTCTTTCTTTCTTTCTTTCTTTCTTTCTTTCTTTCTCTTCCTTTTCTTTCTTTTCTTCTTCCTTCCTTCCTTTCTCCTTTCTCCCTTCCTTTCTGTAAAGTCTGTAAGGAAGAAACTGAACAGAAGAATGATTATTAAAAACAACCAATCATGAATATTATTTTGATTTTTTTATAATTCCTGTTTTTACTGCATAGAAGATAGTGCATACATAGATATACTTTTCTGGGTAACTGCTTCTCTTAGCAAACTCTTCATTGCTGATTAGTCCATTCTATTTTCACTTCTGTGAACTGAGGGTGAATGTGTGGAAGAGATAGAATACACTTTTGCTTTTTCTTTTTCTTGATGTGGAGAGCAGCTGCAGTGCTGCTTCCTAACAACACACAGAAAGTCCTCTAAATCACCTACAATAACCCAGCAAGTATCAAAAGCAGTATATTTCCCACTCATCTAACATTATGCTGTTTCCAGAAATTCTTTATACTGGAAAGCTGAGACCAGATGGGATCTAATGGCACAACTGGCTACTGTAGAGCAGGGAAGTACTGAAACCCCAGCTCTGTGCTGGGTGAAATTGGTTTCCCATAATCTGTTCGTGCCAGGCATGGCTGACACAAGGCAGTGCTGCAGGAAAGTGTGAGCTGAGGGAAGGGAATCCCTGGAATTTTATGTGCATCCTAATGAGCAGCTGTGTGACTTGAGATTACATTTGTCTGACGGGCAGGTAAGCATCAAAGACAATTTTATCCTAATGCAGTCTTTGTTTTCTGAGAGGCTTTTGCTGGCTTTCAACACAATGACGTGTCTGCTTGGATCTGAACCACAGTGAGGGGACATGGAGTTCCCCTGAGCAATCATGGGGAGAGTATTATAGATGAAGTGGTACTATGGGTACACTGCAATGGGTTAAGCTCCAATTTACTGTCTAACATTAGCTGGGCTCTTTTTTCATTTTTCAACCCAGGCTACTGAATGGAGACCAGGAGCCAAATAGAAGGAGCACTTTGAGGAAGAAAAACAAAACCAAAAACAAAAACAAACAAAAAAAACCAATAAAAAACGAACAAACAAACAAAACAAAACAAACAAACAAACAAACAAACAAAAAAATAGGGAGGGGGAGAGAGAGAGAGAAAAGTTGGGTTGATAATGATTGTGGAAATGAACCTGAATAGTAGGATCCTCAAGTAGCACATTTTCCATGCTGTCAATGGCAATGAAAATAAAAAAAAATGCTAGTGAGAAAAATGAGCAAATGCAAGAAAGAGCTAAGAAGGGAGACAGGATGAAAGAGAAACAAGAAGAGTTTTATTGGTTGGTATATTATCTACTGGGCATGAGTGAGTATCAAAATTACTAATAAAATTGATGAATTGATGAATTGATGAATTTTTTTCAAATATTGAGTTGAATTGCAATTATCAAGATATTATTACTTTACCTAATGTGAATAAACCATATTCCTTTCCCATTAACTCCACAGAAATCACCTGGCATCTAAATCAAATAATGAAGAATAGGGATTAAAAGTTTTCACTTAGAGTGCTGTTCACATGCCGGTCCCATATTGATTGAGACTTCTTTTATAGGTTACACTAGGAAAGAGAACCTATTCGAGACATCACAGGTTTTCTTGTGCTCATACTAAGTTGACTGCAATTCAAACTGGAGAAAACTTGTTCACAAAACACTGAATATATGCACTATTCTGTACATATGACTTATGTAACCTCTGTCTTAGAAAAATCAAGAAGTTGTGCAGAAGAGCTGAAAGATATATGCAGAAATATTCAGCACATTGGAATTTTTTTTGAATGAAAACTGCTGAGGGTATGTAGCACAGGACAATAAATTAAAAACTA